>JADRCH010000017.1:6731358-6956829 GCA_019843965.1 Rhynchomys soricoides | reverse complement strand
AGAAGAAGAAGAAGAAGAAGAAGAAGAAGAAGAAGAAGAAGAAGAAGCAGCAGCAGCAGCAGCAGCAGCAGCAGCAGCAAGCCGCCATGGGTTGGGTGAATCATGCAAATGTGTCCCTGAGGGCTGGCCAATTGGAGTTAAGAACAGCCCAGATGGAACATAGTAAGTAACAGCTTCGGGTTATCGATAGGAAAGTAGATTCAATAGCACATAGCGTAGGTACCTGCCCAGTTCTTGCGCTGTTTAAGGCTTATTGTAAGTAATAAAAGGGTGTCTTTTATCCAGGAACTGAATGATCAAAGGTAAGGTAGAAACTCCAGATGGGGATTACATTTTCTACAACATAATACATTTAAGAATGGAGTTGAAAGTGTTCTGTTTGGACTTGGTTTTCTGCTTAATAACTAACATTGGAATTTCCCCCCTCATAGAAGAGAGCTGAGGTGGTGGGACTTTTAGCAGATGATTCGGTCACCAGCAGAGTTGAGACTTTGCTGAGAGCAGAGGAGAAGTGACAAAGTAAGACTATCCTTGATGCTAGGCGGTGGTGGCGCATGCCTTCAATCTCAGCATTTGGGAGGCAGAGGCAGGTGGATTTCTGAGTTTGAGGCCAGCCTGGTCTACAGAGTGAGTTCCAGGACAGCCAGGGCTACACAAAGAAACCCTGTGTCGAAAAACCAAAAAAAAAAAAAAAAGACTATCCTTGAACTTTGCCCTTTATGCTCTCCTGATGTGTGCCGTTCTGCCCTATTATGAGCTCCCACCCTCACTAGAAGCTAAGCAAACACTGAAGTTCACTGCTGGGCTTCTGAACTTCTGAGCCTCCAGATTTGTAAGCCCAAATAAACCTCTCCTTTGTTTTGTTTAGTTTTTGTGGTGCTAAGAGTTGAACTTAGGGCCTCATGTATATTATAGGCAAGTGTTCTACCACTGAGCTACATCCCCAGTCCCAGACTTCAGTTCTTTATAAATTTCCCATTCCGGGCCATTCTGTTATGGCAACAGAAATAGATGATAACAGGTTACAGAATCAGTTGAATGTAATCTAAAAATGGTAAATTAGGGACACAAATGTCAAATTCAGCCCAAAGCTTTTATTATTATTTATTATTATTATTATTTTGACATAAAGGGACTCTTAAAATTTGGAATTAGTTGCCTAGTTTTTAAACTTTTTATCATTATTTTATGTAGACGAGTGTTTTGTCTGCATGTGTGTTGGTGTACTCATGCATGCCTGATGCCTGTGAAGGCCAGAGGAGGGCAACAGATCCCCTGAAACTGGAGCTATAGTCGATGTGAGCCACCACATGCTGGAAAGCAAACCTGGGTGTTTTGGAAGAGCAGCAAGTACTCTTAACCACTGAGGTATCTCTCTAGTCCCACTTGCCCAGTTAAAAAAAAAATTTCCTTTGGTGTCAGGTATGGTGGCACACAACTTTAACCCCAGTACTACTGAGATAGAAAAAGGCTAATCTCTGTCAGTCTGAGGCCAGCCTGGTCTACCTAGGGAGTTCCTGGCTACATGGTAAGGCCCTGTTTCAGAGTGTTTAAAACTTTTACAGTTATCTATTTATTTATTATCATTATTATTATTAGTAGTAGTAGTAGTAGTTGTTGTGTGTGTGTGTGTGTGCGCGCGCGCATTATACATATGTGTGGTGGCACTCATGCAATAGCACACATGTAGAACTCAGAGGACTATTTTCAGAAGTTCGTTCATTCACTATGTGGAATCCACTAGGATGGAATTCACACAGTCAGACCTAGTAGCAGATGCATGCATCTACTACTTGAGACTTCTTGCCAACACTGCTCACACTTTCTTAAAAGTAAAGAGCTCACAAAAAAAACATCTGAGTGTCTACTTTCCCATAGAACAATGTGTTGTTCTTGGTAACAGACACCTGCACTGTTCTCAATTCAATGGAGTAAACATTTTTGGAAGTCTCTGTAATTGCCAGGCATGACCCAGCCAAACAAATGTCTTTGCCTATAGGAAGCATCAAGAAGATAAAAACCACTGATAATATAATGTATAAGCAAGTAGAAAACACACAGGGGAGTTTATAGTGTTTGTTTATTCAAGACAGGGTTTCATTATGTAGTGCAAGTTGGTCCAGAACTCACAATACTCTGGCCTCTGCTTCCTGAGTTCTGGGATAATGGGCTTGTGTTACTCTACTTGGGTGGGAGCTTGTGATCTAAAACTGCAGAGCTCAGAACAGGTTCACATTGGGCACACAAGAACAGGACAGGAGTGTGTCTGGCTCACCAATAACGAGAAACCTTATGGTTGGGCACAGCAGCAATGAGAAGCGTGCAAGATGAAGAGAGAGAGGTAGCAAGGGATCATGGTTTAGGGCTGAGTACATGCTTGTTTGGATTCTGTGGGAGGGTAGTCACTGGAGGGCTCTTCAGTGAGGGGCTCCACCACTCTGTTGGATCATCTGTTGAAACTAGACTGTTGGGAAACACAGAGGAAGCAGGGAGATTGGTGAGTTGAGATTGGAGGGTGGATGGACTCTGGTGAAAACAACCAGGAAGTAGTTCAGTCCTACACAAACAGAAGCCATAAGGATGACAGAGGGACTAAATGTGGAAAGGCAAAGTGAAGGGCAACTCCAGGGATGTTCACTCAAGCAATGGAAACCATGGTAACAGAGACCAATCTGTATCACCCTGTGGTTCCTCAGAGACACTGGAGTGTGCAGGTGTCAAAGCCTAGCTCCCTTCTTCCTCCTCCTCTTCCTCTTCAACCCACTGCCTAGCACCAACTATGTAGAGCAGGCTGTGTTTGAACTCACAAAGATCCATTCAACAAGTGACACCATACCTGGCTTCCTTTCTTTTCCTGGAGCAGTGACAAATATACCCCAACAATGGAAATAAAGTATCAAAACAAAACAAAACCAAAAAACAAAAGAGTGACAGAGGCTGAGCAAGGCTTGCTTATACAGCTAGCTGTGCAATGCTTGTTGGTCTTTGCTGATCTTCACTTCACTGAGAGAGGCACAGCCAAGAACTGGCATTCCTGCTGGTTCCTCCTGTTGACTCATGCCAGTGCTGAGGCTGAGGCCTGGCTGTCTCTGCTAGGTAGTGCCACCACTGCTGGTTGCTGGTTGCTATCCCGACTCTACCCAACTAGACTGCTGGTGACGTGTTTGCAAGAGCATTGAGCGGCCGCTGCTGACCTGTGAACTGAACTGCCGATTTCCAGACAACACAGACAGGAGTCGCTCCAAAGAACCTTTCTAAACAGGTCAACTTCTCCCATATCTTTCTTTCCCACTACCTCTTTACGGATGGTTGGTGGGCTAAAAGGGAGGTTAAAGCATTTAAGAACCATCATTAAAAATAGGTTTTGAAAAAATTAAAGTTACACAGAGTCATAGCACTAACTGATCACATGAACACACAAGGCACTCAGACAGCAGCCGGGTAAGTCAAAAAGCAGCAGCTTTCTTAGTAGAAACTTCTGTTCTTCCGTCTAAACCATCAAGGGCAGGTCGCCATGGTTCACATCAGTGTATACTGCACATCCAGACAGGTGCCAACCACAAGAAGCATTTTACATCATCAGAGTCAAGAGAAGAAGAAACGGGGTTTTGAGACCTTCCTAATATCACAATGCACAGGTCATCTTGACTAGAAACTGGCACTAAGCCTTCTCACAACCGACCTGTAAAAACAAAATACAAAATGACCATAGTAGCACTCCATCCCTGTAGGCTTGCAATTATGCTAATAGCACCACAAGGGGGATCATTGCTGGTCCGGTTATAATGGGAAGAATAACATTCAACAAAAGTATATAGAAGTTCCATTGTGATTCCTTTATGGAAATTAATGGACACTTGGTGACTAAGAGAAGTAGGATGGCACAGAAAGGCCATCTGTCCCCAGTGCTGCTCAGCTCTTCCATTGCCCCAACTCTGGACAGCTACTACAAGTGACCTAGCTCAGAAAGATGTGCTAAGGGTGTAGGAGAGATCACTCAGCAGGTAAGAGCACTTCCTGCCCTTCTGAAGAACCTGAGTTCAGTTCCCAGCATTCATGTGGGGTGGTTCACAAACACCTGTAACTCGAGGTTCAGGGGAGGTGATGACCTTTTCTGGACTGTGTGGGTACCTGCATACATGTGGCATCACTCACACAGACTCAGACACAGAGACAGACAGACAGACAGACGTAAGTAAATCTTTTTTAAGAAGAAAAGAGAGAAAGAAAGAAAAAAACTGCTAAGTGTACTGGAGCCTAGTCACGGACAGCCTGGTTATCGGGAACTCTCTGGCTCTCTCTCTCAGATTCAACTTGCTCCAGCTGTGGATCGATTTCCACAGTACAACTGGGTACAAATTGTGTGTGTGTGTGTGTGTGTGTGTGAAAATTTGACTAACGTCATTCAAAACAGCTGGATCTGCCCATTCCTCTCCATTTTTTGCCCAACACCACGGCACTGTGATAGTCCCCCAGGATTCTGTGACATGCCCCTTACCTGCCTCTGTCTAACCCACCCCTCCCAGATAGCCATGGAGACTCCCTTAGCTTGCCTGTGAGTTCACGTTGACCCATCGGGGATTTCCAACTGCTGTATTTAATTACTCTGTATTTGGAAGTTACCAGATCTTTTTGTATCCACTGCTCATTTAGTTCCCTTGTCATCAGGGAATACTCTGCATGACTTCAATTCACCAAGCCTCGTTTTATGGCCCAGCATATGGTCTATCTCTGTGAATGTTTCCTATAGATTTGCAACACATGTTTGCTCAGCAGTTGGTGGGTGGGGCTGTCCCTAAGATCACCCGGTAGATAGTATTGCTACAGTCTCCTCCATCCACACTAATGATAACCATGTGTGCCCCTATGGCGTATCCCCTCCAGACACAAAGACGGAACAGTGAGATGAATTGTGATCTTACCCATGACACTAGGTCTGTTCCTTCCACAGTCTGCCCCTTGCCTTGGGTTTGAGAAGAAGCCCCAGCAGGGTACTTGTGACTTAGGAAGGTCAATTTCCCAGCACCATTCATTAAGGGCCATTGTCTTAATTAGCTTCCTGTTGTTGTGATAAAGACCTTGACCAAAAGCACTCTATGCAGGAAAGGGTTTACTTGGCTTACACTTTCAGGCATTGGTCCATTATCAAGGAAAGTCAGGGCAGGAACTCAAGCAGAAATCTGGAGGCCGGAACTGAAACAGCAGCCATGGAGGAGCATTGCTCACTAGCTTGCTACTTCTGGCTCGCTCAGTGCAATTTTTTAGATACTCAGGGCCATCTACCCAGGTGTGGCATGGCCCATAGGGGGCTGATCAATCATCAATAAAGAAAATTGCCGCACAGACTTTCCTACAGGCCAGTGTGGTTGGGACATTTTTTTTCAATTCAGGTTCCTCTCCCCAGACAACTAGCTTCTGTTAAGTTGACACAAACCCAAGCAAACACAAGCCACTCTGGGCTTCCCTGATGCCAGGCAAGCTGTACACACACTGGGCGGTATTCCCAGCTCTGGTTCGAGCCCTTCTTAGAAAGCCCTTCCAAGGACCCCTCTTCTTTCCCTCTTGTACCCTCCATCACACCCCAGGACTCCCTCCTTCCATTACCAGTGGCCTTTTCTTAAATTGCCTGCTCCCTGCGTTAGAACCGAAGCCCCATGGGAGTCAGAATGGAGTAGCACCTCAAGTCCAGGTGTCTGGGACAATGCTTCTGCTACACTGTCTCAGAGCCACTACAATTTTATTTATTTAACATGCAAATGAAAACTTCATCATTGTTTTTTAAAAAATTATTTTTTTCTTATTTTATGTATATGGATATTTTGCCTGTATTTATTCACCACTTGTGTGTCTGGTGCCCATGGAGATAAAAGGAGGGCATTGGATCCACTGGAACTGAAGTTACAGATGGTTGTGAGCTGCCATACAGGGCTGGGAATCCAACCTGAGCCCTCTGGAGGAGCAACCAGCACTCTTAATGGCTAAGCCATCACTCCAGCCCCATTTTGATCTTCTTTTATTTGTTTACTTAATTATTTAATTTAATGTTTGTATATGCACACATACACCATGGCACACAGGTAGAGGTCAGAGGGCAACTTGTGGGAGCTGGATTTTTCTTTCTACCATGTGGATCCCAGAGTTCAAACTCAGTTCACTAGGCCTGGTGGCAAGCGCCTTTACCCATTGAACCATCTAGCCAGCCTCACTTTCATTTTAAATACACTTCAAGACTGATTGTAGAACACAGAGACAGATTCAGCAATCTGTCTGCTGAGAGACATCCATGTCCCCAAGAGCATAATTGCCTTCTCCATGCCTTCATTTTAAATGGTTCTGTTTTCATTTGTTTGTTTGTTTGTTTGTTTTCTTTTGTTTTGTTTAGGACAGGATCTCACTATGTAGCCCTGGCTGGCCTTGAACTTGTAAGGAACTCCCTGACTCCACTCTCAAGTCCTGGGCTTAAAGGCATGTGCCACCACAGCCAGTCATCTTAAATTTGTTAACCTGTATTACTTATATATATTACTAGGTTTCCTTGTGACATTTAATATATGTACAAAGGTAGTTCCGTCATGTTCACTGTCACCCTCTCCTGTCCCTCCTCCCCAGCCTGCTGATCCCTTCTTCTTTCCAACCAGTTCTCCTTGTACTTTCAGCACTCTTTGTTTATGACCTAATGAGCTTCACTTGGGTTCTTTGTTTGCAGGAGTGTGGACACCTTACTAGTGTCTATACCTCTGAAAGCACGGCTTTCCTTCCCCATCAACTATTAACCAGGTATAAAGCCTCCGGGGCTGGGGGTGGGGTGGGAATGGGACTCCATGAGCTAGAGTCACACTACTATGAGTTCAAGGATGCGTCAACAAAGTCATGCCGGAAGCCAGGGCTCCACACCTATCCCAATCTGTCCCCTCACCCACAATCTTTCCACACCTCCTCCCCATTTTTCCCAACTAAAATGCAGTTTTCTTTACACGTCTTTAGAATGTCTAAGGAACGTTCTAAGATCATCTTTGATTTCCATAATGACATCAGGTCCTCATCCTATTCCTGTCTGGAAGCATCTGTCATTTCTGGAGCATACACATCTTCAGGTCAAACGCCTTTCCCAAGCTGACACAAACCACCCTTGCCAAGACAGACGCAGGAGCGGGCACAGTCAGCCTCCGCTCACCTGTCTTCTCTCTGTCTGAGCTTTTCCCAGGGGAGAGACTCCAGGGAAAGTGTCCCATGCCCTCTGCCACCTCTCATTTCACAGAAATATCACTGGCTGCAGCAGGGACTTGAGGATGACCTTGGAAGTTACAGAGACAGTAGTTATTGAGCAAACATTGGAAGCCAGGTCCGTGCAGCTGTTTGTATTGGTGACCGGCAACCTGTGACTGCTCCTCTAGTAACAGATGCAAGCTATGTTTGAAAGAGGCAGAAGCCCAGTACTCCAGCACAAGAACTAATAGTGTTCTAACTAAATAAACTAGTTGTAACCATTTGTAGCCAGGTGCTATTCAATGAACTATCTCATAAAAAACGGGAAAGAATATAGACAGTTTTATTAAGTTTCGGTCATCTAAAATAACATTTGCTTTATGCCTTGTGCTTGATATGGAGATCTGAGAGATCTGATACCTCTGGAGAGAACTGGCGATGAGTCTGAACCCTGGTCTCCAGTGGGAGACTTATGTTTTCAGGATTAAGTGGCGTTTTGCCGCTGTGGAGGAGAACAGGCCACAGGGTGGCCACATGTGCCAGCCTCAGCCATCTGGACCATGTGGTGACTGCCAATACGCTCCGGTACACTTACTCTTTTCCCTTAAGTATTTTGGAGAAGATTCTTTAAAACCACAGGGGTGCCCCACTTCGATTACGTTCTACAATCCTCATTCAGTGCTCACTGGTTAGACTTTCCTGCAGTGATTGTATTCAAAGATGTTTTCTCACTCCCCTGCCCCCTGCTCTTGCTCTCTCATTCCCTGTAGCCCAGGCTAGCCTTGTGACCCTCTTGCCTCTGCTTCCCAAGTGCTAGCTAGAGTCACACTCACTCACCACTCTGCCCTCATATGTCTGTTCCCTAGTTTTTTCTGCATGTGTTAATTGGAATCCTTCTGTGGGGAAGAGTTGCTATTTTTTACACCCATTTGCCCACTCCGTTGCTTATATTTATCAACATGGAAACTATAACACTGTGGGGGAAAGGGGGAGTATAATATAGTACAGATCGTCCCTGACTTAACAACAGTTTGAATTATGACTGCATGGAAGCATTTTACGTTCAGTAAAAACCCTACTTCCATATTTGTCTTCAGATCTTTCAAGCCGAGGTGCCATCCTCCTGGTGGTGCTTGGTGGCAGCAGCGAGCACAGCTCCCAGTCTGGGACACAGCACTTGGTTGTGCAGCTGAGCTTGTCAGGCATCTCAGGTGAGGTAAGAGCACCTGCAGCTTCCTAAAAGTCTCAGTAAACCCACTGAAGTGAACCCCATGTAAGGCAGGAGGGTCTGTGCTGTTCAATCACTCTATCTCAAAGTGTTGTAACTCTGGTTCACCTGAGCTCTTTCACTGTGTCCTGTCAGTGAGAGCCCCCTCGAAACCCGGTGTGTGTGTGTGTGTGTGTGTGTGTGTGTGTGTGTGTGTGTGTGTTCATCTGTACTCTGGTGAATACAGGTCAGAGTTCAACTTTCAGGAGTCTGTCCTCTCTTTCCAATGAGGGTTCCAGGCAGTAAACTCGTACGGTGGTTTGAATGAGAACAGTCTGCAAAGTTTATATATTTGAAGTTCAGTCCCCAGTTGATGGATATTTAGGAAGAATTAGGAGGTTTGAGGTTTCCCTCTGCCTGCCTCCAATTTGAAGATCAGGATGTAGCTCTCAGTTACTGCTCCAGCACCATGCCTGCTGCCATGTTCCTGCCACGCTGGTCATGGGCTCACCTTCTGAAAAACTGTAAGCAAGCCCTCAACTGAATGCTTTCTTTTGTAAGTACCTTGGTCATGGCGTCTCTGCACAGCAATAAAACAGTGACTAAGGCAATCAGCTTGCACAACAAACCTTTTCACTTGCCAAGCCATCTCTCGGAACATACACATTTTTTGAGGCACAGTGTCTTACTCAGCCTGGAACTACCTACTCTGGTAGGCTGTCTGCCTTTAGAGCCCCAAGGATCTCCTTCACTTTGCTTCCAAACACGTCACTGTACTCAGCTTCCTTATGTGTTCTGTGAACTCTGAACTTACAAACTTTGAACTTTGAAGATTATAAGAATGCTGGTTCTTATACTTTATACAAGCTAAGCCATCTCCACAGCCCTCTTTCTATTTGGAAAACATTTAACTCTAACATTTTGGTACCACAGGACACTCCAAACTCACCTTGCATTTTCCCACCCTAAGCTCTGAAATCAGCTTCCCCAAAGAGCCCTATTGTCATAGTTAAGGCTTTATTGCTGTGAAGAGACACCATGACCAAGGCAACTCTTAGAAAACATTTAATCGGGGCTGGTTTACAGTTTCTATTATCATCATGGCAGAAAGCATGGAAGCCTGCAGGCAGACATGGTTCTAGAGAAGAAGCTGAGCATTCTGCATCTTGATCTGTACACAGCCAGGAGACTGCCTTCTTCAGGGAGCCAGGAAAAGGCTCTAATTCTACACTGGGCAGAGCTTGAGCATAGGAGATCTGAAAGCCTACCGACACAATGACGCACTTTCTCCAATAAGGCCACACATCCTAATAGAGCCACTCCCTATGGTCAAGCATTGAAACATGTGAATCTATGGGGTCAAACCTATTCAAACTACCACAAGGACACTACTCAGAAGCCCAAATCAGAGTGTAAGGTATTGTCTTAGTTAAGGTTTTACTGCTGTGAACAGACACCATGACCAAGACAACTCTTTAAAAATGATAACATTTAATTGCAGCTGGCTTACAGGTTCAGAGGTTCAGTCCATTATCATTATGGTGGGAGCATGGCAGAATCTAGACAGGCATGGTCCAGGAGAATCTGAGTGTTCTACATATCGTTTCGAAGGCAAACAGGAGAAGACTGGCTTCCAGGTAGCTAGGAGAAGGGTCTCAAAGCCCACCCCTACAGTGACACACTTCCTCCAACAAGGTCACACCTACTCCAACAAGGCCACACCTCCTAATAGTGCTACTCCCCGAGCCAAGCATATTCAAACCACCACATTTTCTCGAATCTGTACACATGTGGCATGGTCAGGAAATCAGATCTCAACTCAATATGACCATTATTTCTATTTCTCTCAAAAATTTCCTGTCTCCATTTTTTAAACAACTACTAGAAACTAACTTGCCCTGTTATTAATTAATTAATGAGTTAGTGTTTTAGTTAGGGTTTTAATGCTGTGGACACCACGACCAAGGTAACTCTTATAAGGACAACTTTTAATTGGAGCTGGCTTACAGGTTCAGAGGTTCAGTCCATTATCATCAAGGTGGGAACATGGCAGCATCCAGGCAGGCATGGTGCAGGAGGAGCTGAGAGTTCTACATCTTCATCTGAAGTCGGCTAGCAGAATACTGACTTCCAGGCAGCTAGGATAAGGGTCTTAAAGCCCGCACCCACAGTGACCACCTACTCCAACAGAGCCACACCTTCTAATAGTGCCACTCCCTGTGCCGAGCATATACAAATCATCACTGTTAATTAGTTAGTTAATTTTGAAACAGGGTCTATTATGAAGCTTGAGCTGTACTGGAATTTATTATGTAGACCAGGCTGGCTTAAATGCACAAGAGATCCATTTGTGTCTGTCTCCTGAGTACCAGATTAAAGGTTAGGCATACTTCTGAAGTTTAATAAGTATTGTTGAAGAATAACAACTATTCATATAAATAAATATATAGGCATATGTACTTACATATAGACACACATGGATATTGTAAATATCAACGAGGTCCTAGTATCCATTCCTCTCCTTCTACTTTCAGGTATTTTCCTCTCATATGTGCAGAGAGCAAAGAACTTTCTATTGAAGCTGTCTATGTCTATTCACCCCTTTAGCGTTGCTGAAGGAATTTAAGTGGAGGGAGTAATACGGGAGCATTAGTCATGTAAAACCCTTTCTGGGTTAAAAAAATAAATATACACTGGAAATTTTCACAAAAAATATGCAGTAGGGAGTGTGTGTTTGTGTGCCTGCGTGCACGCGTGTGCATGCATACATGTGGTCAGGTTTAACCTGGCCCTTGGGTTGTTTTTGTTGTTATTGTTTCTTTCATGATGCACCTCCAGCTAGCTTTCAGTTGACTATGAACCTCTATGTAGGCTCTGACTGAACTTATGACCTCCTGCCTTCGCCTCCCTAGAGCTGGGATGACATGTGTGAGGCTAGAGGGCTGCACTGAGTGTCCTCTGTCATTCTTCTCCTTGGTTTGTGGAGATAGAGTCTCTCACTGAGCCTGGAGCTAACCATTTCAGTCAGGCCAGCAGTTCAGCGAGCCCTGGGATCTGCCAGTTTCTACCCTCCCACCAGCAGTGAGGGATCCTGTGGGGAGCCGCCCGAGTCGCACCCACATTCGCCATTACAAGATGGCGCCTACATCCAGCCGAGAACAAGTTGTAAACAGGCTAGTGCGCATGTACCTGGTAATTTTCCACCTCAGAGTCTCAGCCTCTCTCGTGGCGTCATCTGGCCTGATGTGCGGGGAGCCAATGGGGAAGCTCCACGTCCCAGGCGAGCGCTGTGGCCTATATAAGGGACGGGTGTTCTGTTGTTCGGGGTCTCCACTCTTGGCAAGCTTATGCTCTCCCTCTCAAGATGCATTAAAGCTTAACTGCAGAAGGATCCTTTGTGTGCCGCGTGTTCTTGCTGGCGAGACGGTAGCGCGGGACAGGATCCGGGGATCTAAAGTCAGGTCTTCCTGCTTGTGCTGCAAGAACTTTACCCACGTAGCATCTCCCAGCCCCAATAAATATTTGTTCTTGGCTGAATGGTGTTGCATCATTTTAACTTTTGATTTGAGATTTTAAGGTTGTTTATTAAGTTATTGGCCTAAAATAGGGTGTTAAAAGTCAAACCATAAATAAAGTTTTTATTGTTACCTCTACTGTGCCCCCTTGTGGAATTACAAATAGTATAATGGTATTTATATCATTTCCACGGCAGGCTAAAAGACAGGCTACCAGTGTCAGGGATATACTTTGAGGGATTTCCACTATGAAATAGAATCTGCTGATCTGGCCATCTTGACAAAGAAGATTCAGACCTCCTCTGCACCAGGCAACTCTAGGACGGCTTGGTTCAAGATGGGCTCCCTAAAATGCTGCTTCATCGAACTTTTCTTTGGCTCTTTTCTTACCTCAGCTGTATAGGCCAACTGTTGGCTCTGCGGTCCATCTTCCACATGGCTTTGGTAACTGGAGGGATCAGATTTCTCTGGTGTGTTCTAAGATAATGACTTTCTCAGATCTTCCATCTGTCCCCGTGTGCCCAGTTGCTTCTGTCCCTTACCAGGTGTTGGCATTTGAGATTAGAGTAAATTCACTCTTTCCTTATTGGCATCCTAGTGGCCAAGGCAACTGTTGTTTAAACAGAACTGAGTGTTTTAGTCAGATGGTAACTCCCCGGTGAATGTGCTCTCTGCCCGAGTTGCTGAAAATCTGGTCACTGGGACACAAAGACTAGCAGGTCAGCAGAACACAACTGAGTTTCAAAGGTTTTCCCTCTCTGTATACCTGAGAACCAAATCCAACTAACATTTTCTGAGTGGATGTTGGGTTAAAGGCTGGACACTTTAGGATGCATTTTATCTTTAAATCTTCTGCTAGCATTTGAAGATATTCTTAAAGTTTCCCCGTGCACTCTGTAGGGCAAGTTGTAGTCCAAGTTGTCCAGAAGCTAGGACCATTTAATAAGACCATTCATCCATATGTCTTTTTGTCCATCATCCATCCATCCAATCACCCACCTCCTTTCCCTCCAATCCTTCCACTAGTTTTAGGGGATCCCTTCTGTTCACATAGGGACCAGAAACCAAAGATCTCAGCACCGACTTTCTATACTTATGAGGAGAGCATAAAACAAAAACAACATCAACAAAACAAAAATCAAGCGAATTATGTACAGTCTGACTCTGACGGTCGCAGGATGGGGGAAAGCAGAGAGGGGCAATCAAGAGCACAGGAGCCTCACTGCCTGGTGAACTGAGCAACAGCAAATGTTAACATGGAGCCCTGCAGAGAGCACCAAACTCAGGGGACATTCTGGAACACTTTGGGAATTCTTCCTACAAATGCAGGGGGAAATGATTCATGAACCAGAGCAGAATAACAACACTAAAGGAGAAGCTGGGCTTCTAACTAGAGCCTAGAGTAGAAATGGTTAAATTTGCCAGAGGAGCATTGTTCTTATTTGTCAAGAGGATACAAGAAGATTCATGCCACAAAGAATTAATGTAATGATATTATCAACCTAAAGGTCATGAGAGACCAGTAAGTGTTGCAAACAATGGCTCTTTGGCTACTTACATCCCTCTTCGATGGTGTGTCCAAAGAAACCTCAGTTTTCTTTCTTGGTGCCTAAGCATGATAACCTGAGTTCAAGTCCCCAGGACTCACATGAAAACCTGGATATGACTGTGCATACATCTCAGAAAGAAAGATCCCTGGGGCTTATTGACCACCATCTTAGTTCCTGGTCAGTGAAAGACAGTACTTCAAGGGAAAAAGTTATAGAGCAGAACACCCAGAGTCCTCCATACATGTGCAGGGGCATGCACACCTGCACATGCGCGCACACACGCATACACACACACACATTAAGAAAGGGTCTCTACTGTGTGTGTCTGTGGTAGATGCCAATTGTATTCATTTTTTATTACATTTTTTAAAAGTTTCAATTTGTGTATATATGTGAGCACAGACACCACAGCATATGTGTAGAAATCAGAAGACAGCTTGAGGAAGTCTGTTCTCTCCTTCCACCATGGGGTCTTAGAGATTGAACTCAGGTCTTTGGGCTCAGGAACAAGCACCTGTACTTGCCCAGTCCTTTTTTCCACTTCCTTTTTAACTTTTTAAATTCTTTTGTGCCACTTTAGTTCCCTTTTGGTGGGTTTTATGGCATATTGTTTTCTATTCTTTAATATCTATCATTTCTGTCTATTTAAACATTTGTACCATACTTATCAACTCTGACAATCTTTGCTTTAGAAATATGTATATATTGTGTGTGTGTGTGTGTGTGTGTGTGTGTGTGTGTTTGAAAGCATAAGTGTGGTCAAAGGACAACTTGAAAGAATTTATTCTTTCCATATATCATGTGAATCCCAGGAATTGAACTCAGGTAATCAGGCTTGGTGGCAACTCCATCTCTGCTTTTTGATAATATTGTTTTCTCCATTTACATTTAGTGTTATTTGTATAAGGAATTTATTTTTTCATTTTTCCTCTTTTGTTCCTCTGTTTATTTTTTGTATTTGGTATTTCCCAATATTTTTAGAGTTCAGCAGGACACAAATTGCTCTACAATCTGATTCACTGAACTTTTGAGGCCAAAGGTGTAATGTTCATTCTGACACTAACAGGGTACTATTTAATTATTGTTGGGTGGTGAGTATGTGTACTTTGGCTTGCATGTTGAGGTCCTAGAACAACTTTGAGGTATCAGTTCTCTTCTTTCACCTTGTGAGGTTTCAAGTATCAAACTCAGGTTGCCAGACTTTGTCAGCAAACCCCTCAACCCTCTCCTTAATGAAGAAAGAGGCTGATTGTGTGGCTTGTGGAATTTAGCTTCTTCAAAACAACGATTGTAGAAATGAGAGGTGCTGATGGCTTGTCTCTCCTAAGGAGATACTGGGAGCAAGAGAAAGAGGGACCCCATGTTCACCTGTCCGGAATTGAGTTTCTGTCACAGTGAACTGGAAGGGTGTCAGAAGCCATGGAGGAAAGACTAAGGCATGCAAGTAAATTTTTTGGAGATGGCCCACTGTTTTGCATGGCCTGTGATGGGTAAATTCTAAGAATGCATAGTCCTTAGAGACTTTATCCCAGGATTGCTTCTTGTTGCTGATATGCCTTTCCTGTCACTATTACATAGCCTAATGATTCCTGGGCATCAGCCCATCCTATTGAGAAAATTTCCTGCAGATCAACATGAAGATGAACTTTCATAAATTAATGCTGCTTAGATGAATTAACTTTATAGAATTCCTAGTATGATCAAAATAATTTTAAGAAAAAAATTTAGGAGATGGTTTTAGTTGTTTTACCAAAAAGACATAATACAATCAGAATCAAGACTAGAATGTGACCCCTCCTCATATAATAATAAGTAAAGGCTGCATAATAGGAAACACAATGAGCTTTCACAATTATACTAAGAAGAGAAATAGGCTTGGAACAAACATATGATCCAAGAAAAACATCCATTCTAGGTCAAGTCCAAGGATGAAGCCACAGGGGTGCACTGTGATAAAGCAAGTCCATGTAAAACTGTTGCTTTGAACTTATAATGAGCTTACAGAATGAAACACTGCTCTGAACATACTGTCAACATCCTTCTGTAACTCTGACTTTATGTAATATTGTATCCATGAGGTAATTCCTTTTTACATAGACAACTTGTTATCTAAAAGCTATAAAAAGCTGAAAGCAATAATAAAAATTGAGTGTGGCCATTTCTACTACATCCCAAGTGTGGGTTTTTTTCTGTGTGTATGACTCTCCTTTCTCTCTCTCTTCCTCTTCTTTGCGCTCTGTCTCACAGAGTTAACCAACTCAGGAGTAGGGGCTCTGGAACGAGAAAGAGCCCTAGCAATTAAACTTTTTTTTCTTAATCCCTTGCTGCTGAACAGCAGGAGTTAATCACCAGAAGTCATCTGCCTTAAGTCTTAAAATAGCAAAGATTTGAAGAAAAAATTTACCAAAAATAAGCTACTTTTGCCACAGCAATTGCAGCTTTTGCCACTACAACCACCAATGCCCACATTGATGCCTGTCTCAGTTTACCTTGATGCAGGAAATGTTACCAGCAGAAGGGGAGGGGAGGAAATGTGTCCTGGAGTCTTCTTATCAAGTTTTAGTAAATTTTATTAAACAAATATTTCTTTAGTTCAGATAATTTAGACACTTAATTAGAAAACAATTTCCACCAGTTCTACTTGCTTCACTGGGATACCATTTCCCAGAGTTCCCCATTCATTCTACCAGTTTGGATGTTATTGTCCTGGAAATTTTTTTCTTTTTTTAAACGCGACAGGGTCTCTTTATGTAGTCTTGGCTGTCCTAGAACTCTTTATGTAGGCCAGGCTGGCCATGAACTCACAGAGATCTACCTGCCTCTGCTCCCCAAGTGCTGGATGGCAGGTCCTTTAGATGCAAATGATGTTAAGTTTGCAGAATTTGGGATCCAGGAATCCTGAGCAATCTTTAGGCTCAGCAAATGAGGCTCACAAAGGCTCTAGAGACAACAGATGAGCCCCAAAGATGTTACATGAGCCCCTGGATATAGCTATGCTTAGAATTAGCCCTCTGAGCTGGACTTCTCAGATTAACCAACAAAATAATTTCTTTTTTCACTAAGCTAATGTAATAGCTATTTTCTGTGGCTGTGATGAAATACCATAACCAAAAGCAACTTATGGAAGAAAGGGTTTATTTTTGCTTACAGTTCCAGAGAAATAAGTTTCTATCATGGCAAGTGTAGTGGCTATTTCTGATTGTCAACTTGACTATATCTGGAGTGAATTACAATACAGAATTAGAAGGCTCACCTGTGATCTAGATCTTGAGTCTGGAAGACACAAGTTTCAGGTGTGGTGGTACGCATACCTCTAATCTGGGCCACACCTGCTGCTGGAGATCTACATAAGGACATTGGAAGGAGGAAGATTCAATCTTCTTCACCTGTGAGCCTTGTGGGACTAAGCGACTGCTAGATCCTCAGGTTTTCATTCACAGCTACTGCTGACCATTGTTGGGGAGTTTGACTACAAACTGTAAGTCATTAACAAATTCCCTTACTATATAGAGACTACCTATAATTTCTGTGACTCTAGAGAACCCTGACTAATACAGAAGTTGATACTGGGAGTGGCTCTTGAGGAGCAGAAAGCAGTATAAGGATGAGTCTTTTAAGAATCTGGAGTTGGTTTAATAATTCACCAGCACTTTCAACTGCTGAAACCTCTCCAGATACACTCTCTTCTGGGAGCCTAGAAGATATTGAAGACTCGTGGTTGGAAATATATTTTAAACTTAAAGAAGCTAATGCCATTGAGCATCTTGATGAATTGAGTGATCGTGTGCTCAAAACTTTTTGCAATATGGGGAAAAAATTTGAAAATTATTTTGCTGGCCAGTTGCTCTTAGTATCTCTGGAAAAGATGATGAAGGAAATGCAGGAGTTGTATAATAAAATTGAACGGATCCAGATGCAAGTAGCCAATCTAAAAGTTGCTAAGTGTGTCCTTGAAGAGAATCTTCTCTCCAGCAGCCATAGAGCTCAAGTTGCAGAAAATCAAACTGAAGCCCTCATTATAAGGTTGGCTGAATTGCAGCAAAGTTCAGATCTCAGCCTCAGAGGGTGTCAGCAGCTAAAGTAAGGGCATTAATTGGCAAAGAATGGGATCCTATAACTTGGGATGGGGATGTGTGGGAAGACCCTGTTGAAGCTGAGAATTTTCAGATTCTCAATGGTTTACCCCACCTGAGGAAGTACCTCAGCCACACCTCTTGAAATAATGCCTTCTCCACATGAGGAAGTTAATCCCTCAGAGTCTGATGGGCCAGTGGTGACTTTCGATAAAGAAAATGCCAGACAAGATAATATTGATGTTTCTCAAGGCCCACCAATAGTTTCTTCTAGACCTATAACCAGACTCAAGGCAAAACAGGCCCGTAGAGGGGAGGTAGAAAGTGTAGTCCATGAGGAAGTGTGCTACACTACTAAGGAGCTTAATGAGTTTGCTAATTCATTCAAGCAGAAGTCTGGAGAATATGTGTGGGAGTGGATTTTAAAGGTGTGGGATAATGGTGGAAGGAACATAAAACTAGATCAGGCTGAGTTTATTGACATGGGTCCTCTGAGTGGAGATTCAAGGTTTAATATGGAAGCTTGTACAGTTTAAAAAAAAAAAAGAAAGGTGTCAGAAGTTTGTTTGAATGGTTGGCTGAAGCGTTTATCAAAAGATGGCCTACTGAGAAGGAGTTGGAGATTCCTGATATCCCTTGGTTTGGTGTTGGTGAAGGGATTTTAAGGCTCAGGGAAATTGCAATGCAGAGTGGATACGTTGCATAAAACCTAATTCTCCATAATGGGAAGGCCCAGAATGTAAGATGCAATCCTATAAGACGAAAACTGGTGAGAGTTGCACCAGCACATTTGAAGAGTTTTGTTCTTGCCCTTTTCCTTGTGCCAGACCTTAGGGTCGGAGATGCTGCTGCTCAATTAGATGAATTAAATGCAATGTGTTTAATTGGGCCTCGAGGTAACAAGTGGCCATGGTGGCCAAGATGGAGGTTATGCTTGGGCTCAATAACGTGGGCTTCCACTCACCAAGGCTGATCTGCCTACAGCCGCTGCTGAATGCCAGATCTGCCAACAGCAGAGACCAACACTGAGCCCCAGATATGGCACCATTCCTCAAGGTGACCAACCAGCAACCTCGTGGCAGGTTGACTACATTGGACCACTTCCTCCATGGAAAGGACAATGTTTTGTTCTTACTGGGGTAGATACTTATTCTGGTTATGGATTTGCCTTTCCTGCATGTAATGCTTCTGCCAAAACCACCATTCGTGGACTTACAGAATGCCATGGTATTCCACACAATATTGCTTCTGACCAAGGAGCTCATTTCACAGCCAGAGAAGTGCTACAGAGAAGGGCCCATGATCATGGAATTCACTGGTCTTACCATGTTCCCCATCATCCTGAAGCAGCTGGTCTGATAGAAAGATGGAATGGCCTCTTGAAGACACAGTTACAGTGCAAATTAGGTGGCAGCAGCATGGAGGGCTGGGGCAGAGTTCTTCAGGAGGCAGTATATGATTTGAATCAGCGTCCAATATACAGTACAGTTTCTCCCATAGCCAGGATCCATGGGTCCAGGAATCCCGGGGAGGAAAAGGGAATAGTTCCACTCACTATCACTCCTTGTGACCATCTAGGAAAATTCTTGCTTTCTGCCCCCACAACTCTAGGTTCTGCTGGCCTAGAAGTTTTGGTTCCAGAGGGGGGAGTGCTCCTACCAGGAGCTATAACAAACATTTCATTGAACTGGAAAATAAGACTTCCCCCTGGTCATTTTGGGCTTCTAATGGCCTTAAACCAACCGGCTAAGAAAGGAATAACAGTGTTAGGAGGGGTGATAGGTCCAGATTACCATGGGGAAATTGCCTCTCCACAATGGAGGTAAAGGATTATGTCTGGAGTGCAGGAGATCCCTTAGGGCGTCTCTTAGTACTACCATGACCTGTGATTAAAGTCAGTGGGAAACTACAACAGCCTAATTCAAGCAGGATGACAAAGGATGCAGACCCATCAGGAACCAAGATATGGGTCACTCCTCCAGGAAAAGAGCCAAGACCTGCTGAGGTGCTTGCAGAGGGCGGAGGAAATACAGAATGGGTAGTAGAGGAAGGTAGTTATAAATACCAGCTAAGACCACGTGACCAGCTGCAGAAACAAGGATTATAAAGTAATAGGAATGCTTCTGCTGTATTTTGTTAAGAACATATTTGTCTTCCAATTTCGTTAACATCAGTTGGTATTTAAGTTGAGATACTAAAGGAATGTTCCCAAGGGACATTGCCACATTGTACATTTATAAATGTGTTTGCGATTGTATGAGGAATAGTTATATCTTGTTAACAGTATTCATGACCTTGGCATTGTTTCATGTGGATATGAGAGATTATTTGTGTCAAGTTGACAAGGGGTGGACTGTAGTGGCTATTTCTGATTGTCAACTTGACTATATCTGGAGTGAATTACAATCCAGAATTAAAAGGCTCACCTGTGATCTAGATCTTGAGTCTGGAAGACACAAGTTTCAGGTGTGGTGGTACACACACCTCTGATCTGGGCCACACCTGCTGCTGGAGATCTACATAAGGACATTGGAAGGAGGAAGATTCAATCTTCTTCACCTGTGAGCCTTGTGGGACTAAGCGACTGCTAGATCCTCAGGTTTTCATTCACAGCTACTGCTGACCATTGTTGGGAGTTTAACTACAGACTGTAAGTCATTAACAAACTCCCTTACTATATAGAGACTCCCTATAAGTTCTGTGACTCTAGAGAACCCTGTCTAATACAGCAAGGAAGCATGGCAGCAGGAACAGGAAGCTGAGAGCTCACATCCCCCATGAGAAGCAAGAAGCAGCATGAACAGGAGGTGGGAAAAGATTAGAAACAGTCAAAACCCGCCCCCAGTTACATACTTCCTTTAGCAAGGCTTTGCCACTTGTACTGGCTGGTTTTGTGTCAATTTGGCACAAGCTGGAGTTATCACAGAGAAAGGAGTTTCAGTTGAGAAAATGCCTCCATGAGACCCAGCTGTAAGGCATTTTCTCAATTAGTGATCAAGGGGGAAGGGCCCCTTTTGGGTGGTACCATCTGTGGGCTGGTAGTCTTGGGCTCTATAAGAAAGCCAACTGAGCAAGCCAGGAGAAGCAAGCCAGTAAGAAACAGCCCTCCATGGCCTCTGCATCAGCTCCTGCTTCCTGACCTGCTTGACTTCCTTTCATGATGAACAGCAATTGGAAGTGTAAGCCGAATAAACCCTTTCCTCCCCAAGTTGCTTCTTGGTCACGATGTTTGTGCAGGAATAGAAACTAAGACACCACTTAACCCTCTACCCACTAGAGACCAAGTGTTCAACTATAGAAGCCAATGGGGGGGGGAGGGGTTTTCTCATTCAAACCATTATAGCTAGAGAGACAAGAGTCTTCCACATGTAACCAAGAACTGGAATTAATATTCTGAATGCCAAATCTTTAGTCATATGTGAATAAACAGTAAGACTGTAAAAAGTTTCTTCACAGCTTATTCATAATTAACATGACCATTTTGCTAGCAAAGGCTCATCCCAGTGCTTCCGTGGCCTCTTGCTGCTTGGTAAGATTGCAAGCATCACCCAAGGTGATTCCAATATCCCTCTTAGCAAAGGTATTTAATATATCCTTATACATTTGTCAATGTGTGTTCATAGCCATAGGACTGATTCCCAGGTGACTCAATGTTAATTGCTAATGCTGATGTGTGACATTGGGAATAACAAAGGTCTGACCCTAAGTTTAGAAAATTAAAAAAAAAAAAAAAATCTAACAGATCACCCTTTCCATTAGCCTATAGCTCACTCATTAGAACAGCACATGCATTCCCACACATCGGAACCAGTGACAGACCCCTTTATTGAGCTGTAAATGGACAAGGGAAATGTTGCATGTTGTTCCCTCCAATGTGATATAAAAGACACATGTAATATAAGATTTTTTTTTATTTAGCATGGCACTACTTTGAAATATTTTTTTAAAAAATGAGGCACGTTACAGGGAGTAACTTGGAGTCAGACTGCTCAAGATTAACCTGCAGACAGGTCTGATAACAATTTCATCCTAACTCCTGCCAAGAATGCAGATGCTTGTGCAAGCAATGGTGGCATGAACTGAAGCTCTCTGCAAAAACCACAGTTGTATTAAAGATTCTTCAGACCCAGGGACCAATTAGAACTTCCTGGTTGTGGAGAGTTGGAATACTGCTCATTAAAGCCAACATTATCTTGTGTCATGTTTAGCACCTTTAATTGTTGTTCATTATTCACCCACCTCTATATCTGGTCAAACTTCTCTTTGACTATCAGGGAAAAGCGTTGGCATGCTTAAGTCAGCTATAACTAAGTTCTAATAACCCAAATAAATGTAGCAGTAATTAGTTAAACAGGCTTGGCTCCCAGCAGGTCGCACGCACACACCTGCTCAGGAGCTATCTGGATTCGGGAATGAAACACACACGAACACACACACACACACACACACACACACACACACACACATGCAAACGCACAATCACACATCAGTTACTTTTACTGTGTCTTGACCAGCTCAAAGGCTGGGCAGTTCTTATCCTTCCCACTGCTAGCAAACACTCCCCGCAGGTCCTTCTGAGTTAATATCTTTTAAAATCTACATTTCTGCTATCTCAAATATAATTGGGAAAGTGGCCTGTGTAGTTACTTTTCCTGATTCTCACATGTCTGTGGGCTTTTAGGTCTGGTCTTTCTTTTTCCTGGTCACTGCTATTTCTCCCTCTACTCTCAAATGTCTAGGTCCCACCTCAGTCTACCTGTCCAGCCACTGGCTGTATGGCAATTCTTCATTGCCAATCAAATCTAGCTGGGGGTGGAGACTCTCAGCATCTGGGAACTCGGCCTTTGGGAGCCAAATTAAATACAGACAACATTAGAACCAATCCCTTACACCCAAAGCTAAGAAAACCATCAGATAGCATCAGAAATCCATCACAGAGACTTCCCTACTGTACTGTAGTCTGCCTGCCTCATGTCCCCACCAATGTACTTAGCTTTATGGCTGTGTTTTGTGTTGTGACTATAAAAATTTGTGTAGCCACTTCCATAGTGGACCATACCTTTCAGAGCATCCTGAGTCCATGTTTGTGGGGCATTTTCACAATCATTGGCTCAGAATAAACTATCTCTTATTTCCTTTGGCATAAGAGCTGCAATTTGCATTGATGAGACATCACCAAGAAAGACATTAGATGTTTGGCATAAGAGCTGCAATTTGCATTGATGAGACATCACCAAGAAAGACTTTAGATGTTGTTAAAACTAGGAGCAAATCAATTAAAACTCAGTCAAATCCTTTCTCCCTGAGGAAAGCCTGAATAGTGTGTTCTTACCACACTAGGTGCTCCTTGCCAATCGAATTCCTAAACAACCTGCTCTTCAGTTACTCCTGCTGTATTCTAAATATTACTACGATCCTCACACACCTGTATTCCCAAGAAGCCTTTGTGATCCAATGGGCACAGTGGGTAGCAATATGTGAAGCAGTTAAAAAACACTACAACTTCCCATTAGCTGGGGGGAAAGATGGTGGTCTGTAATCATTCAAGACAACTATTTCTGTAGAGTGAAGGGCTTCCTGGGTTTTTAATTAAATTTGATTTATTTGCAGTTGACATATTGTTTGGAATACTTTAAACTACCAAATTTCCAGGAAGAAAGATGCACGTAGCTTCACCAATAAACAGTCCTACCCCTTGGGCCATTATCCCCAGAAGTAGAAAAGCAAACTGATCTCCAGGGCATCATAACCCAAGCATTGGTGAAATTTGAATTCCTCTAATAGTGTGTCAGAATCCAAAAGGCATGAGATGCACAAATCTTTTCTCTGATGGTAAAATATTGGTTGAAGATTGGAGAGAAGGCTCAATGGGTAAGAGTCCTTGCTATGCAAGTGTTAGAACTCTAGGACCCACATAAAAAGCTGGGTGTGGCCATGCACACACTGGAGACAGGAGGATCACTGGGTCTTACTAGCTCCCAGCCTAGTTCCAAGTTGAGAGACAGACCCCGTTTCAAGGAACAAGGCGGAGAACGATCAAGCTGGACACACAATGTTGTCTTCTGGACTCCATACCTGGGCACCAGTATGTACACCCTGCTCTGGTCCATATACCATATACACTTATTGTCATATCCAGAGAAATGTGTATTAGTTAAGAAAGGGTCTCTACTGTGTGTGTGCAAGGGAAATGCCAACTAGTTACTTTCCTCATGGTTGTGACAACACCACATGAAAGCAACCAAAGGAAGGAATGGTTCACAGTTTGAAGACATACGGTCCCTCATGGTGGGGAAGGCAGGGCAGTAAGTAGCTCAAAGCAAAAGGTCACATTGCATCTGCAGTTGGGAAGCAGAGAACAGGCAGAATGCAGAGCCAGGCTAAGGGACCACTAGGCCTACCCCCTGTACCCACTGCCTCTAGCACAGTCCACACACTAGTTCCAGAACCTTCTATAATAGCATGTTCAGCTGGAGGCCGAGAGTTCAAACACTGACGGTGCAGAAGTTGGCCAAATCCATGGTTCCTTCCCAGTCAGCCACCTGCTAGAACACTTGTATCACAGGGCTCCATTTTCCATGTGCAGCCTTAGCAGCACATCAGATTGAGGTTCATAGAGAGGTGTTTCATGGGACATCTGATTTAGACTTTACCCTAGACTTCCCCGAAGGTCAATACATCTCAACAATGCTCCCCAAAGCCATGTTCATAATCTGCCATTATGATGTAGGACTTGGGAGAAGCTAAACGCCCTGACAGCCACAATCTCTCTTTATTATTTATAAGAAGGGCTGGTTTCCATTACCAAAAGCAGATAAGGAACACTAACATCCATTTGTCATTCAAAGCAGACAGCTCACTTAGCTGTAATGAATCTTACTCCTCCTGGAATGAGCCTGGTTTGGTGGTGTTGCTTTAGTAGGGTAATAAAGTCACAATTCAAGGTCGGAGAGAATTCAAATGTGTTTCCATCGAGTTGCTCACAGCTTGCATAGTGTTGGTAGGCAATTTCCCAACAGCAACTCTAGCTTGCTAATACTTCCCTTTGCCTTAAATAGACAGAAGAGCAGAAAGAAGCCTGGTGTCATCTCTCACCTCAAATGACAATTATGGGGTCCATCACCATTCTAGAGATTTTTAGCTCCACTTTCAGGCAGTCATTCCTCACACATGTTTTTGTACCAAAAACTCATCTCACATGATGTAGATGGGTCTTCACATGGTAGAAACAGATCATTTAATTGAACGGCAGCTGAGTCGGTTGAGAGAGCTTAGTGGTTAAATGTGCACATTGCTCTTGCAGAGGGCCTAAGTTCAGTTCTCAGCACCCATAACAGGAGGCTTACAACTGCCTGTAATCCAGCACCAGGGAATCTGATGTCTTCTTCTAGACTGAGGGAATGTATATACATGCAGTATATATACACATAAATAAAAATGAAATACATCTGTTAAAAATAAGTGGCAATCCCAGGCAGCAGAGTGGCACCAGCCATATGCCCAGGCTATGCTCTTCTCTGTGTTGCTAAGGTTATCACTCACCATTAGAGTTTCCAAATCAACAGATAGGGAAGCATCCCCTGACACTATAACCCTAGACACCTCCAAATCAAACACCATGCAATTTAAACTTCCTTACCCAAACTGCTGGTCCTGCAGATTTCCTAATTTCTATCACTATTTCTTAGAGTATTATGAGAAATTGCCCTTTGTGTAGGTCATTAATGATTAGATATTGACGATTGGAACTGAATCAACCAAGACCTGGCTGAAGTCCTTTTTATCCCCCCTCAACCCTCTCACTTCAGCTCCAGTATGAGTTGGTAAATCCATTTGTCAAGTGGGTCTCAAATCTATCACTTACAGTTTGTCTTTTTAAAAAACACAAATCAGGTCATCCACTTTCCATTCTAGACTCATGCAATGTTTTCCCTCTGCCTTTAAGTAAACAGCAGCCATCTCAAGGGGCTTTCAGAGCCTGCAGTTCGAGACCCGGCTGACACCTTCAACCCAATCTCCATCTCTACCACAGTTCCATGAACCTTTATTTTGGGAAACATGTCTCTTCCCACACAGTTCTCTTGCCTGAACCTACTTTTCCCTTTCCTTTTCTCCCTCCCTCCCTCCCTCCCTCTCTCTCTTTCTCCCCTTCCTCCCAAACGTTTCTCACCCAGTAACCCCACTTCATTTGTGCCTTGCCACAAATGGTTGCTAAGATCTCTTCCAGGACATAGTAGGATTGTCTATAACGTATACCTCAGTCCTGATTAGACTTAAGCTTCTGTCAGACTTAAGGTCTAGGGAGCAGGACCATGGTCACTTGATTGATGCTATATCAAATGTCTATGGGAAGGCAGGGATCCCACAGAAATATAAAGGTTGTAGTTCGCAGTGCATGTCCCTCCCAGTTCAATACCTCCATTTTGATGAACCCTTTCCTATTCTCCCTCCCTCCCTCTCTTTTTCTATCCTCTCTCCCCTCTCTTTTCTGTGTGACCAGGGATTAAACCCAGCTAGGGCCTTGTGCACGGTTGGCAAACCACTGAGCTATAGCCCCAGCCAACATTAATGATTTTAAAAAACAAAATAAACAAAAACCTTCTATTAAAAATGTCAAAGCTAAAAGGCTAAGCTGGAACTCCGGGTCCTTTGTGAATATCTGGCTACATCTAGCTGTGGTGGTGGTGGTGGTTTAAGAAATGCTAACAGAAGCTAACATTAGCCAAGCGCCAGGAGCCATACACAAGAGGGAAGCTGAGGCTGGGGTTCACAAACCAGTAAACCAAAACCACTCACCAAATCCCTTGTACAAGGCATGCTTTGTATGCTCTCAGACCCAAAATCTTGAGGAAAGCCTTTGAGACTAGAGGAGCCATCTGTCTGCACACTGCAGGCTAAGGACATCAACCACAGAACGGAGGGGGCCACTTTTATGCCCACACCCCATCCCCCACTGTAAGGGTCTCTAAACACCTCAGCTGATTTCACTGTTTTCAAGTGGAAGTCTTTCCCAAGCTACATCTTGTTAACAACAGGGTTCCTACCGGAAGAAAGAGTCTCTGGGCCGCACAGGGTTTGAATAGTTTCTTCCATTCCTGAGGGTTTCCGACTGAAAACGTGATAGGGTAGAGTTTGTGCTCAAACTTCTTTGTATATGAGTCGGGCCACTGGCGCAACTGCAAAAGATGGAAGACACAGACGGGCAGTAAGACACTGGGGTGAACGGAACACCTAAGAGGCCTCTGGCTGGCACAGTGGAAATCATCCAGGCAATTCATATGCGGAGTCTAGCTTTGTCACTGTTCCTAACGGTCATTTTCCTATCATATTGCTAGGACTGAAAACAAACAACATTTGCTGTTGACAGGAGACTTGGGGGGACTGGTCCACAACACCACCAAAGGGAATATAAACCTGGATAAACTGCCAAGAGGGCAATTCAGAAGAATTCAGAAGTCGGCTAACAGGATCCCAAAGATAGAAGTTCACTGGCTTTCACCAGTGTAGTATGTGGTAGCAAACCCCAGGAAAGTCTAAATGCCAATTTATAAGGAATTGGGAAAATAAAAGTTCCAATAGACTTATACAGTGGAATAATGTAGAATAAAGAAGATCTTCATGTTTCTATTTGATATTTGCAAAACTATTATATGGCCCAGTGTAGCGGTGTATGCCTGCCAGAACTGGAGAAGTTGAAGTAAGAGGACCTCAAGTTTGTGGCTAGCCTGGTCTATATAAAATACTGTCTCAAAAAAATTCGAATGCGGATCCATCTAATCGCAAAATACATGCATCTTTATTTCAAGATTTATTTTTATGTGAATGAGTATTGTGCCTGCAAGTAGGCTTGTGTGTCATATGTGTAATGTATGTGCCTATGGCCTGCAGAGACCAGAAGAGGGCATCAGATCCCCTGGAACTGGAGTTACAGTTGTAAGCCACTCAATATGGGTGCTGGGAACTAAACCCAAGTCCTCTGCAAGAGCAGAAAGAGCTCTTAACTACTGAACCATGTCAGCATCTCCTGTGCACATGTCTTTTATATGTGGAGAAAAACCCAGACAGCATCCTAATATTAAAAGTGGGTACCTCTACAGTTGCTGCTTATGGGTCTCATTTCCTGTTTATATTTCTGTATTCTTCAGAAACTTTATAGTGAATATGTTTCTTTGTTGCATATGTTAATAAATTTTAAAAGATGTATTCTTCTATGTGTATGAGTGTTTTTCCTACATGGTTGTATGTGCACCACATGTGTGCCTGGTGCCTGCAGGAGACAGTAGAGGGCATTGGATGCCCTGGAATAGATGACTGAGTACCACGTGCATGGGAACTGAGTCCAGCTCTTAACTGCTGAGCCATCTCTTCATCTGCATATGTTAAAGATAAATTCTTAATGGAACTGTTTTTTAATAATACTTGTGGGTTTAGAGAAAAATGGAGCAGAAAGTAAACAATTTCCCTCCTTCCACCTTCCTACACAGTGTATCAGCACACACTGCTATGGCGTGTTTGCTGCAACTGACAGGCCAATGTTGATTATTATTTTTTTTTAAAAAAACAACTTGTTTTTATTGAGACAGGGTCTCACTATGTAGCTCTGAATTTCCTGGAACTGGTTATCTAAATCAGGCTAGCCTTAAAGTCATAGAGATCTACCTGCTGAGTGCTGGGATTAAAGGCATGTAGCAACATGCCTGGCTGTTTTTGTTTTTGTTTTGTTTTGTTTTTTAACTGATGGGCCAATATTAATTTTTAAATTGAAAAAAAATTAATTGATTTTATTCTCTGTGTACGATTGCTTTGCCTGCATGCATGTTATGTGTACTACACATGGGCATGGTGTCTGTGAGGTTAGAAGAGGGCATTAAATCCTCTGGAAATGGAGTTATGGATGTTTCTAAGCCAGTTTGTGGGTGCTGGGAACTGAGTCCACAAGAGCAACTAGTGGTCCTAACCGCTGAGCCATCTATCCAGCCCCATGATTAGCATTATTTTTTTTTTGTTTTGTTTTGTTTTTTTGAGACAGGGTTTCTCTTTGTAGCCCTGGCTGTCCTGGAACTCACTCTGTAGACCAGGCTGTCTTCGAACTCAGAAATCTGCCTGTCTCTGCCTCCCGAGTGCTGGGATTAAAGGCGTGCGCCACCACTGCCCGGCATGATTAGCACTATTAACTGAAGTCTGTGGTGTACTTTAGGTTCTCTCTTTATGTCATAGCTCTGTGGGTTTGGATACACATGTTAAGACAGGTTCGCACAATTACAGCACACACGGAGAGTGCTTTTACCACCCCAGAAAGCCTTCCTTCTACCCATTCACCATGTTCCACCATTCACTTTTCTTCTCCGAGCAATCACTGATCTTGTTGTCATCTTTCAGATTCCTGTTTTCTAGAAGGTCCTGTCACTGGACTCACACGGGTGGGTCCATCACTAAATGCTGCCTTCTTGCTCTTAGCAATATGTACACGCCTTTTTGAGAGTTGACAACTCATCTATTGTTGTAACACTTTAAACTGCTCTTTTCTGAAGGAAAATGGAGAAGGAGTGGATCTGGGGAAGAGGGGAGGAGGGTGGAGGAACTGGGAGGAGTAGAGGGAGAGGAAACTGAGGTCTGGATGTAATGTATAAGAGGAGAATTTTTTTTTAATTTTAAGATTTTTTTTCTTAAAAGTTTTATTTGTATTGGTGATTAATTTTATATCAACAAGTCACTGGCACCTTATGAGGTATGTCTGAATAACAGAACAAAGTGCAGTTGTTATTAACCATGTCATAGAACTAGAGTCATCAAATGATGATCTCCAAAGACCTATACCCCAGCCCACTACACCCAGGCAGAACAATTTGACATTTTAAAGTAGTCCAAGAAATTATGGGGATTGGAGATGGCTCAGTGGTTTATAGTGTGAACTGCTCTCCCCGATGGCCTGTGTTCAGTTCTCAGCACCCACATCAGGTGGTTTCCATCTCTGGCAGTTCACGTAAGTCTAGGGGGAATCTAATGCATCTGACCTCCACAGGCACCTGTAGTCATGCATGCATACCCACACACAGACACATGCGCATACAAAAATAAAATAAATTTTTAAAAGTCAAAACAGAATCATGCTTTGTGATAAATAAGAATTACCTGAAATTTGAATTTGTATCCCTACATACAATGGAATGCAACCACGCCCTTTCATTGCAGCCACGCCCTCTCATGTGCACATGGCTATGAGTAGGCATGGCTATGGCTACTTTTACACTTAATAGGGACCAACGAAGTTGTGATATGCAATGCCTGTAAAGAAATAGTTGCTATAGCCACTGTTTTACAGAAAAATTTAGAAAAGCCAACCTCCGCTTTAGAAGCAATTAATTTTCTACAAGTTACTGATAGAAGAAAGAATATGGTGTATGATTTAATTTCTGATGTTTATGTGAAAAGATATTGTTCTAGTTTGCTTTCTGTTGCTGTGATAAAGCACCATGCCCCAAAGCACCTTGGGCAGGAGTTTATTTCAGTTTAAAGCTTATAATAGTCCATCATGAAGGGAAGTCAAGACAGGAACTCTGGTTGGGATCCTGGAGGCAGGAGCTGATGGAGAGGCCATGAAGGAACCCTGCTTATTGACTTTCTCCTCATGGCTTACTTAGCCTGCTTTCATACAACCCAGGACCACATACTCAACAGTGGCATACCCTCCAATATCAATTATTAACCATGAACATGCCCCAAGATTTGTCTACAGGCCAGTCTAATGGAGACAATTCCTTAACTGACATTTCCTCTTCCTAGATTCTAGCCTGTGTCAAGTTGACAAAAAAAAACTAGCCAGCAGCCAGGCAGTGGTGGCGCATGCCTTTAATCCCAGCACTTGGGAGGCAGAGGCAGGCAGAATTCTGAATTTGAGGTCAGCCTGGTCTACAGAGTTCCAGGACAGCCAGGGCTACACAGAGAAACCCTGTCTCGAAAAACCAAAAAAAAGAAGAAAAAAAAAATGTGAAAATTGTTCTCCTGAGTGCTACTGTGGAGCTTGTGTCTCTTTAATTTATGATTCACAAATTTACTGATTATTTGTTTAAAATGTACACACATCATTTTTATAAACACAAACTGTTAGAGACATTGGGAGCAACTGAAAACTACTGAATGACAGCTGAAAGTATCTGACATTTGATCATGATGGGCAATGACCAAATTGAACCTACGCCAGCATCACGTGCACTGTCTCAGGAGAACTGACACCCACATATGCGCTTAGTACAGTTGTTCTCAGTCTTTCTAACGCTGCGACCTTCTAACACAGTTCCTCGTGTTGTGGTGATCCCCTCCACCATAAAATTAGTTTTGTTGCAAATTTCATAGCTATAATTTTTCTGCTTATGAATTATAATGTAAATATCTGACATGCAGGATTTAGAAAAGCCAACCGGTGAATGGGTTGTTTGACCCCTAGAGGGGTCGTGACCCACTGACTTAATACAACAGTACTGACATCTTAGCAAACTCAGGTACACATGCCGGTCACAGACTGAGCCATAACTTAGCCTTCTGAGAATGTGTGAGGGTTTTCCTGACTTTGACCCTCAGTCTGTCTGCAGGAAGAGCAGCCTCAGTCCCTTTACCCGTATTACAGTGCATAGTTAAATCTATTCTTACCAGGTTCAAAGCTCCTCTCCTACTTGGTTTCTTTCCCATCTCCAGTCTTGGCTTCCTTCACATGAAGATTGTCTCTCTTTTCCTACTTTCATATTCTATATACCACATCTTTTTTTTTTTTTAATAAGTACTTCTATTCAAAATGTTAGCATCCATATGAAGTCAGATGCTGACTGCCATCACACTCCTGACGTACAGAGGACTCCCAGAACGTTTAACTATGATTCAGACAATATATTTCAGTCTGATTTTTAACATTCGCTCTACAACTTAGGCATTACTTTTTTAAAATCACCATTCTTCTACTTTATCTTATAAAAGTCTCCTTAAGTGAAGATCTTTTGCTGGTTAATTATTTCATTCTCTGTATGTAGTTTAACCAGGGAAGATGATCAAAGATGGTATATTCTCTGCATTTTGAAGGCATTATCTCGTTATATATTAGCACGTGTTACTGTTGAGACGTTAGCTGTTACAACCATGCTTCTAATAAAACAATTAACTGAGAGGCTGTGGTGGCTTGAATGAGAATGTCCCCCACAGGCTTGGATGTTTGAATGTGTGGTCCCCGGTCAGGTTTAGGAGGTGTGTCCTTACTGGAGGGGGTATGTTACTAGGTACAGGCTTTGAGGTTTTAAAGTCACACACCATTCCATTCTTGCTTGTGATTTAAGATGTGAGTCCTTGGCATACTGCCCCAGTCTGTGTTACCATACTTTCTGGCCACAATGGACTCTGACCCCTCTGGAACTGTAAGCCAAAATAAACCGTTCCTTCTAATATGTTGCCTTGGTCATGGTGCTTTGTTACAGCAATGGAAAGGTAGCAAAAACAGAGGCTATGAGGCTATACCATGTCTAATATACCAGGTCTCGACCTAAGCAACTGAGACCCACTTAGTTTAAACAGCTACATCCCATGCAAATTTGAAATTAGCAACTAACCTTTAGGGGCTGCTTGCTATTTAAGCTCACCCAATCAAAGACTGTCAACAAAACCCATACTAGGTCCCTCCCTCTGGAATGATCCAAATATGGCTACTGATCTATGCTAAACTTTTTCTCTGGCTTGCTTTTCTTTTCTCCGTACAAGGCCTTCATTCCCTCTGGTAGCCCTTCATCAGGGCCCAGAAACACTGACAATCTGGAGTGGTTTGCTTTTGCTCATGAATTTATGAAGGTGTGAGTAGGTGGTTAAACAGTTAAATGTACCTCTGGGAGTTGGTTCCCTTTCCACCAGGGGTTTCCGGATGGAACTCAGGTCCTGGGGCTTCTGTTCTTTTCTCTTTGGCTCATTTTCCCCTGCAAAGTGCAGCCCTTCTTGTCCCAGATTTTGTGCACATGCAACTCTGTGTGTGTGTGTGTGTGTGTGTGTGTGTGTCCGCACACAAGTGGGTGTACAGGCACATACAGGAGAGAGAGTAGCCACATACATGCCAGAGCACACGCATGGAGGTCATTAGTTGACTTTCATGAGTCAGCTCTCCGAGTCCACCCTGTGAGGCAGTCTCCCGTTACTGCTGCCCCTATATTCCAGGCTGGCTGGCTTGTGAGCTTCTGGGTGATTCTCTCCTTGGTAACATCTCACAGTAGGAGTTCTGGGCTAACAAATGTGAGTTACTTTGGCCTTTTTACTTGTATTCTGGGGATCAAACTAGGGTAATCAGCAAGCCCTTTTATAAGCTGAGCCTATCTCTCCTGCCCCAGGATTCCTTTTTAAAAAGAACTTCTGGGTCTTTTGTTCTTTTTTCTTAAAGAGAGGCTGCATTTAAACCTTTTTTTCAAAAGAAGAAAAACTGTCTAAATATAGAAGACCTAACCCATGGTGCAGCTGCTGGAAGCATGGTAATGGTGGTTGACTTTTTTTTTATTTTAAATCTCATCCTAAGGTAAAAATATGTGGTTCTAAATATCCCAGGAAGTTCTGGATCTGGACCCACCAACAGTGCTCAGTGCTGGGTGACAAGAGAGAAAAGCAATAACATTGCCAGCCTGGGTTCTCCCAACCCAGCCTCAGCCAGCTGCTGCGACAAAACACACAATGGATACACACATCCCAGAGAATCTTTGCAAAGTGATAGAATAAATGTATTATCAAATACAAACTGATACTCTGCATACATAGTCAGAGGCAGGGTAATTTCCCGTAATACAGATGATAAAAACCAAAGTAGATGAACAGTCTACAACCTACATAGAGTTTCAGGTTTTAAACCTAAACTAACACATTAATTATTCCATGGAAAGAGGTGACACCATGTACTCTGTCAAGTATTTAATACCTGTATCAGTCAGCTTTACTGTGCTGCAATGAAATACCTGAGGTGATCTACTTAAAAAGAGGAACGGTCCCAAGCAGGATGGTACACAACTTTAATTCCAGCACTTGAAAGGCAGAGGCAGGAAGCCCTTTGTAAATTCCAGGCCAGCCAAAGCTTTGTAGGTCAGACTCTGTCTCAACCAAACCAAACTAAATCAACACCAAAAACCAAAAAACCAAACAACCAAACTGACAGAAAAAGTAGTTTTGCCCATAGTTCTGGGTCCTGATTTGATGATCTGGTTGTTGTGGCAAGGAAGCAGATCGTGATAGAAATGTGTGCAGAAGAAATACATGAGATGGTTCAGAGCTTAGAGCACTGGCTCTATTTCCAGAAGATCCAGGTTAAAGTCTCAGTACACACATTGTGGCTCAAAACCATCCATAACTCCAGTTGTCTTCTTCTGGCCTTTGTGGGTACTGTATGCATGTGGCACAGGGGCATACGTGTAGGCAAAGCCATCCATCTACATAAAATTAAATACATCTTTTTAAAAAAGAGTGAGAAGAAATAAACTTGGGCTTTATAGACACTTACAAGCAGCGATGAGCACAGACCTTCCTTTCCTGTGGGTCCACTATCTAGTAGCATCATGGAGGGCCAGGACTTTAACCATGGCATTTGAAGGACAGTCCAGATCCAAACCACAACTGCTACTACAGCTCTCTTCACTGGTCTAATAAGACTCAGAGCAATTCAAGAGAAAGAGTAAACACATCAGGGAAACCCACATACAGCAAAGCATTGTATGCATCGGCCATCACTTCCCAGAGGCCTCAGTTCCCAGTTCACAGCAGTCACTGTGGTTCATCAAATAACTGCCCAGTACATACCTAGAATCCATGGGTCAGGAATTCAGACAAGGCACAGTAGGAACAAGGACACCGTTTCACCATTCTGGGGCCTCAGCCAGAGCCCTGAAGGCCAGACATGGACCTTGTGGAGGCAACTTCCTCCACATGCCTGGTGCTCAAGGCGTGTTATTGGTTGAGGCCTCGTTCCTCTCTCTGCTGGAGTCTCCCCATGGTCTCTCCACACAGATTTCTTTGAACTTCTCTGGGTTTGGTGGGAACTTCTAGGTGTAGTCCACTCCAAATGGGCAAACAAAAGGTGTTTTCTTTCCATGACCTAGCCGTCACACGCCATTACACCTGTCTCACTCCCTCATCTGCATGTGTAGCATGTGTAAGTGTGTATGCACAGGGGTTGTATTAACCACTGCCTTCTAACAGATGGCTCTAGATAGTAATAGCTTAAGACCGTAAATCCGTAGCCGTTTATCTCAAATAATTTTTTAAAGTATTACATTTATTTATTTATTACTTACTTATGTATCTGAGCATGTGCATGCTACTGCTTATGTGTAGAGGTCAGAGGACAACTTTCAGGAGCCAGTTCTCTCTATCATGTGGGTCCCAGAGACTGAACTCAGGCTTGATGGCAAACACCCTTACCTGCTAAACCATCTTGCCAGAACCTCCAAATCCTATTTCTCCCTCCCTCTTTCTCCCTCATCTCCTTCAGGGTATGTATGTATGTCAAGAACAGAGGAATGGACCCAGGACATCATGTATGTTAGACAAGTGCTCTATCAGTGTTATATCCCCAGACCTCTTTCTGCTTTTTGTCTTGAGTCAGAGTCTCACTAGGTTGCATCTGTAGCCCAGGCAGGGCTTGGACTCATAATTCTCCTGTCTCAGCCTCTTATATAGCTGAGATTACAGGTCTGTGTTAATGGAATGGGCTCAAATCTTTTATTTTATGTGTGTAAGTGTTTTTGCTTGCACATATGTATGTGCACCACATGCATGCCTGGTGCTTATGGAATACAGAAGAGGGTTTGATCCCTCAAAAGGGGAGTTACATATGGTTGTGGTTCATCACGTGGGTGCTAGGAACCAAAGCTTGGTCCACTGTAAGAGAAGCAAGTGTTTTTAACCTTAGAGCCGTATCTCTAGCCCACTCAAATAATTCTTTAAGGTCAGGAGTCTGTGAGCTGAGATGTTCTGGTTTTGGGCGCCCCCTGAAATTGGAGGTGAGATGTCTATGCTAATCTGGAGGTTTAATGGAGTTTCTCCTGAGGCTGAGATTGGAGGACCTTCGTCCAAGCTCATGGATGAGCACAGGCGAAGAGATTTCATGCCTCATCATGTGTAACTCTCCAAGGACTACACAGACAGCAGTGGGCCTCACCCAGAGCTGCTAACCCAAGACAGACAGTGAAACTCTCAGGCATGGTCCCCTTCCACTTCACCTGATGCTCCTGGTCTACAACTTCAGGCCAGTACAGAAGGAATGTATTTGAGGACATGAGTACTCTGGAAGGTACAGTTGGCCATACAGATATGGACACACACACACACACACACACACACACACACACACCTTCCCCCATATAATCTCTAGCCAAATGTGCAACTCGGTGCTCAGCATCCAGTATGCAGGAGATGCTACTTGGACTCTGTATGACTCAACTAATGTTCATCCATGGCCAGTTTTCCTCCATTCTTCTGTAGGAATAGTTCTGAGACTATTTTGCAGTTGGATGGTCCATAGCTACTTCTGGACAGTTGAAGAGATTTGTGTCAGTGTCACACAGAGGGAACAAAAGGTGTGGTCCTGACGATGCTCCAGTCTGTCTCCTCCCTAAACTAGCATCCTGGGAACTGTGACTGGCTAATAACGCTCCAGCCGGTGCACATTGGTGAATGAGTAGTGCCCTTCAGTTCCTGATCTAGAGCCAAGGCCATGTGGGCCAGTTAGTCCCCATGGGAGAGAAGCATGGGCATGCAAGATCCTGAGCTCTGCAGGGGCCATCACTACAGCCCACTTGATCAGAACATGGATCTAACATTTTTCTAAAAACAGCCTGCTGTCCCCAAGTTGCAGATGGGGGAAAGAAGACATTCAAAGGCCAAAAGAGTAGCCCAAGATCCTGAAACAAGGGAACAGTGAACTGTAACTTTAATTTTTACAAATCTATTTTTAATGATGGTTCTTAAACACTTTAACCTCCATTATAGTCCACCACCCACCAGAGGTAGTGGAAAAGAAAGGATACAGGGAAGTGGACCTGTTTAGAAAGATTCTTTGGAGCAACTCCTGTCTGTGTTGTCTGGAAATCAGCAGTTAAGTTCACAGGTTAACAGACAGCTCAGTCCACTTGCAAACACTTCATGGATACACTAGCAGTCCAGTTCAGTAGAGTCGGGTTAGCAACATCAGTGACACAACCTAGCAGAGACTGCCAGGTCTCAGCCTCAGCTTAAGTCAGCAGGAAAGACCAGGCGGGACATCAGAAGTTCTCAGCTGTGCCTCTCTCAGGGAAGCAAGAGACAAGAAGACAGGAGACCCACCAGCATTGCGCAGCTAGCTATACCAGCAAGCCAAGCCCTGTCTCTGTAACTCTGTGGAGTCCTAGTTATACCCTCCAAATATCATGTGCCCTTCATGTGCCTTGCCTCAGCACTTGTTACGCCTTAACTCGTGCATCCAATCAGCCCAAGTCCGAGGAGTCCCCGGACAAAAGCAGCTCAACTACGCAGTGTAAGGCAGACCAACATGTGTGTGTCGTTACCAAAGAATCCTTCATCACGTGTCCTTTCACAGGTTTGCTTTATCAGAACATCCTCTCTCCTGTGTCTGCTTCAGTAAAACGTTCCTTCACGACTCTGCCTTAGTCTTTCACCTGTGTCCATTTCAAGAAAACACTCTCTCATGTGTTTGCCCCAGCAAAACACCCTCTGACTCTCCAAAGAACCCTGAAGTTTCCACTTCAGTGAACCAAGTTTTGAATGTGAGTTCTTTGTTCAATGGTTCAGGAGGGGTGTACTTTGATCAGGAAGTTTAGCCTGACATTTAGTGTGAGCAGACCAATAGAGCTCTCTGACTCCTGGGTTTTCTCAGTCGGCTACAGTTTGAGTTCACACCCGACAAGGTCATGTGTCAGGAGCCTGGTCCTCAGTGTGACAATGGCTAAAGGTGATGTCTAAAGGAAGTAGTTTAGGTTACCGGGATACACCCCAGAAGGGATTGAGGTAGTTCTAGAAGGACTATTGAGTCAATTCTAACAAGGGTACTATTATAAAAGATCAAGCCTTGCATGCCCTGGCTTCTTTCTACATTCCTGTCTGGCAATATGATGCTCTGCTGTGGTAGGGCATCTTTTGCCCCACCTCATCAGCCAAAGATTCTTACAACTAAGATGATACTGGGACCATCACTATGAGTTAAATGACCTTCCTTTCTTTAGAATGGTACCTAGTCTCAAGTTTTTTATTAGAGTAATAAAAAACTAAAATAGACAGAGTTCCTGTCTGTAAAAAGTTGTGAGAAGAAATCAGGAATCATCAGCTGGCATAATTACTATGATCTTGATATTATCACCGTCGACCGTTCCCTTTTAACACCACTTTAGAGCAGAGAATTGGGAATGTTCCAATCTTTTCATTCCCCTGTCCCCTGAGGCATTTCATAAGGCATTGTTCCAACTGACTCCAAAGCCCTAGGCTAAGGGTTCCTAGCTTCTATTGGTGACATCTCAAGGCAACTTTCCCTTTAGGAAACACAGCTTGGTCTCTAGTTTTCTGTTGTTAGTCTTTCTCTGCCCAATATATTATTTTTGGCATTCCTCAGGAGCTCCACTAGCCTGGTGACAGGACGCAGAACTGTTGACTCAGTCAACAAAAACAAAACATAGTAGATGAGATCTCTGCCAGAATCCAAGACCTTGGTACAGGAGAAAACGTCCAAGGTAAACAAAGCTTGGCTTGCAGAGGTCAGGCAGGGCCTCTCCTGAGGGAACTGCCTTTCCTACAGCTCTTCTGTGTGGGTCAGAACTCAGAGAGGGAAGAGCCAAGTAAACAGAGACCCAGCTGCATAACAAAATCTCCACAGGTGCTAAAAAAGAGGGGCGGAGAGGGTGTTGGGAAACCGACCTGGAACAAGGCTGTCATGGCCTCATGGCTGAGAATCCAGGAGAGCATAGCCCTGATCTACATATGTATGTGTGCACATGAGTGCACACATAAGTGTGCACATAAGTGTGTCTACATATAGAAACATAGAGAAGCAGACACTCACTTCTGGGTACAAAGGAAAACATGGTAGAACTTCCCCAAATTATTAACTCTGACATATCTTACATGAGACTGGCGGGCAGTAGGGACTCTATCTTCTATCCTCTATAATTCTGGGACTTGTTCCATTGAACCAGATACTTGTTTTTTAAAATTCTCTCATCAATACATAAAAATAAGCTTTTGTCCTAGAAGGGTGGATAGTTCTAATAACCCCAACACAGACAAAATGCCATGTCATTTGCGCACATGCTCCCAATATGTCTAAGGGGAGGACACGATTGCCCCAATTTTAAAAAGCGTGTGTGTGTGTGTGTGTGTGTGTGTGTGTGTGTTGATGTGTGTATATTTGGGCACACACTCATGCCATAGAACACAAGTGGATTTTGTTGGACAAACTTGGGAGTTGGTCCTCATCTTCCATCTTGTTTGAGGCAGGGTCTGTTGTTTACAGCTGCACAAGCCAGACTTGCTGGCCCATGAGGTTCTTTAGAGTCTTCTGTCTTTACTTCCCATCTCACCTTAGGGGTGCTGTATTATAGACACATGCTATGGTGGGTTATGGAAACCCAAACACAGGCTCTAATGCTCAGCCAGTCCTTCAGAAACCGAGCCATCTCCCCAGCCCATCTCTGAATCACACACTCGTAAGCAAAGGAACCCTCTGAGCCAAGTATCCAAGCTCCTACAACTGAGTGTGCAGCCAGCCCCAGCTGTGAACTGCATCTGCGGCTAGTCCATTGTGGGCTCATGGCCCTCCCATAAACACTGTGCCTCAGGTTATCCTGCTTCACCTGTTTATCAAACTCGGGCTTCAGAGCATCTTCAGTGAAGATGTGGAAGCGCATCTTCCTGTGGCTGAAGAGCACAGCAGACTTGAGCATGACCAGAGTCTCCTCCAGCCGGTTGCCACAGGCCACCACAGCCAGGTGAATCCAGAGCTCGGGTGGCACAGAGTGCAAACTCCTCATTTCCCCAGGCCTCCTAGAAAGAAGAAAAACAAGCTGAACTTAAAAAAAAAATTAAAATTAAAAAAAAAAAAAAAAGTCCCACTGAATGGTTGGATGGAACATTTCAAAACATGACCAGGCACAATCTGTTATATTTTATAAAGTGATAAGCATTTTGACAATTCTTCCTGCTTGTAGAAAAACACCATTTATTCCCATATTTATCCTGGCCATAATGAGATGAGTCACCGTTTGGATGACTATAGGTGTCTGGGACATTTTCTGCCAGCACTCAGCTGTCTAGTGCCTGCTGGCTGCCTACAGGACTGTGTTTGGAAATGGCATTTTCAAACCCCGACAGCTGACTAGGGGGTGTGGGGCTTCCACTTGCACAGGGCCATGGAAATTAGATTCGATGCAACTTGAACAGGAGGGTGGGTTGTGGCTTTCCCATGTGAATCTCGAAACACGATACTCTCATCATCTGGAGGTTTTTAGGTTGCGGTGGAATGCGTGACTGTTGGCTGCAATCACATGCAATCCCGGGAGGTGAGGGAACAGAGCAACCCACATGCTCCCACTCCCATTTTGTCCCAGGGTAGTCTTAAAGAAACAGGTGTTAACCCTAATTGTCTGGCCAAGGAAGGTGGCCAAGGAGATGGTGGGTATGAGACTCCTCTTAAGATGCAGGCAGGGGGGAGGTGGGCAAACCTTCAAACATGAAGGTATCTAATGCTGAATGAACAGCTAGGAGGAGAAATGGGATCCAAGACCCTAGGATCATCATCCAGCTATTTCCTAGGAATAAAAGTTTGGTCCCAGCTAGTGAGATGAAGCCAAACCTCAAATGCACCACTGAGAAACATTTGCAAGCAAGCCGAAAGAAGCTGGGCTGGAAAAGGTGCCTTGAGACAAATGAAAGCAATTTACTTGCACAAAAGATTTGGAGAGCATGGGAACTTGGATGTCAAACGCCACCTTCCTTCCAAAACCCTTCCAGTTTACTCTGCAGGCTGCCCCCACTGCTCTGGTGAACTCGAAGGCTCCATCCAGATTGCTTTTACTAAAAGGGAAGTTGAACTTGTGGGTGGAGCTCCCTGGACCGTATTCCAGTTTGATTACTTAAGAGCACGCTTGGCAGAAGCATGCCGTGGTGGCTCAGCCCAGGCTAGACACAGCCAGTTCTTGGATTTCACTAACTTTGGGGGTCACAGGGAAAGATAGTATCTTTGTAAATTGCTCGCTTCTCTTCAGTCCCCTTTTCTCTTCAGATATGGCCATGACTTCTCTCCCTATTACCACACAGCCCTCTGGGAGGTCTGTCCATCTCCAGCTTTATCTTTACACCCCAACTTATGTGCTGTCTTCATCCGTGTGTGTGAGTGGGAAGGTGGGGTTCCAGGATGTCAAACTTGTTGTTTTTCCAATTAGAATCATATGAGGCTTGCCTGGCTTTAAGATCAAGCACAAACTGTCATCCAGGAATCCAAAGTACATCTCCTGACTGCCATCCATACACCGCTGTGGATGGCTACTCCTCAGCACACTCTGTCACATGATTCAGTCCATGCAGTGTCATTTCTAAGACTTGACACATGCCGATTCATTCAATTCCTTCATCCTATTTTCTCTCCAGAATGTCTGTCTTTGATCTTTACTAACCGCCACCCATTCCTTTTTTGACAAGTTATTAAAGACCTATTATGTGCGACAGAGTATTCTAAAATAGAGATGAGCAAATAGATTTGCCTCCTTCAGAGGACAAGGGAGGAAGAGAAATAACCCTCTGAAGGCAACAGAGTTTAGTTGATGAAGTGCTTGCCTGGCAATCATGAGGACCTCAATGTGATCCCTAGAACCCGTGTGAGAAAAGCCAGGCATGGTGTTACCCCCTTGTAATCCCAGCACTGGGGAGGCAAAGGTGGGTACCTAAGGACTCAACAGTCAGCCAGCCTAGCCCATGTGTCCAGTTCCAGGTGAGCAAGAAACCGTCTAAGGAAAAAGAAAAAAACTTGGATGGATCTTAAGCAACAACCCTCAAGTTTGTCTTCTGGCCTGCAAGCACACATACATGTTCCCATACACACATGTTCCCATGAACACATGTTCCCATGCACATATGTACACACACGCTTGGAGACAGACAGTCCCTAAAAGTATTGCAGAGTCTTGAATCAGGTGCTGACAGAACACTCACTGCTGACAGGGTGGGATCCCATCAGGGACTGTGCAGTGTGACACTGTACAAGAGAGAACAGGCCTTCCTGACAAAAAATCCATTGGTGGCTTTGGGGAGTGGGTCCAGATGATCTCTGGGGGACTGTGGTTGAGAGACAGCTAAATCAGGACGAGCCTGGAAACCACTTGGACTCCACCCCTGAGGACTCATATGCCCCTAGTCTTCCTGTTCTTCAAGGAGGTGTCACACCTGTTATTAGACCAATTTCCAATTAGCTAACTTATGTGGACAGGAGGAAAGACAATCTGAACAACACTAAGATGATGATTTAAACACGGTTAAGGCACCAGCCAAGAGGCTCATAATGCTCTGGGGCCTCCAAGATGTTTCTTGCAGCCACACCCTAGGACCTGGAACCACATGGCGCAAGAAGGAAGCCAACTCCTAAACTGTTTCAAACTGTTCTCTTACACACACACACACACACACACACACACACACACATGTACACACATGTGTTTTAAGAAATGCTACAATTTATAATAGCCAGAAGCTGGAAACAACTCAGGTGTCCCTCAACAGAGGAATGGATACAGAAAATGTGGTACATTGAATACTACTCAGCTATTAAAAACAGTGACTTAATGAAATTCGCAGGCAAATGGATGGATCTTGGAGCAAGGTAACTCAGTCACAAAAGAATGAACACGCTATGTACTCACTGATAAGTGGTTATTAGCCCAAAAGTTTGGAACACGCAAGAGTCACTTCACAGCAACCATTGGGCTGAGCGTGAGGTCCCAGATGAAGTTGGAGAAGGGACTGAAGGAGCTGAGGGAGTTGGCAGCCCCATGGAGGGAGCAACAGTGTCAACTGGCCTGACCCACCCCCCACCCCCCCCGATGCTCCCGGAGACTGGATCACCAACCAAAGAATACACATGGAGGGACCCATGGTGCTGGCCACAATATGTGGCAGAAGAGGGTCTTGTTAACCATCAGGGGAGGAGAGGCCCTTGGGCCTGAGGGTGTTAGATCTCCCAGTGTAGGAGAATATCAAGGAGGAAAGACGAGAGTGGGTGGGTCGTTGGGTGGGGGAATACCCCCATAGAGGCAGGGGAGGGGGGAAGGGATAGGGAGGTTCCAAAGGGGAGATCTGGAAAGGGGGAAACATTTGAAATGTAAATAAAGTATCAAAAAAGAAAAAAAAAAAGAAATGCTACAAGACCCAATGTGAACAGTTGGTTAAATGGTACCCTGTATTTGGGACGCTGGGTGTGTTACAAAGGTCATGGCAGATGGGGCTGGAATACAGTGTGCTGATAGCACACCTGCTAGCGTGCATTAGACCTTCCATTCCAACCCCAGTACTGAAACATGAGGACCTTCCCCACCTCTAGACAGAAGGGGTCCACGACACTCAGCTTCACTAGTGGAATGTCTGCATGGGTAATGACTATGAAGCTCAGCTAAGACAACAAAACAAATGAAAAGATAAACTTGATGAGTTTCCCCATGGATGGGGAGAGGAACCAGGCAACTTGGGTACCAAACAGTGGAAATTGACCCAAACTTTAAAGAGACATATGGCAAGTTAGCAGGTATCAAGATGGACACACAACCTGTTCTTCCACAAAGACTCCTACGTGAATAACCTGCAGAAACTCTTGTGTGTTTGCACAACCCCGTGCAAGAACATGCAGAATAGATCTGTTTAAAAAATAAACTGATGACCATGCAAAAAAAATCACCAATATATGTGCCATGGTGAGAGCATGGAATATCATACAACAGTGAAAAAGAATAAACAAGACCTGCCTGCATGCCCCAGCATAAGGTCTAAGAGGAAATGAAGAAGTCTGTAAGGATTGAAACAGGATAAACCATACCACACCAAGAACCAAGTTGCAAATCCAATAGGTCATTTTTTTATCAAAAGGTCAATTATGAAGCACCTAGAATTTTTCAATTATAAGAATATATTCTCTGGGTTCTGTTGTGGCCCAGATGATAACTTTTTTTTTCTATTGTGGGTTTTGTTTTTTTTCCCCCCTCCCAGAAATTGGTTTTGATGTACCTAAGACTTAAGTTTCTCAATAAAGGAAATAAAACCTCTATAAATCTAAAAAAAGAAAGAAAGAGGATAAACACATTCAGATTTTTCTTTTTCTTTTTCCAACACTCGGGAGGCAGAGGCAGGTGGATTTCTGAGTTCGAGGCCAGCCTGGTCTACAGAGTGAGTTCCAGGACAGCCAGTAAAAATAAAGTATACCAGCAAGAATGGAACAGTCCAGTACAGGATGGTAGTTATTTCCAGAGGCTGACTAAAAGCTGTATTTCTTTCTTTCACAGATAAATTCATTTTTACTTATGTGAAGGTGAGTGTGTGTGAGTGTGAATGTATATGAGTATGTAAGTGTGAGTGTATGTGTGAATATGTGTGAGTGTGTCTCTGTGTGTGTCTGTATGTGTGTGAGTGTGTGTGTGAGTCTGTATGTGTCTGTGTATGAGTGTGTATGTGTGTGTGTGTGAGTGTGTCTCTGTGTGTCTGAGGATGAGTGTGTGTGTATCTGTGTGTGCAAGTGTGTTTCTGTGTATGAGTGTGTGTGTGTGTGTGTGTGTATGTGTGTGTGTGTGTAAATGGATGCTAGCAAAGGCCAGAGGCAGTGTTGATCCTCTGGAGCTGGAGTTGCAGGCAGCTGTGGGCCACCTGCTATGTGTGCTGTGGCCTGCACTGTGAGCCTCTGAAAAGCAGCACACACACTCTCAAAGGTGAGCCATCTCTCCAGTCCTGAAGTTGCACTTCTTAAACTGAGTGTTGTGCATATAGAAATTCATTTCATTATCTGTATTTTTGTGTCTCCCAAACTGTTGGACAAATACTTATGCCACTGGAAATAAGTATGTAGACCAGGATGTCCTCGATGCTAGAGAGCCTGCCCAGCAGGCTTCAGGCTCTGGTTCCCACCCCAATACCAAATCCAAAAGGAGGGAAGGAAAACTCCCACTTCCCCAGGCAGAGCAAGCCATCTCTTCCCTTCCCTCCAGGTTCCAGTATTTAGGCCTGCACAGTACAGAAAACAAGGGCTAGGCATGCATAATTCATGGTGTCTGGTAACAGGTAATGAAAAGCCACTTCTGGTGCCAGGTCCAGCACCAGTGGGCAGGAGTTAAGGAGACCTCCACTCCCCCACTGCTCCCTCTCATGTTACATTACAAACCTCAGGCTCTGGGTCATAGGCAGCCCTGGTGTGGTGTCACATGAATTATGAAGGTGTGTGTGTGCTGCCATGGTGTGCCTTTCACCGGTTCCCGCCCACAGTAGACTCACCACCTCTCAAATGTCCCAGCCTGCAAGGATATGAGGAGTTCTGCCCAAGAAGTTGGAACTTCTGAACCCCTCTGGACTCAGCCAGACATAGGGTGGTTAGCTACGCTCTGGATTGGGATTTCTAAAAAGCAACTGGAGTGGGCATTTGCTGTTTGGAATGTAGACAATTATGTTGCGTGTGTATGTTTGCACAAGTGCAGTGCACATTTTTTGTAAGCAGGAATGATCATTGTTTTTATGGGCTATTTACTATTCCACCCAAGGAAACATCATCACCTATAATATTTCCTCTCATTGGTTTTTTCTAATTATCCTACTATTTTAAAAGCCTGCACCAAGTAGTTGTGGTCAGCAGATTTTCCTCCTCCTCCTCCTCCTCCTCCTCCTCCTCCTCCTCCTCCTCCTCCTCCTCCTCCTTCTTCTTCTTCTTCTTCTGCACTATTTCTTTAGACAGTTTTCTTAGAAATGGAAGACTGGTTAATATCTATCATCTTATTAAGAAAGTCTCGGTTTTGCTAAGTTTCACAAATCTATCTGGACCTTCCTAGGGAAACAGGTCTTGAGAAAATAACTAAACCAAACAGGACTAAGCCACCTTGAGCCACTGGTGAATGGAATCATGGAGTCTGAGACTTGTATAACTACTTCCGGTTCCCTGGGGTGATGGACGGTGTTGCACTGGACAGGCTCTGTGGGACAGTCTCCACTACCAGCCCCTTTCTAACAACGTCAATGACCAAGTCTCAGTCTGGTGCTGATATGCCTTGAACGCTGTGCTAAGATTGCTTAATCCTTCTTCAGTAGACAGAGCCTCGGCAGGAAAGAGGACTAGGCTGAACACCGACAACAGTATTTTGCTCTCTGTCAGTCATCACCTACCTGGGTGATTACAACCATTCCTGGTACTGGCTTGGAGTATCTTTAAGAAAAGAAAAAAAGAGAGAAAAGAAACAGCTGGGAGGCTGAGGCAGGAGGATCATGAGTTTGAGGCTGGCCTGGGCAGTACAGTGAATTCAGGCCAGCTTGGGCTACACAAAGAAACCTTGTCTCTAGATATGGTTCAGAGGTCCATTGCTAACGAGGCACATGCGGAGCCTTTCAGCACAGCCGGTGGCCTTATAAGTTGTGACAGCCACCCTGGAAAACTGGCAATTCCTGAAAAATGCTAAATATAGAGTGTGCCACCTGACTGAGCAATCCCACTCCAAGCTATGTACAAGAATTGAAAACATATGTCTACATTTCTGTAGACATTCCCTTACACAAATGTCCACCCAGCATTAATCACCAAGCCCACCCTGAATACCCTTCAAATGATTAAGTAAAATGTGTCGAGCTACACAATGAAATATCATTTAACAGTAGAAAGGAATAAATACTGACTGATATGTGCTATAACATGTGTGGAACAGAAAACAGCAAACCTCAAGCCTTTGGATAACTTAGTGGACATGGTTTCCTTTGGGGTGGTGATGAACACATTCTGTAATTGAATATGAGCAGTGGTTGCACAATTTTATAAATGAACCAAAAAAAAATGGCATTGTATGTGTGTCTAAACGTACTGGGATTAAACCACTGTTGTTAAGTAAGCCAAATTTATCACATAGACTTTGTAGAAGAGATTTTAAAGCAGGCCATGGTAGTGCAGCAATAGCACATGTGGTATGGGTGAGCCTGGAAGCTGCCGTCCCCATCATCCAGGCTCCAGCTTCCTCACACTCACATGAAAAATGATCCTCTGAACCTCAGAGGCAGCTCAGGGGGAACTGAGGCTCCCACACCTCCCCTGCCTGCTGTCTGAGACAAGCAGCTCCTTAATCGCTTCAAAGTCTCAAGTGTGTGACTTAATTAAACTTCCATTTCTGGAGTGTATAAATAATGGAAAACGGCATTTATGCATAGTGCTGTTTACTCTGTAGCCTATTACTAAGAAAAACACTGAATTATTAAAGTGGATAATTGGTACTGCTCGGCCCCTCTTCCCCACTGCCTCCTGCCACCTCTCTTATCAGAGCTCCCCTTAAGTGACAAGCAGAATTAACTCAGGCAAGCCTGATGGTGTGATAAGGCCAGAGAAAGCTGCAAGCAAGATCACACTTCTTTAACACACAGCCCCAGACTGCCAGCAAGGAGCCTTACTCAGGGAAAGGAAATGCAGAAATGTCCTGTAGAAGATAAAGTCTAAGAAGCTGATTATGCTCACTGTAGGCAAGAAGGCATAAGAAGCTTTTCTCTACTGCAATGCTTTGCAAGATGAACCCATTTGGCTCTCTGAATATGGAAGAAGGCTGGGAAGGAGCCACAGTGGTGGATGAAGAAATGGAGACACTAAATACAGCCCCTGGAAAGGCAGTCTACTGATGTGGAATTCTATTCAAATTGTAAGTGGGCAGCGACAGTCACTTACAAACATTCTTGAAAAAAAACATGTTTTATTTGTATGTGTGCACGTTGTGTGTGCACATAGTGTGTGTGTGCACATAGTGTCATATGTGGAAAGGCCAGAGGACCATCTTAGGCTGTCATTCTTCCTCGGGAGACATCTTATATTTTGAGTCAGGGTCTCTCATGGCAACGTGGAACTTGCCAATTCAACTAGAGTGGTCAGCAAATGAGCCCCGGGGATCTACCTGTCTCTCCCTCCCCAGTGCTGGGATTTCAAGTATGTGTGTGTGTATGTGTGTGTGTATGTGTGTGTGTGTGTGTTTCACATGGCTTCTAAGAATGGACCTCAGGTCTTCTTCCTTATGCAGCTAGGATTTACTGATGGAGCTATGTCCCCAGTCATAACCCAAATGCTTTAGAAACATGAAAGACCACAAGTACTTCCCCCACTGAAGTTGCAATCAGACCTTTCACTTGGAAGGCAGACATGACACCGAAAACTTTGCTAACACTTAAATCACTTTTAATGACCTGTGGTTTGGAGTCAAGTCAAGAATCATTAATCTTTCAAGACAGCCAAGCTGACAGCTTGCCTTGGAGTCACAGTAGAATATGAATAATGTCAAAGGCATGCCAAAAACCTGCCACAGGGGGCTTAATAAAATAATTTGATAAATGCATTAATGAGCAGTACATTTTAAATTTGGTTCATGGTGTCTGAAACATGGCTGAATTCCTAAACAAAGTCTAGAGCTAACTCGGAGTAGGTGTCTGCTGTCTGAAGTGGGAAGCCACGCCCATGTGGGGAAGTGTGTGCATTTGCTTTCTGACATCTCTGCACACGCATACACATGCTGCATAATTAATGAGTATCCCAGCAAGGAGCCAGACTCAGGGAACACACTTAAGAGGCCAGGGTCCCCCTCCTTACTCTTGGTGGCTTAACCCAACAGAAGTAATTCTCTCATGCGCCAAGAGATATTTAATCAAGGTATGGGCAAGTCCAGGCTTCTTCCATGGGGTAAGGAGAAGACATCTTCCGCATCTCCCTCTAGCTTCTGGGTCCCAGTAATGCCCAGAGTTTCTTGATAATGTGGCCATGTCACTTCAATTGCCACTGTACAGGGCACATTTGCCCACATAGCTCTTAGGTTTTAAGTTTCTTCCCTCCCTTGCTTCTGTTTTTTCCTTCTTCTTTATAATTTTTTTATTTATTTATTGTCTTTCAAGATATGTATCTTACTTATATATCGCAGGCTGTCTCCAAACCCGCAATCCTCCTGTCTCACCTTACTGGGTGTTGGGTTAACAGGCATGTAGCACTCCACGCAGCCTGTATGTGTCTTTTGCCCTGATCCTTAGCTAGCTGAATCTGTAAAGACCTCTCTAAATGATGAGCTCACATTCTGCAGCAGTTGCAGTGGGCAGAGGCCATGCTTCCAATCATTGTGCTATGCAACTGAGTTAAAGGAGCCCTCTGTGGACTGACGGAGCTTCCATCCTGGGCTCCTGGGGTAGAATGGACTCTAGTCCTGGACTCACAACCTTCTTGGATGCCCTTTCATGGGGTATGAGTCCCATAACACACCTTAACCAACTCTCTGCTGTTATCTAACACCGTTTGGTTTTTCTCTAGTAAAATCATGCCCTGGTGCCTCGGCTAACTCTCATTTCACTGTTGTTTGCCTTGTGATTGTTCCTGACACAGGGGATTTGATTTCTCCACCTCCTAGGATGTTGTTGGGATTTTAAAAATATGGAGTAGCAGAGTGAGCTTAAACTAAATGACACTCGATGTGGGAGGGAGGAGAACCAGAGGATCACATAGAATCAGAAAATGTTATCTCCACCCCTCAAAGAGAGTAAGAGCTACCACCTTGAATGGAAGTGGAGGAGAAAGGTCTCTCCGAGTACTTCCCACCCTCCAACACTTCAGAACAGTCATCAGGTTTTCATATGTATGGTCCTTTATAAACTTTTAGTTTGGGGAATTTTTTTTGTTCTTGTTTTTTTCTTTTCTTTTTTTATTCTTTTATTCTTTTTTTTTTTTTTTTTGCAAATGATACAAGTAACTGTTGAGTAGCAATGGGCTCCAAGCTGAACATTTTATCTTGGAGGGAGGCTGTGAAGACCCAAAATGTAGGGGTTGGAGAGATGAGTTAAGAGCACTGGCTGCTCTTCCTGTGGACTAAGGTCCTCCTCTCAGCACTCACGTGGTAGCTCACAACCATGGGTAACTCCAGTTCTGGGGGATCTGAGTCTCTCTCTGGCCTGTGCAGGCACTATGCATGCTCACATGCGCAGACATATGTACAGACAAATCATCCTTACACATTAAAAATTACAATAAGCAAAACAAAACGCCAGGTGGTGGTGGTGGTGTACTTCCTTATTCCCAACAGACAAATCTCTGACTTCCAGGCCAGAGATTTGGTATACAGAGTGGGTTCTAGGACAGCTGACTCCTGTGATGAAGAAGGAGCGTGTGTGTGTGTGTGTGTGTGTGTGTGTGTGTGTGTGTGTACAGCCTGGTCTACAGAGTGAGTTCTAGAACCATCAGGGCTACACAGGGAAACCATATCTCTGGTAGGGGCAAAGAGGAGGGGAAAATGAGTGGGGAGAACACGAAACAAATGGGGAGGGAGGAGAGGGAGAACAGACCATGGCTAGGATGGGATGGGAACTCTGGTCTAACACTAAGTATGTAACAGTTCACAACTCTCAAGTAGTTCCTGAAACTTAGCAGATTCACAAGGTGCCCCCTCCCTCAAGGTTACCCAAGCAGTCAGGACTGCTGAGAAGCAGGGCCTCTCCTACATGCAAAGCTGCCTGTAAGCTCTGCAGGGAATTCCAGAGCTCTAGCTTTCAAGGGTTGTCACAGTGCTAAAGTGAGCTTTGGTAACACGGCTGCCTTTGAGTCCCCATGCTCCTATAAAGTCACTGGTTCACCAACAGGGACTTCGGTGATATCCTCACTCTGTCCTGTCATCGGTTCTATCTGGGGTGCATAGACATTTGGTCACATCTCCCCAAAGAATATCACCTAACAGTGACATACATACTCATTACAGAAAGCTTTGAAAACACAGACAGGCACAAAGAGAGCACTTATAACCCTGGTTTCATGGCCATTGCTAGCATTTAGGTTTTTAAGAACCATATACAATATACGTGAGGGTGTGAATACATGCACAGTTTATTTTCTATTGCAAAATTTTAAGCATTAATTGTATGCGTGTGTGTGCCCATGCATGCTTGTGCTTGCAGGTACATATGTGCCATAGCCCACATGCAGAGGTCAGAGACAACAAGCACCTTTACCCACTCACCTATCTCCCTGCTCCTATAATTTTTTTCTTAGCTGGAAAGGGCCAGTTTTTATAACTTGCCTATGCCCTTTACAAATATATTTCAATAAAAAAAAAGAAAAGAAATCAAGAGACTGTATCAAAGAGACCTTTTCCAAAGGGGTTTTCAGTAGTGATAAAGGGTTCAGAGTCTGGGATTTGTTTCTGAGAACATGTGGTTAGCAATTTTTCTCTTTGAAGGCTATGGACGTGGTTCAGTTTCTAGGTCTACTGTTTGGCTGTACTATCTAAAGCAAAAGCTTTCACCATCTCTACCCTGGTGCTTCCATCTGTAAGACGGACACATTGATGATAATGGATGTCTGCTGGCCCTTGTCTTTCTCAACAGCAACTATTTTCAGAAGGCTCAGGGAAGAGCACCTCAATTATATTTTAAGGGAATTGCTCTTTAGTTATTGAGGTTTGAACCAAAGCCTTCTTACTGTCACAGCTGCAGGCGCATGTCCCAGTGTGGCCATCAGAAAGTGCAGATGCCTGCAACCTATGGGGACAAGTCTAGATCTGCTGGTTCCATGGGGGGTGGGGGGGAGGGAGGTATGGGGGAGCACCTGAAAGTGTCATTCACACAAAGCTTAATGACAGAGGCAGGATGGTCTTGGTCACGCCTGTAACTGGACTTTTATCTCATCTGCAGTCTCTGGTTTTGAGTCAGTAGTTTTCTGTTCATGAACAATCGATACTGTGCATGGGCTAGACTCCTACTGCCTACTAGTGAAGATGTTCTGACTTACCCAGTAACAGGAGTGACCTTTCAGGTGACAGTGGAAATTCAGTGAAGTGATGCTACATACAACATGCTTAGCACCTGTCATAGTTAGCTTCTGATGTCAACCTCAGGGAGAAGGAATCTCCAATGAGGACTCAACTCTCTTGGACTGACCTGTGGGCATATCTGTTGGGCTTTCTTGATTAATGACTGATGTTGGAGGGCCCACTCCTAGCCTACTATGGAAAAGGAAAGCAGACTGAGCAAACTATGAAGTTCAAGCCAGCCAGCAGTGTTTCTCCTTGGCCTCTTGTCAGTTCCTGACTCGTTTCCTGCCTTGGTTTCCCTTGATGATGGACTGTGACCTGTAACCTAAACAAACTCTTTCCTCCCTAAGTGATTTGGACATTGTTTTATCACAGCAAAAGAAAACAAACCAGTCGCCACACATGAGTATGCTTCTCTCTCTCTCTCTCTCTCTCTCTCTCTCTCTCTCTCTCTGTCTCTCTTCTTCCCTCCCTCTCTCTTTCTCTCTCTCTCTCCATCCCTCCTTCCTTTTCTCCTTCCCTCCTCCCTCCCTCTCTCTCTAGTGCTAGGATTACAGGTATGTGCCAGCCTTTCTGGATCAGTCAGTACTGTCCCTAAAGTAATGATTAAGTAATCCTTATATCATGATGATAATTAAATATTATCATTACCAGGCATCCTTCTGTTTCTCTAAATACATGCTCAAACCAGGCCGTTAGGCAGCTCAGCAAAAAGCATACAAGGTCTAATTTGCTGCCAACCAAATTAAAGGATGGGCATACTTTGTAAAATTCTCAAACAATGACCTAGATTTCCACTAACCCATTCTCTCTTCCAATAAGATAATCTATTTCTTGAATGTGTATGACTCTGGGGTCTGACAATGTAAGACCTTAAAATTCTCAGAAAAAAATGAGAGGAAGAAAATAGAGCACAAAGGTTTGCACCCCACCACAGCAATGACTCTGAGGAGATATGTCATGGGTAGGATCTGGCACAGAGTCTTCAGAGAACACTGCTTAATTCTCAGGAAATGTGTAGCCCACACTCTTCTTTCTTAAGACTTAAACCACTAGTTCTGTGTCCTTGACGAGACATTGAAATTCTAGTTGGTTAAGATACCAGGTCTGGAACTCTCCAGGAGTGAGTCTAAAGGCTTCTGTCTCCTACACTCTGTCAGCTGTTAGTCACATCGGGAGACAGGGCCTTATGTCCATGTCCATTCATATATATAGAAGGCAAGTCTCATGTCTGAACTCTTCCCCCTTCCAATGGAGCCTGCTCAAATGTGCCTCTATGCTGTCTCTAGCTCTCACAGTTCCTTGTGCCACATGCCCTTAGCAGGCACTTCATTTGCACCATCTCATCTCACCAGTGACCTTGCAAGAGAGCCAAGGATTTCTGAAGATCGATGTATTCCAAGTCACACATGAGGCATCTGGATGCAGTTATAGTTTACTCCCTAACAAATGATGTGCAGCGATAGTGCCCAGGACAACAAAATACTCTGAGGGGACAGTGAGTCAGCCCTATACCAGATGCTTTACACCCATCCTTATTTGACTTCTCTGAGCTTCAGTTTCCACATCCATAGAAGGAAGTCATATTTTTGACTATGCTTTCTTTGTCTTGTGGAAGATATGGGTCCCATATTAAACAATATGCATTCCTGCCAGAAGATTACAATATTTTATGTACTAACAGTCATGTCATCATATAAAAGTCATGTTTAAACACACGAGCCACTATACTGGCACAAAAATCAGGGGTTCTCAATAGAGGGTCTATGATGGTTACTCTTTACTGTCAGCTTGACTGGAAACACATACCTGGGTATGTCTATGAGGGTATTTCTAGAAAGGTTTAACTGACGTGGGAAGACTTGCCCATGAATGCAGGGCGAGGGGGGGGGACAATATCCCTTGGGCTGGGGTCCTGGGCTGAATAAAAAGGGCAAAGAAAACTGAACACTGGTCTCCATCTGTCTCTCTCTGCTTCCTGACTGCAGATGCAATGTGACTGCTTCATGATGAACTGGACCCTCAAACTGTGAGCCAAAATTAACCCTTACCTAGTTAAGGTGCAGTTTTAAGTCTTTTGTCACTGCAACAAGAAAAGTAACCAATAAGGACTCAAGTAAAGGCAACTCCTTTTTTCCCCAGGGGTAGTTTTCAGAACTTCATCTAAAATTAGCCAAATTCTGGGAAATATTCTGAAGAAATATAAAATGAACTTTATCATCAATACAATTCTCATCTTTTGTTGATTTTTACATTGGGATAAAACACGGGTACTATAAAACTTTGTTTATTAGCTTTTAGATGGAAATAGTCCATCCATGAAAGTTAGAGATGGAGACATCAGCAGGAACCCATGTTTAGCTTAATGTAGACATTGATGCTCATATATGGAAAGACTTAAGAGGTGTGCAAACACACAGAAAAGTATACACACATACATATATTCACTTTGCTCTGTTGTCTTTGAAGGCCTATAAGAAATAGCATCCCAGGAGCAGTAAGTATGCCTAGTGTCCAGCTCTTAGTTACAATTACAGTTCTTGTCCCCTCCCCCAACATACACAAGTTACCGGAGCTCCTTGAAGAAAACTCTGATATAATGACTGCACAGGATGAGCCTGGGGCATTTTATATAGTACCAGAGAGTAAAGAAGTACCCAACCCCCAGCCAAACTACAAATAAAACCAGGCTTGGTGGGAGAGTGCTTGTCTATTATGTGTGAGATCCCAGGCTTGATGCAGAACACAAAGCCAAACCAAAAATGCATTAAGGGGACACACAAAGTCCATTGGCCAAAATGGGAATAATTTTCTCAACAGAACAGCCATACTGAGACACAACATAAAGCATGGAGATGCTTGTGTCTAGACTGATAGAAACAAACAAGAAAATGACAGGTGAAGAATCAGAAGGGATGCCAATCTCCCAGCGGGAGTACCTCAAATAAGTCAACACTCCGGCCTCAAAGATCAGAAGCAAACATAGACATGCTTCCTCCTTGTATGCAGAACAGGAAGGGAGACAGGACAACCACCCAGAGCGGAAACCCAGCAAGTCCCACCTCAGCCAGGTAGCCAGGCCCAAATTAGTAGCTGTGAATCTTCTTGTTTGTCAGTTTGGTTTGGTTTGGTTTGCTTTTGGTTTTGTAGACTTGGCTGGCCTGGAACTGTCCACACAGAAAAGGCTGCCCTAAAACTCACAGAGATCCACCTGTCTCTGCCTCCTCCGTGCTGGCATGAATGTGTGTACCACTGTATCCAGCCCATCATGAACCTTACAGACAGTACACATCAGAACTGATATATGGAGACGGTTTCCCTTATAGAGCTCTATAACTCAGAAGCCAGATGATCAGGAAACATTTCACGGATTATGATGAGAACATCCCAAGACCAGTGTTCTTCCAGACTGCCCAGATCCTTACATTTCTATAGCAAACACCAAAAGCAACCCCAAAACCTGTCAGAAACGGGCAGTCTGAGAGACTACTGTTGAGTCCAGCCTAAAAGAACAACATAGAACAAAGTCTGCTGAATGAGACCCTCAGACCCATTGCTATAAAGAGACCATGACCACAGCAACTCTTACAAAGGAAAACATTTCATTGGGGCTGGTTACAGTTCCAAAGGTTTAGTCCATTATTGTTATGGCGAGAAGCATGGTGGCATGCAGTCAGACATGGTGCTGGAGAAGTTCAGAGTTCTACATCTTGATCCACAGGCAGCAGAAGTAAACTGAGCCACTGGACCTACCTTGAGCTTCTGAGACTTCAAAGCCTACCCCCTAGTCAGCGCCTCCTCCAGGAAAGCCACACCTCCTAATAGTGCCACTCCCTATGGGCCAACGGGGGACTTTTTGTTCAAACCACCACACCCTGGAACAGGGAATTTAAATAAGCATTAATAATAATATCTCAGTGTGACTTCATTAAAGCAGTTGAAACCTAGCAGAGAAGGATCTTACTGGTCTGAGACAAGGTGGACCCTGCCTCTGTTCTCTAGTCCGTTCCATAAATATTCACTGGGTACCCACCCTGAGGTTGTCTGTGTCTCAGCTGTCAGGGATAGCTGATTAATGACACGGGCAGTGCACCCGAGATGGGAGGGGTTTGAACTCAATGAAAGCAAACTCCTGGCCAGGATGAGCTAGGAGATCTAGAGGGGTGGGGACTGTGCACATCTGCACAGCTTGGAAAGCGGCTTGCGAATAAGACATTGGGACATAGACCCAAAAGAGATGAGGAGCCTGTTGCATGAGGATGCAAATGGGGAAGGAAGAGAGAAAAGAAAGAGATGAGGGCAGAGGATGAAACTGGCTGATAGAGGGAAGGAGTTGATGACCACATGGAGAAGTGTATTTGTTTCTTTACGTATTTGTGTGGGGACATGCACATGTATGGGAGTCAGAGGACAACTTTTGGGGTTTTCCATCTTGCTGAGTAAGGGTCTCTCTTGTTTCTGATGATGTGCTGAGTACTGCAGGTTAGCTAGTCCTCAAGCTTCTGGGCAATTCTGTCTCCACCTTTGATCTCACCACAGGAATGTTTTTGGACTGTATTTTATGTCGATCCTGGAGATTTAACTTAGGTCATCAGTCTTAACAAAAACCATAATTTTACAGCTTGGCCTTTCTCTCCTACCCAAGGAAATAAATTTTATTCTTAGTGTGATGGGACACACACACACACACACACACACACACACGGGCAGCTTTAAACCCTCATAGTGACCTGGTTTGGTCTAAGATTATTTAAGATTATTTCAACAGCTGTATGGAAAATGATCTGCAGAGGGCGCTAGAATAGACTCACTCAAACCAGAGTAGGCTACTGAAGCAGCCAAAGGATGTACGTTTGTGGCAAAGCTAATAGGACTAATTTGAATAGCTGTGCATGTGTGTGAGTCAAAAAACAAAACCAACCAAACAAAAGCAAACAAAAACTCTGAGCTCTGTGGTTGACAAGATGTCTCAGAGGCAAATGTGCTTGCCACCAAGCCTGACAAATTGAGTTCAATCCTGGGACCCACATGGTGGAAGGAAAGAACTGAGTCTGGAAAATTGTCCTCGGCCCACTTACTCCATGTGCACTAGAGCACATGCATGTGACCGCTCATGGTGTGCTGACACGCTCGTGCGCTCTCTCGCTCTCTCTCTCTCTCTCTCTCACACACACACACACACACACACGAACGATTTAAAAACTGATACACAAATCATCAAGATCCAAGAGCATCAAGATTCAAACTACATAACGTCATCATCATAGATGTTGCTCAAGACCTTGAAATCTTGACTGTCCTCTAATGCCCCCATCTAATTCCAAGAGGGCCAAAGACAGATTCTGCTACATGATACCATCCCTGTTTATTGAGACCTTTGTTCAGGCATGATGAACCCTCTGAAGAGACTCCTCTCCTAGATCAAAGGGAACCGCAGGAAACCAGTGATGAGCAAGGAAGCATTTCCTCTCACTGGGGTGGCTGGGGAGGCGGCCAAATGCAGCCAGCTTCTCTATTGTCTCCGCCTCCCTGCAAATCCCAGGAGGGTGGAGACTCCATCCTTTAGCATACAGCAAATGCTTGGCAGTCTATGTACCAGAAACATTTGCCCAACAACTGTGGAGTGTATTGACAGAGACATACCACAGGACTAGGAGGGAGCTGAAGTCTTCTCAGAATCCATGGTTTATTCAGTGGGGAAGGAACCGGCTGCTAAACCTCACAGCTTGAGTTCAATCTCTGAACCAACATGGTAGAAGAAAAGAACCAGCTCCTGCAAGTTGTCACCTGAACATGTATGCACCATATACTCACAAAATAAATACTTGTAGCATTTTTTTTCCTGAAAGAAATCATATTTTAAGAGAAAACAGGCTAGCTCAGAAGAGAAAGAATAGAGTTCAGGAGGGAGTCTGAGTCTGAGCAATCAGCGAGGTGGGATAGTGCTGAGGAATGAGGAGTTAATCTTGCAAGTGACAGTGATGGTTGCAATCTTGCAGGTGCACTCAACACGATCACCACAGGATCATCACATCAGAGCTGGACAAGATCTCAGGAACCTTGGAATAAATCTGCTCATTTTTATAAATGAAGGAAAGGAGACAAAAATGGCTTGGGACCAGAACCCAGTCTGCTGAGTTCCACAAGCCGTGTTCTTTTTCTTTTCCCCTCTTAGTATTTGTGCATATGTGTGTGTTTGTGTGTAAGAGTGTACCACCATGTGTGTGCTACACTGCATTGTGTGCTTGCTGAAGGACAACCTTAGGGGTCTGTCCTTGCCTTCTGAAAGTCTGAGACAGGCGAATATGCCAGGCTAGCTAGCCCTTAAGATTCTGGGGGGCCTCTCCTTCTAACATAGGAAGGCTGAGGTTATAGATGTTACTGCATCCGGCTGTACCTGAGTTCTGGGGATCCAAACTCCGGTGCTCACACCTGCACACCAACCACTTTACTAATGGAGCCAATCTTTAACATGATTTACACTGCTGATCCCCAGTTACAGTCAACTTTTTCCGCATATAGGCGCAAAGAGTTTCCAGAAGCAAATTGAAATGCAATCTTCTAAAGTCTGAAATCTATTCCCAAGTAAAACTCTTATTTTAAAATTTAGTTTCTTTTTTTTTTTTTTCCAAAAACAAAAAAATCTCTTTATAAACTTCTCTTATCACTTATTGAAGATTAGGCAGCTCACCATGTTCCCTTTTTTTATAAGGCTACCAGGAAGCACAGAGCTAAATTTAGCACTTAGTCTTTCAGTAACAGTGGTCTCAATTTTACCAAACAGTGCTTACTACGCCCCCCACCCCCACCCCCGGCCTTCTTCTTCTTCTTCTTCTTTTTTTTTTTCCCCCCGAGTCAGGGTTTCTCTGTATAGCCCTGGCTGTCCTGGAACTCACTCTATAGACCAGGCTGGCCTTGAACTCAGAAATCCGCCTGCCTCTGCCTCCCAAGCACTGGGATTAAAGGCGTGTGCCACCACTGCCCAGCCCCCCGGCCTTCTTATGCAACTATTTTAATGACTTTATTGCATATGTATGTTTTACCATAGCCACCTCAAATTCTTTTTGGAAGCTAGCCAGGTATAAATAATCACTAAACCAAAACAGAAGGCGAATTTTATTTCTCCTGGGCTCTACAGAAATGACTACTTTCAGAATAATTTCCATTTTGAGATCGCACTCATGACTGGAAAGCCCATGGCTTCATGTTTATATAGAAGGAAGCCACCCCAGGACAGATTGCATACAAATGGCCAGTTCTAAAATTGTAGGGTCTGCCTGCTAACCAGGCAAGCCCATGGAAAATTGGCTGAAAATGAAAACAAGATGTGGAAGAAGGCTTCGTTCTCCATACTGACGTGGCAGAACTTCATTCACTTAGAGCAGGGCCCTCAGGAGGCCAGCCTGGGCTCTGTGTGGTCTGCAGGTGGCCAGCTGGGTCCCATCCACCCTTAAGCTTTCTGCCAACTATGGCCACAAATATGACCTTCATCATACAGGAGAAATGAAATCAGGCAGCTTCCCATCTCCTCTGGATTCTGGCCACGTAAAAAGATTAAGCTATGAGGCTTTCTCTTCCTCCCTACATGAAATTCCTTCTCAACCACAAAAATTTCACCCAGGCAGAATTTTAAAAGCAATAAAGGAGTCGGTGGGGATCTGCTCCCTCCTGCTCCCTTTTCATTTAAAACCTTGAGTTACCTAGCTATGGAGGCAGCAAGAGAAAGGAAAACACCCCAGAAAATGTCGACTGTTGATATATTTGAGTCTGAGATGCCCACTGGCAGGTTTTTTTTTTTTTCACTCTTTCCAGAGTTTGTGAAGTAGTTCTTTATTCCTGTGGCGTTGGACATTATTTCTCTGATCATCTAAGAGATATGTTCAAAAGAAAAATGGCTTCCAGGATCTTGTTGCCTGCGGCAATATACCTTCTCTTTAGCACCCATTGGGATTCTGTTCATGGTCTCCTGCAAGTCAGCGCCAATTTGTTCAGATCGAGACAAGAGGATGCTGCCCCGATGTTCCCAACACCTTGAAGAATGAGACACAGCCGAGAATCCATGATGTTCCTTTAGAAAAAAACCTCAGTGCCGTGATGAATTGCAGGCAAAACTGTTGCCTGACAGCAGCTCAGAAGGTTCTTCTCTCCAGTCCCAGGCTGCCTGGGTGTCTTTAGCCACATCTTGCTCTTACCTGTGAGCCCTGCACAAACTGTTCTTCTGATCCACAGTCTGTATACCTTAGCTAATATTAATGGTGCAGCTCTACCCCACCAATGTGTCCTCAAAGCAAAGCTGAGGGATGAGGAGATGGCTCCATTAAAAAAAGAGCAGGGAGGCCCAAGGAGGAAGACCTGAGGTCAGTTCCCCAAGTAACTTCTGTGATTGTAGCTCTGGGGAGGTGGAGACAGGAGGATTTGCTGGCAGCCAAATCTGCAAGCTCTATGTTCAGTGAGAGACCATGTCTCCAAAAACCTAAGGTGGAGAGAACTGAGGAAGACAATGGATCTCAACCTCTGGTGTTCACATGCGCAAACACCTATGCACATACAGAGTGCAAAGGAGGGAGGCGACCGCATAGATTATTGACTCAGCTCCCATGTTTTAAGATTCTGTAGGACCTAAGAATCTACATTTGAAACAAGTTTACATAATGCTGTACAACAGGTCTATTATCGGGAACTATGTGGACCACTATCAAAGAGTTACTGTGTGGATGGATTGCCGTGTGTGTGTGTGTGTGTGTGTGTGTGTGTGTGTGTGATTATTAGTAACTATTTTCCCATGATGCTTCTGTTGACACTGTTCGTTTATGTTAAGTGATGCCAGCTCTTATCATCTTAAACATCATAAAGAACTTGTACCTTAACTCAGAAATAATCTACTGTAAATAAGAAACCCCAACAAACTGGAGGGGGGAAAAACTTCTACTAATTACACAACAGAAATAACCTGATTTTCAAAAGTGCATACTCAGAACTTGTCAAGAGTTCTAACAACTTTAAGGACTTAAATTGGAGGAAGTGAGATGCCTCAGTGGGCAAAGGTGCCTACTGCCAAGCCTGAGGACCTGATACCCATTCCGGGGTGCATACCAGATGGAAGGAGAAAAACGACTTCTGACCTCCACACATGCCCTCCTCAACATACACACAAAACAAACAAATAATTTTTTTTAGAAAAGACTTAGGTTTCTGGGGTATTTTCTCCCTCGACATATCCATGTCTTCATTTATTACAAGGGGAGAGAGAAAAGCTGACCCAGCTAATTCTTAAGGTTTCGTGTTTCTCTTAACCACAGTTAAAAAAAAAAGAAGAAAGCTTCGTCATTATGGTAAAAAAGAATTCAACTTGTTTCAAGTAATTTGGGAGCCTAGCAAATGTGGTCTTGCAAAGCAGATAGAAGGAACAGAGGAAACAGAGTCCTGGAGAGTGTTCAAAACTCCTCAGAACAAAGGAGAAGCCTTAACCTGCAGACATCTGGTAACAACACAACCAAAGATAAAACGCTGCGATGAAAGGTAGCCTGTGGACCGCCTCGTGTGAGGAGAGGGCAGGGTCGAAGGTTAAGAAGCTTTCCCAGCGGGAGCCTTTGGCAGCCCTGCAGCTCCAACAGACATAAACCAGGAAACCCAAAGTCTGCCTCTCCCGTGCCACGCACCACTCCTTCCAAGAAGCAAATTTCTTTCTAATCAAATAGAGCCAGACGCCTGCGGGCAGCACCCGGATACCCGAGCTTGCACCGAACGCAAGCCAGTCCTGGCTCAATATCGAACTTCTCCAACTCCATCAAGATCTAGATTTTCGCTCTGAATTCTCCCGTGAAACAAGAGAACGAGCTCAAGTTGCCTGGCGATGGTTTTTGAAAAATTAAACAAAGAGCACATGTTTGCAAGAACACAACCAGGCGTTTCGCCCTGACACTTGAGACCCCTAATCTACAAGCCATTTTCCCTGACACTTTTTCGAGGAGGTGCATGGGTGTCACCAGAGTGGTCTGCGTGTTTGGCAGGGTGGGAAGAGGTAGAGAGTGGGTGAAACTCGGAAACTGCCTCTCCATCCATCCAGCCCCAAGTCGCCCTTGAACTTGGCACCGGCGCTGGAAGCGAGACTCAGGTCCTCAGATGAGAGGGATCCAGGCTGCCACGACTCACCTCGCCAACTTCTCGCGGCTGGCGGCGCGCGGGCGGCCCACTCGGGGGCGCAGACGCGGGGGCCCGCGCCTGGGGGAGCGCCGGCCAGCGGCTCCGGGGACGGCGCGGGGCTCCGGAGGGAGCGTGGGGACCGGCGCGTGACGGCGCTGAGGGGCAGCCTCGGGGTGCGCAGGGAACTCCGGGGGCTCCGGGTCCCGGCGGGCGCGCAAGGACAACAGCGCCAGCAGCAGCACGGCCAGTGCGAGCAGGAGCAGCGCTGCCGCCTTGCTGCGGAGCTTCATGATGCCGCACGGCGGCCCCGGGGCGGCGCGGACCCTCTGCTCATCGCTGCCCGCGGGCGGCGCAGCGTCCAGGCCGGCTCGCCCGGGACTGAGGTCGAAGCTGGCGGCGGAGGAGGTGAACTGGGAAGAGGAGGAGGGGGAGGAGAAGAGAAGCAAGGGGAGGATTGGGAGGAGGCGCGAGCTGACTCGGGTGGAGCAACCCTCCTTACCGTACTGTGTGGAGTAGCGGCCCTGCAGCCCACCACCGGCAACCAGGCGCACAGAACTCAGGTAGAGCATCTTCAATTCGTCCACTCGAGTACCCATACTTGCCCACACACTCAGATTCACTCTCCAGTCCACTCAGTTATCCTCAGACTGTCTCTCCGACTAAAGCATGCATTCACTCACTGAAAACTCATTCTCCTACCCACTCACTTGCTGTCCCACCCATTCGCTCATTGTGCCTACTCACCCATTCCCATCCACCACTCCACTCAATTCCGTACTGTGTTTGTTTATTTCACGTGTGTTCCTATTATTGGTTTCATCCATCTATCCCGCAGGCTTGGGCAGCATCCCAGTCCCTCTTGACCCAGGGCAGAACTTTGGTACCCATGAGGATACAGTCCTTCTAGATCCTCTACTGCAATTGTTGACCAGATTGCAAGGTTTAAATCTGAAATCTGACACTCACTGTCTTGTTGAACTTGAGAGAAACACAGACCTTTCCCAAGCTTGCAAAATGGGAATGCTAAGGCATCTATAAGCATTAAGTTAAATAATCCTCTCAAAAAGAACTGCACGATGTGGGGCTCAAAGTGGGGACTCAGTGGAAATTGTGGTAATGAATAAAACATACATATACTCATGAGCATTTTGTTTCCCTTCTGGCATAGAGTTGAGATCGAGTAATAACTTCACCATCCAATGTTAGAAATGGACTCTTCAGAGATGCTATCATTGGCAATCACCAGATCCAGGGCAGAATTTCGTAGCTATTTTCCTACAGCATCTCAGTCAGAATCTGAAACAGAAGGACATTCTTTTCTATTCTGCACGAACGGACAGGAGTTCTATTAACCCTCTCTGGGGCACATCTGTTGAACAAAAAGACACCCGCGACCACGTTGTTCCTGGGCTTCTAGAAGACTGCGTGTTGTCTTATAACTCATCTAAAATTTAATTACATTACAAATCATGCGGTTAGCATCTGATTATAATTCTTTGGGGACCTATTAACATTCTAGCAGTAAGGTTATTTAATAAATGAGACACTCTTACCAAGCAAGCATCTAAGAGATAGCAGGGGTGCCGTTGGAAATCTAAGTGGCAAACATGGGAAGAAAGGAAGTAACTCAGACAGTGCAGTGGGTTCTCGAGGAGCCAGCATAGATTCTCCAGCTAAGACCTGGCATTTGAGCCTTTAGATTCAGAGATGGAGTTATTTTGAAAGATGACCCAGTGAAAAAAGCTCCCCTGAGTCGGCCTCAGTACCTTCCAACTTCCATAAGGAAAATGCATGCAGCAAAGACCTTGTAGGGCAAGTTGGGCATCAGTGTTGTCAGGGTTAGGGCTTTAAACAGGAAGGAAGAACCTGGAACAGATAGACTCCATCAAACCTAGGATGTGGTTTGGCAGACATTTTCTGATGGATATGTTCGTGCATGTGTACATGTGGAGGGTGCATGCATGTTTGCAGTTGTACATGTGTGTATAGGCACACACCTGGGAGTGTGCCTGTGGGGAGGCAGGATCTCTCAGAGACTTCACTACCTAGGCTAGGCTGGCTAGGCAGCAAGCTCCAAGGACCACCTTCCTGTCTCCATCCTCAATGCTGAGATTAAATGAGTGCGCAAACACTCTTATAGGAAGGGGAAAGCCCTCTGCTTTTTTTCTTTTTTAATATGGACTCCCCGCCCTCTGTAAAGTATGACCAAGCCAACTCATAAAAGAAAACATTTAATTGGGCTTATAGTTTCAGAGAATCAGAGTCCACGATGGCAGAGCAAATGATTGTTGGTTCCTCTTGGCCTTCCAAATCTATTTCTCTCTCTAGAATATTGACATTGCTACCTACCAGTTCCCGCTGCCAGAAATTAGACCTATTCTCTTTCCCTCACTTTTTAGATGAGTTATCTATAGCCTTGTAAGGAGTGTGTCTCCAAAATATAGTAAGGTAACACAATGTGTATCTGGATGTTTGTTTGTTTTAGAGACAAGGACTTACCATGTTACTCCAGCTGGCTTAGAACTTGCCATGTAGACCAGGCTGTCCTCACAGAGAACCTCCTACTTCGGCCTCCTGAGTACTGGTATTGAAGGCATGGGCCACCATGCCTGGCTATAATGCAGATCATAGTTTCTGCTTGTTAGGAGTGAAGTTGGTTGGTTAAGGTGTGTTGTCCAATGAGAAAACTCATCTGGAGAAGTGTCATTTGTATGGAGATGGAAGGATCCAGTTTCTCTTGGTTCACTGGACTGAGGACCACTGTTCTTAACTGGCTAGTGACCAAAGACCTCCCTCAGGACCTTTGCCAGGGGGCTTCCCTTTTCTCTCCAGACAGGGTCACAAGACAAGCTAGACAGACCCACACAGCAAAATGAAAACTGTGCAGACTTTTTCATGCTCATCTCAGATGTGGCTCATCCCATTGCCTTGCCACCTCTCTATTGGTTCAATCCAGTCCACGACATGGGGAAGGAATTACACACAGTCAGAATGCCGGGAGGAGGAGAGACATGGAACCCACACCATCTCCCAATCAGCAAAACAATTGCTTCTGTTGGTTCCCCCATCCAAACCTAACTAGTAGCTGTGTAGGACCTTCCACAGAAACTAGTACCAGATAGGAAAACCCTACCCTCATCCAACAGACTACTGGTGGCTCTTTAGGACAATTTTGAGAATGAAAACCCCCAATGGGGACAGTTTTAGAGATTTCACAGTTTTTTTGAGGTTCCCCCTGGAAGCCTCTTCTAGCTTTTCAAAGCAAGTACTGGATAAAAATTGCCTACCACTTCTGGCAGAGGACAGGAAATTAAACCGTTTTGAACTCCACCCGGCCTTCCTAAGAAGGCCTCCTCCCTTCAAGAAAAGCTTTATCAAAGCCTAGGTTTGTTGAGGTGCAACAGAACCCTACTAACTTCTGGAGAAGGGATGATGGCAGAGCAAATGATTGTTGGTTCCTCTTGGCCTTCCAAATCTATTTCTCCCTCTAGAATATTGACTGGTCTTGCTGAGACCAGTATTTACCCAACTTCAGCCCCTTCCGGTTAGCTTATCGTATTTAAGACCAGGGTGGGACACTGGGGAGAACTTGTGATGCTCACTGCTGAGCACCACAGACAGCAGACTTGGCGAGACTGATGCCCGATCTCAGGGCTGCCAAAGGCTCCATTCCTTCCCGCTTTGTCAACATCCCCAGAGCCACTGACCTCAGCTCTTTACCCAGCACAGAACTCTTGACAGTCAGCAACAACGAAGCCATTGTGAGGCACATGAAAAGGCAGATGATACAGACTGAAGAGAGAGTGCCTGTACCAGACGAGTTTCAGATTCACCACTGATGTGACACCACTGATAGGGACAGTTAGGGACTTCAAACAAGTGTCCTTAATACTCTAAAGCTCTAAGGAGAAGAGCGAGACAACACGTAAGAACAGATGTGTGATAAAAAGAAGATGGGGATCGAAGAATCAGAGGCGCTGGTGACAATAATAATAATAATAATAATAATAATAATAATAATAAAAACAGGACCTGCAGAGATGGCTCAGCAGTTAAGAGCACTGACTGTTTTCCAGAGGTCCCGAGTTCATTTCCCAGCAACTACATGATGTCCCACAACCATCTGTAGTGGGATCTGATGCCTTCTGCTGGTGTGTCTGAAAGACAGCTACAATGTACACACATATATAAAATAAATAAATAAATAAATATTAAAATGATGATGATAATGATTACAATGACACTGAACGTACATGAAGATTCTCTTTTTCAGACAGGGTCTCATTTCCTTATGTCCAGGATGCCCTTGAATTTACTCTGTAGCCAAGGATGAACACTCCTGCTTCCAACTCCTGAGTGCTGGGATTACAGACATGTGCAAGATCAAGGCAGCCAAAGTCTTAGCATAGAATGGGTGTGTGGCTCATGAAGCCACACCCCTATCTAAGAAGCTGTTGGTTGTTGACAGCCACTAGGAGAGGGAGAGTCACTTTTGTTCAGAATCTTGGGCCCTGAGAGGCCATTCATGGTCCAGCAGATGGTCCCACATCATTCACACATGAGCAGTACTAAGGATACTCTGTGGATGGTAATGAGAGAGAGAGAGAGAGAGAGAGAGAGAGAGAGAGAGAGTGTTGGAAGGAGAAAAGAGAGGATAGGGAAGATATCAGAGGGAAAGGAATGGGAGTACATTGGGTCTAAATACAATGTTTTCATATATAAATATTATAAAAATATTTAATTGAGATGTTAGTGAAATATGCAACATCCCTACACATCCATCTACATTAAGAGAATGAAGTAATGCTGTAAGTCTATGACTACGGATTTGATAGCCTGGATGAAAATCCACAAGGTTCTTTAAAGATAACACTAGTCAGAGATTCCTCAAGAACAAATAGAATATCTATTTAGTATATCTATTAAAGAAGTAAAATCAGTAGCAGCCTCTCAAAAAAAGAAGTGCCCAGCCCAGATAGGTTCTCTGGTAAGTTCTACCAAACATACAAGAAGAATTTTTATCAGTTCTATGTGATATTCTCCAGAAGACAGAGCCAGAGGGAAAACTCACCTGCTCATTCTGAGACCAGCATTGCCTTGTTCCCCAAACCACTGCAAAAGAGGAACTTATGTGAACTTAGATGAAAAAACACTCAGCAAATGTTAAGAAATCAAATTCGACAAAAACGCCCGTATGCTATAATCAAGTGAGACATCCAGCAGTTATGCCAAGATGGTTTGCATTCAAAACTCAACTAATGGTAGCCATTGTATCAATAGACTAAAGAAGAGGCATGAAATCACATGAACAGAAAAAAGCTTTGACAGCATCCACTACCCATTCATAACAATAATGCTCAGAAAACTAGCAACCCTTAAACTGACAAAAAGAAAGTAATCTTTGTCATCATACTTAGTGGTGAGAAACTAAGAACCTCCTTGCTAAGATCAGGAGCAAGATAAGGACATCTTCTCAATACTTCAGACTTGAAGTTCTAGATGATTCCTTAAAACAAGTACCAGGAATAAGAGGGATAATGATTAAGAAAGAAATTTTGCAGTGGTCTTTGCAGATAGCATGACCATCCAACTAAAGAACCCAAACACACACAATGAGGCAAATAAACAAGTTCAATTGAAGTTGCAAAGTGCAAAGTTAATATACTGAATCCAATCCCTTTCCTATTTTCAGTAATAAACAAATAGAATTCCAAATTAAAACCACGATCCTAGGGCTGGAGAGACCAGTTGATGGTTAAGAGTGTGCATTGCTCTTGCAGAGGATCTGAGTTCTTTTCCTATCATACACACTGGGCAGCTCATAACCACCCTTCTTCAGTTCTAGGAGATACAACACCCTCTTTTGGTTTCTGTGGGTACCTTCACACATGCAAAACACACATACACACACACACACACACACTACTATTTATTGCATCATCTCAACTAAATTAATGGAGAGTCAGTCTAGCGTCATAGGCTGTAGGACTCAGTATTTTCAATATGGCAATTCTTCCCAATTGATCCATAGATTCACACAACTGGCATTCAAATATCAAGATACGGACTTAGTAGATAGGAAAAAATGTGTATAAACTTGAATGGCAAGCCAAATGCCTTCAAATAAACATCTCAGTATTGAGGTCATAATATACACTATATATCAGTGACACAATATGTATCAATATAGTCTGGTATTGGTGAAAATACACCTAAATCAATAAAACAGAATACAAAGCCTAGATGTTAATTCACACCAGGCAATGCAATAGAGTAAAAATACTTTCTCAAAAAATGTGCTGGAACATCTGGATTCCCACACACAAAGAACAAACGTAGTTACATATCTCACACTTTGTACACACACACACACACACACAGCCACCATCTCAACATGGATCACAGATTCAAATGTAAAACTTATTTCTATAAAATTTCTAGAGGATATCCGATCCAAAGATGTCTAAGTGGCCTTGAATATTGTGACAAGTTTTGCTTTCTTTCCCTCTTTTTAAAGATACAGTGCTAAAGGCTGATCCACAAAAGAAATTCACAGATTAACTGCACTTCGTTAAAGTAAAAAGGGGTTTGTGAAAGACAATGTAAAAGGAATGAGTAAAAAAGACACAAACTCTGAGAAAATGTTCGCAAAGGACTCATATAAAGAACTCTCAGCACTCAATAAAAAGAGGCTAACCTTTAAAATATGTAAGCCAAACAAACCTCAACGACAAAGACAGACTGAAGTCCAATGGACATATAAAAAAGGTATTTGGCAGGACTGAAGAGATGGCTCAGAGGTTAAGAATACTGGCTGCTCTTCCAGAGGACTCAGGTTCAATTCCAGATGGTGGCTCACAACTATTTGTAATTTCAGTTCCAGGAGACCTGGCATTCTTACACAAACATGCATGTGGGCAATAAATTAAATAAATAAATAAATAAATAAATAAATAAATAAATAAATAGATTTATTTTTAAAAAGGCTGGAGAGATGGGGGACTGCCCCGCCTGGGTATCCATCCTGTCTACAGATACCAAACACCAAACACAGGAACCTGGTGTGGTTGTTCCCTGGGAGATTCTGCCAGCACCTGACCAATGCAGAAGTGGATGCTCACAGTCAACCATCAGATGAGCTTGGAGACCCTGGTGGGGGAGCGGGAGGAAGGACTGGAGAAGCTGAGGGGAATTGCAACCCCATCGGAAGAACCATGTCGGCTGACCAGATCACCCAGAGCTCCCAGGGACTAGACCACCAACCAAGGAGTGTACAGGGAAGGACCCATGGCTCCAGATACATATGTAGCAGAGGATGGCCTTGCCTGACAGCAATGGGAGGGGAGGCCCTTGGTCCTGTAGAGGCTCGATGCCTCAGCATAGGGGGATGCAGAAGTGGGGCAGGAGTGGGTAGGTGTGTGGGTGGAGAAGCACACTCACAGAGGCAAAGAGGACGGGGAGAAGGTGGAGGGGTAACCAGGAAGGGGAATCTCATTTGAGATGTAAATGAGTGGAATGATTAAAACAAATTTAAAGGGGTATCAGGTACTGTTAGGAAATTTTATATCAAAACAAGAAAATGCCATGCTCCTGTTACAATGCCTGGGGACCACAACACGCAGCACATACCCCAACAGCTACTTTGAAAGACAGCTTTATAATTACTTAGACAAATGAAGGCTTATGACACAATTAAAAACAATACCTGTGGTGATATGAGTAGGAAAGGCCCCCCATAGGCTCATATTTAAAGGTTTGGTTCCCAGTTGGTGGACAGTTTGGGAAGGATTAGGAGGTGTGGCCTTGCTGGAGGAGATGCATCCCTGGGCCTTGAGGTTCCAAAAGCCCATGCCAGGCCTGGACTCACCCTCACTCTGCTTCCGACTTTCATATCAGCTATGAGCTCTCAGTTACTGCTCCAGCCCCATGCCTGCCTGCCACCACGCCCCTGCCATGACAATCATGGACTAATCCTCTGAAACTGTAATCAGGCTTCCAATTAAATGACTCCCTTTAAAAGTTGCCTTGGTCATGGAGTCTCTTCACAACAATAGAATAGTAATTAAGACAACACCCTTAACTATTTACCTAAATAAGTAACAAAAATGTACATGTGGACACTTACAGAGACGATATCCATTTTTCCCCAAGCTGGAAGTAATCAATACTTTCTTCAGTAGGTGGATTAACCAATAAATAACAAGACATAAAGACAATGTGATATTATTGTCAAAGAAGGAATGAATGATGAACCCACAAATAAAAGCTATTTGGGAACTTTGCATTCATACTAAGTCTGAAAAACTTCTGCAAAGGTTTTATCTTGTATGACACACTGCTGAAAAGATAAATCCATGTAGACAGTAAGGACAGAGCTCTGTGGTTGAGCAGTCCACTGAGGATTCTTAGGGGACTGGAATCGGCTGCATGCCACTAGTAATAAAGCAGACTGGAGCCACTGTGACAAAGAAGGTACATGTCATTATGCTGATGTCCAAGCTTACAGAATCTATAGCAGATACAGTAGACACTGATAGAAACCTTGGAATGCGGGTGATGACAACATGTTAAGGAGCAATGAGATGATCATGTGATCCTAGCATGGGGGAGGTGGAGACAGGCTGATCCTGAGCTTATTCTCCAGCCAGTCTAGTCTACTTGGTGAGTCCCAGATCAACAGAAACCCTGTCTCTTAAAACAAGGTGGATAACTCCTAGAGAATGATACCCTAGGTTTTACTGTGCCTGCACATGCATATACACACACACCCGTTGGAACGTACACGCACACGCACGCAAGCATGCACATGCGCATTCGTGGGAACGTACACGCACACGCACGCAAGCATGCACATGCGCATTCGTGGGAACGTACACGCACACGCACGCAAGCATGCACATGCGCATTCGTGAGCACATGCAGAGCTTGTCAGGCCATACATCTGAGCACAGCTTGGGACCTTGAATTTCTAAAGGTTTCTTAGAAAACTTTTGCCACTATTGCTACTGGCCCAACAATTTCAGTTGGAAATGAAAACTTAAGAGACATGTAAAAGTTATCTTTGTGTTTTGAAACAGCATTTTGGTATGTAATCGAGGCTGGTTTTAAACTTAGAACCTTCTTTTTTTCCTTCTTTTCTGAGTACTGGGATTGTAAGCCTGAGTTACCATGCCTGTCAACCCTTTCACTTTCTAAGGCAATTATCTCAGGCATCCCACTGTAGTGATGGCAAATTGTTCAGTTGTTCCCACACAGACACCTACCATTCCGTCCTTCCCACGTGGGTTTGAGACATTACCTTGTCGTGTTGTAGGACTCCTGTGAGTGTTTTCAGAATATTTCCAGGGTTTCTATCCCATTCTGTTTACATGTCTCCTGTGTATGACTGAAAAGGCATTCTTTTCCTAGCATCTGTAGTGTGTTTACACTCCCAACATGGTGAGTCTGATGACATTCTATTTATTTTTCCATGTGAACTTAGAACTGGTTTGTTTCATTGCAAATTTTCAAAAGATTCATTGGCACTGAGGCTGCTTCAAAGATTGACTTATGAACAGTTAACGTTTTCATTGTGATGAGCTACCCAGGACAATGACGTGTCTCTTGTTTGTTCAGATTGCGTTTGGTGTCTCTCAGTGGTGCATAAACTCCTTTCGATATGCATGACTAAGTGGGAATTAGGAAAGACACTGGTGCCCCAAACGCAGGAAGCTAAAAATCTGAAGGCTTCTTCTGTGCCAAAGCCTAACACATCTGTGACAATTACACAGCTGAGCTCCCAAGGCATTAGGTAAGCTTCAGAACATTTAAGTCCCCTCAAAGAGTGGCACTTTGAGTAGGAGCACAGCAGAGTCCACCTCATAGAACCTGCCAATTGGGTGTTCCCCAGAAGAGGGGGACGGCAGCTAGGAGCTGGGAATCCCCAATAACCCTCACATGGGTTCATCTTCCATGGGAAAAAAGTTTCAGGTAGAAAATTCAGATCAAAATAGTTTTAAATAGGCAGTCCCTCCAGTTTCTAAAAGGCAAGAACTAAATTTCATTGACCAAATACAATTTAATTCTAGGTATAAGGAGTTGAGCAGTGTCTGTTTAAAATCCACGTCTATGTAAACTTTGGAACACTCACCTGATTTGGAAACAGATGTTTTTATTTTTCAAATGTAATTAGGTAAATAGTGCTAATTAGGGATCCTGAGGCGAAATCATTTTGAATGTAGAATAAGCCCTAAAGCCAATGGCTGGTGTCACACCCATATAAGGTAGGGAGAGGAGAACTGGGAAGTGTAACTCAGTGGTTGGTTCTTATCTAGTGTGCAAAAGATGTTCAAGATCCTGTGTTTGATCCTCAGGAACACAAAAGGAGAGAGAGAGAAAGAAAGCGAGCTGGCTCCGAGAGACACACATTCATGAAAGAAAGCCACATGAAGATGAAATCAGATTTGACTCACAGTGTCGCAATTTTAATGTTGTGGTGGAAACCAGAAACTGGAAGAAGTAAGAAGATGCCTCCCAAAAGTCTGCAAGGCAAGCATGTCCCTACTGACGCTATGACTTTAGCATCTTGCCTTCTCAAACTTCAAGAGAATAAATTCCCATTGCTAAAGTCACCAAAATGTAACTTGCTGTGGATGCCCTAGCAACAAATGCACCAGCCCTTTTAAGAATTACACAGACACAGTTCAAAGAACTTGATTTTATAACCCCAAACCAGAACACACGGCAGGAAGGAAGCCATGATAAGCAAAAATCAGCACAAAGAACAAGCTGCAGGGGATGCTTGGCTAGCCAAGCATATGCTAGGCAGGCATAGCAATGGAGTGTGGGATCTAAGATACATATATGCAGTCGTTCTAAAGAAATAAGAGTCTTAGGAGATGGCTTAGTCAGCAAAGGACTTGCCCTGAAAGTACAAGGTCCTGAGTTCAGTTTCCCAGTGCCCATGTGAAAAGCTGGATGTGGTAGTGCAGTGGAAGGTCTGTGTGCCTCACTGGTCAGCCAGTCTTGGCCATGCCTCAAAAACTAATGTGCAGAGAAATAGAAAAAGACATACAATGTTGACCTCTGGTCTTCACATGCGTACACATACATCTAACCAGACACATGCATATGAACATACATACATGCGGTGTCAACATAATTAAAATAACAACAGAAAAATAGGACAGGTTATGGAAGCTGATATTGAGACTATCAAAAGGAACCAGGAAGTTGGGGAGGAGGCATAATACCTAAAACATTAAAATGTATAATAAGTAGAATCTCGATGAATGAACTAAATAGCATGTGAAATTTATCTGAGGCAAAGATGAGACGTGATGCAGCCCAAAGAGTTGGTAGTTTTTAAAGTCATAATTAGGGAGGGTCAGCAAGTTGTCTCACAGGTAAAGCACTTGGTAAAGTCCTCTGAGCCTCAAGACTGGGGTTTTGGTCCCTGGCATCCACATAAGAGCAGGCAGGGCAGCCCAATTGTAGCTCTTGTTCTCAGGAGGAAGAGATGAGAGATCCCTGGGGTAGACTTTCTAGATGGCCTAGCAGGAATTGGAACTGGCAAACTCCAGGTTCGGCAAGAGACCCTGACTCAGGGGGCTGGAGAGATAGATGGTTCAGCAGTCAGTTAAGAGCATGCACTGCTCTTGCAAAGGACAAGGTTTGATTCCCAGCACCTAAAGGGTGGCTCACAAACATCTGAAACTCAAGTTCCAGAGGACCCAACTCCCCCTCTAACATCCGTGGGTATCTAGGCACACACATGGTACACAAGCATGCAGGCAACACACACACACAAGAAATCAAAATAAATTAACAAATCAATAATAGGCCCCACCTATTATTATATGAATGGAGAGCAACTGAGGAAGACCCCTGATGTTAACTTCAAGTTTCCACATGCAGCAGCAAACACGTATGTCTACACACATGTGAACACACATATACACCAACACACACAGCCCCTACACAGAAATGTGAAAAAGACATTTAGAAAGTGGAAGTACACCTCCATGATAAAATGGTTGTCACACATGTGCAGGGCCCCGAGTTTGATCACCAGCATCACAAACAAATGAGAATCCATTCTTGTTTTCCTCATTGCTTCTATCGAATACCTGACAAGAAACAAGCTAAGGGAAGAAGGACTTGTTTTAGCTTGGAGTTAGACACAGTCCATCATAGAGAGCAAGACATGATGGCAAACAGTTGAGGTGGCTGGTCACATCACACCTGCAGCGAGGAAGCAAGCTGACATGAATGCTGGTGCTCAGCTAGCTTTCTGATTTGTGTGTTCAACCCATGAGGCAGTCCCATCTACACCCTCCCTCTCAGCTAATTCTCTCTGGAATCTCACAAACATACACAGAGATGTGTCTCTAAGGTGATTCTAAATTCAACCATGTTGGCCATCAGAATTAATCCTCACAAAAAGTTGAGAACACGGAAAACAACACTAGAAGATCTAAAATGTTGATTACACACAGAATATGCACATGTATATGCTATCTATGCATTTACCTCTCCAATTAGTGTTTCAGAGGGAAAGACTGAGAACTTGAAGAGGCAAATTTAGGCATGAAAATAGCTGTGTGTTCTATGGAACTGAAAAAGGAAACAAATTACTGCTTTAAAAAGTATAATCTGTAAGAAGCAATCTATATCTAGACATATTTCTACAAAAATACAGAGCATAAAGGTAGAAGCCTTGGACAAGGGAGATAATTTAGTCAGAAAAGTGCACATCACACATATATGAGGGCCTAAATTCTATTTCCAACACCATGTAAACGGTGTGGGCATGCAGGTGTGTGTATACAATCCCAGTCAGCACTGGCATGAACACTTGTGTGCCTGTGTGGGTGCATGTGTGTGTTTGTGAAAGTAGCAGGTCTTGGGGCTTGCTGGCTCACCAGCCAGGCCTAGTCAGCAAGCCCTGAGTTCGACTCTGAGACCTTTTCTCAAAAGCAAGGTAAATGGCTCCTGAGAAATGACACTTGAAGCTGACATCTGGCTTTTACCCCCCCCCCAAAAAAAAGCATACACGAGCATGTGTGCATTCGCGCACGTGCACGCGCGCGCACACACACACACACACACACACACACACACACATTTTAATTCCATACAGAGAAAAGCCTGCTACTTGTAAGGGAACTGAAATCAGATTTCTTACCAGCCACAGTATACACCAGTGGTTCTCAACCTTCCTAATACTGGAACCCTGTAATACAATTTCTCATGTTGTGGTGACCCCGACTATAAAATTATTTTGTTGCTACTTCATAACTATATCTTTGCTACTTTTATGAATCATAATGTAAATGTCTGGTATGCAGGACATCTCATATGCAAACCCTGTGAAAGGGTTGTTTGACCCCTAATGGGGTCAAGTTGAGAACCACTGCTATAGAGGAAGACAGTGGAGTAGTCATATCTTCAGTGTGTAGAGAAAGTGTATTACATTCTCTAGACCCCCTTTGTGTGGACAAGTTACTTGCAGCTCAGAGGGTGCAGAGGAAACAAAGTCCCTAATATGTGGAGGGATCTAAGATTGATGCTGGAAGGATTTTGAGATACATCACAGAAAGAAGCCCAATTTCCCCTAAATATCTCTTGCTGGAGAAAGAGTGCACCCATTTAGAATGTCAACAGAATGTAATCAAGTGGGTCAGTAAGAGGAGGCAAGAGGGTCAGAGGGAGACGGAGAAACGAGCTCAAGCAAGAGGCTGGAATGATTCAAGTCAAGAAATAAGAGTTAGAGAAAGCTGGGCATGGTGGTGTATACCTCCCCCCGCCCCTTACTTGGGATGTAGAGGCAGGTGAATTTCTTTGAGTTCGAAGCCGGCTTGGCTCCATATCAAGGTCCAGACCAGGTAAGAATACATGCTAAGACATTATCTCAAACAACAACAACAAAAACATTGAGAAAGAAAGACAGAAAGAGAGGAAGGGAAGAAGAAGGGAGGGGAAGGATGGTAAAGATGGAGGGCGTCCTGGAGGGAGGGAGGGAAGGAAAGCACAAGGGCATGGAGCGTCTAGAACTCAGCCATGGAAGTGCTGTAGCGCTAGTCCACTCAAACTCATGTCAGACTTCTGACCTCCCTCAGTGTAAGAGTACACATCTGCGCTGCTTTAAGCCAGTGACTCTGCAGAAGAAACTGTGCAGAGGGCTTGGGGCTCTCTGCTTGTCACTCCTTTGCTTTGGGGCTTCTTGTGAGACAGGCATGGTGAGAGTTCCTATAAAGCTTAGCTTTATGGCGGCTAAAACTCAAAGCAGAAGGGACTAGGATCCTACAGTCATTCTGGGGGGGAAATGCTCCCACTGACTAAGTTTCCTCCCACTAGGCCCAATCCACTGAAAAGCTTCAGTATCTATCAGAAGTCCCACGGGCTTAGGATCAAGCTCTTCATATACGTGCCTTTGGGGGAACTTTTAGGATCTAAATGACAGCAACATCTACTCTACATTCAAAAGATACCATTAGGGTGCGCTGTGATTTTAAAGTCCATCTAAGTTTTAGAACGTACTGCCTCAGTTCACTTTCACCCGGTTAAGCAGGATTGTCTGAATAGAACGTGGTGGTCAGATTAGGAACAAAGAGGCAACGGGAAAAGAGGGAGGAGAGGGGACTTTTATCATGTGAATGACAAATAGGCCACCAGAGGGTTGCCATAGCCAAGTTCTGTGGGTAAACTCGGGATGTGATTTTACAATTAAAATGCATGAATTCTGCCCACAACTTCCAAAACATACACACGATTAGAATTAAACATACTGGAATGTTTTGGGGGTTGGTCTGTCTGGAGTGAGGATGCTGACGGAGGATGGCTGATAGGGACTAGTTAACACAACCTTCAGCTGCAATAATTAAATCAGGATGGTGTTGGCACGTAGCAGTAGATGGATGAAACAGAACATAAAAAATATTCAGGGAAATTTCTTGCTCAGTATTGTCCTGTGCTGTGAAGAAAGAATGCTTTTTAGGCTAGTGTGGTAGGATACCTTTGGGGATATAGTATGTCAAAGTGAACTCAGCATTGGCCGGGGGTTGTAGACCAATGATAGCATACTTACAGAGAAGGTGTGAGGTCCTGGGTTTGAACTTCCAGCTAAACCAAACCAAACCAAACCAAGTTGGTGAGTGATGGAATAAAAAGTTTATTATGGAGACTAGAGAAGTGACTCTGCAGTTAATACTGCTTGTCTTATAATCATAAGCTGCATAGTTCAGATCCCAACACACACATAACAAATCCAAGAATCCTGTGTGTTTCTGTAGCTCCAGCTCTGAGAAGGCAGAGACAAATGGATTTCTGGGGATTACTGGCTGCCAGCCTGGCCCAGAAAACAGTTCTTGGTTCAAGGGGAGGTTGTACTTGAAAAGACCAGATTGAGAGGGATAGAAGAGGCTTAGGCATCACGTACACACACATGCACATATGTGCACATACATACACATCCAAATAAATAAATCTTCAAAGTTGAATATTAAGGGGGCTGGAGAGATGGCTCAGAAATGAAGAGCACGGGCTGCTTTTCCAGAGGACTTGGGCTCGATTTTCAGCATCCACATGGTGGATCACAACCATCTTAAACTCCAGTTCCAGGGCATCCAATACCTTTTTCTGGCCTCCTCAGGTGCTGCATGCACATGGTTCACAGACATACACACAGATAAAACACACACACACACACACACACACCAAAGGAAAATATTTTAAAGTTGAATATTAACAAAACTTACATAAAAGAATTGAATGAATGTAGAAATAAATTGTTTCATGATTTGAGTCTGGAGATAGCTTTTGTGGCACAGAGATAGTCAATGTTTTTATAACAGCTCTGCTGAATGTCTACTAACAGGAAGATGGTAAGCTATAGTATATGAGTTTAATAAAATGTAACTATTAATCACAGGTTTTCCATATAACATTACTTAAAACAATCTAGCAATCTGTATGCATGGTTTGGTCTTATCACAAGCATAGATGTTTGAAAAAGAAGTGAAAAATGTTAATGTTGTGTTTATCTCTTGAATGAAAATTAATTTCCTTTGTGCCTCCCATGTTTTCTACCTTAATATGTAATCCTTTAAGAAAACGTAATGCTCCTGTGACATTTCTCAGCAATCCTCAGTACTTTAAAAATTAATGGAAACTGTCTTGTTTTCAAGAGCCAGAGGCCGGAAATGAGGCAAATGTGTTTTAACTGGTGAACAGAGATGCAGTCTGGATTACCCAGGTAGTAGGTAGCTGTTCATGAATAAAAGGGGGCAGTACATGTTATGACATGAATGTACCTTAAACATGGAGCTGTGCAAAAGAAGCCAGCCACAGAATGTAGCATGCTGTATGATCAACTTGGCATGGATGTCTAGGAAAAAAATGCAATTTTAAAGAGGCAGAAATTAGATCAACAGGCTGTAGCTTGGGATAGGCAAAGGTTACATCCAAGTGGAGAGAGAGATTTTACTGGGGTGATGGAGTGCTCTGGATTATACTGACAGTTGAAGAACTTGAAACTAAAAATCCCCAAGTAGTCTACTTAGAGCGAATGCTACAAAACATTAAGTTATACCACAATAAAACTTTCTTTTTTGAAAACGTAATGGAGTTTTTGGTGAAAGTTCAGACACTAAAAGGTTTCAAGGTTTTGCTTTTTAATGTTCTCTTGGCTCTACTTTTCCTATGAGGAGAGTGGATTAGGAAAGGTTGGCAAGAGATTTACAACACAAAATTAGACAAGCTGGCTGGAACCAGTGTTGTGTCTGCATAGATAGAATGGTCGGCTAGATGGCCCATACTGTTTCTGGTGCCAGGGCAGAAAACCTACTTACACTGACACAAGGAGCACTGGCCTTGTTTCCATAAACAATTGTGGGTTCCCAGAGGGGAGTTGCTACTGGGGGGTTAGTCTTGAGGATTTATGGCTTCACCAACCAGCTTTGTAACCCTGCACAGGCATGGACATTCTGGAGCCTTTATTTTCCTTGACTGGTAGGAGGCCAGTGGGTTGTGCTGGATGCTTTCACAGTCCTTTCTGGTGACGGGTTTCTTCTTCTTGGCATTCACCACCATCAACAATTTGTGCCAGATTCCAATCCAGTGACCTCAGTTCCTGTGGTCTTCATGTCAGATCAGCTGGTGTGGTGGATCCATCTCACTATCTATGACCTTCCTTACCCTTTGTTCAGCTCCTAGACTTCCTTATCAAAAACAAGAGTTCTCTAACTATTCCAATGCTTAAGCATTTCTTCATCTCCGGATTCCTTGGCATTCATTAATACATTCTGTGTTGGCTTAGTACTCTCCCAAACTTACTGACTTAAAGCATCTTATACTTATCATTTTGCAGATTAGGACTGAAAGCAGGCACAATGGCTTCTCTGTGATATAACTGGGATCTTGATTGAGGCAGCTCAGATGACTAGAGGTAGCTGGGATGGATTTTATGTTGGAGACTTGTTTCTGTTATCTAGATAATCCCTGGTGATTCTCCACATGGCACTGCTGAGATTTGAATGTCTAAAGTAGCTTCTTCAATCATGTGAGTGGCTTCTGGGCTAAAGTGATTGAGTAGCAGAGGGGCAGGAAAGCCACTTCTTGGTCTAGGTTGGGTTTTAGAATGGATGGGTTTCTTATACAATGGCTGTTCTCCTTCAAGTACATGATGCAAGAGTCTGGGGTGGAAGCATGTGTCTTTAATGATTGTGTTTCAAAAGTTTCAGAAGTCATGACAGTGTTCCTGCTGCACTGCTGTTGGCTATGTGCATCCAACTTGGATGCATTATAGAAGGATACCACCAGGGTGTGCTTATTGAGAGTTCTAGTTCCAAGTGGTGGATAATCAGTCTTCACAGGTAATTTGGCTGGGTTTGGAATCACCTAGGAGACACACTTCTGGGTGTTTCCAGAGATGTTTAACTGGGAACTAAGATCTACCCTGAATGTAGGTAACTCCACCTCATGGATTGGGATCTGCAACTGATCAAAAAGGATGAGATTTTAGGTTATTCTAAAGCTAGTCAAGTTAACAAATTGAAATTAACCATTGCATAAAGTAACACCATGTCACGTACCAGTGGTGAGACCAGGATAGGAATCCCAGGCTTACTTTCAATCCTCTGCATCCTGGCTTCCTCTTCTTCCTAAGGTGGTAGTTACTAATGGTGGTACAAGTGTGCTTTTCACCTTCAACTGGTATGTGTATTGAAACAAAGATATTGCTTGCGAATCTGTTAGAGAAACTGCTCTCAAATCAATAAGCAACCCACATATACCAGCCATTATTATTGACTTAATTTATACTGTCTTTATTCTGGGGGAAAAAAAGGTGACTAAATGTGGATTCTTCTGGAAAGGCAATGTAAAACAAGCCTGTTACACTATTTTAACTTTATCGAGAAGTGCCTGAAATGAGTTTACAATCCATGTAATCAACAGAAATAGCTCCAGACTTAATTATACTGGTATTGTTCTATTGGCTGCAGGAAGAGAAGGGAAAATTCCAGGCATTGTTTCCCGAAGTAGAAACATAACCCATTCCATAAACTGTGGCAGTGCAGTCGACTGGTTCTACAATGTCCATTTAGGTACTTCTCTATTGGATGGAGACTTGGACACCAGGAAGACATACATCCAGGTTTTTCTTTCTTTCTTTGTATGTCTTCTGAAGAAATAATATACCTAAATAACTATGAATTAATTTTTTAAAAAATGATAATCATAAAACTGTTTAATACAGAAATGACCTTAAAGCAACTGAGCACGAGGAGAGCTGGGAGAGGGACATATTGAGAAAGCATTTGCCTTGCAGCATGAGGACCCGACCCAATGCCCAGAACCCACAGAAAAATACCCAGCATGGTAGTGTGGGGTTGCATCCCATTGCTGGGGAGGCAGAGGCAGGAGGATCTCTGGAGTTGATAGCGAGGTAGCCTAGATTACTTGGGAAATTCCAGGCCAATTTTTTAGATCCTGTCTGAAAAAATGCAGATGGGCTGGGTGGTGGTGGTTCACACCTTTAATCCCAGCACTGGAGAGGCAGAGGCAGGCAAATCTCTGAGCTTAAAGCCAGCCTGGTCTACAGAGTGAGTTCCAGGACATCCAGGGTTACACGAAGAAACTATCTCTTAAAACAAAACCAACCAACCAAACAAACAAACAAAAATCAACCAACCAAAAAACCAAACGGTTCCTAAGGAATGCCATCCAAGGTTTTCTCTTGGCTTCTACTCACATGTGCACACATGTGCACCTGCACACACATGGGCATTTACAGAGTCATATAAGAAAGTCAGAGTGGAGAAGAGAGTAACCAGCAAATGAGGTGGGAAGGAGGCCCCAGAACTGCTTGGGTGCTGTGCAATTGGCAATGACATAATTACTACGTGAATTTTCTTCACCCGGGCCTCTTACTCAAAGGATTTGTCTTTATTCTGGAAAAAAGGTGACTCATGTGGACTCTTCTGGAAAAGCAATATAAAACCAGCCTGTTACACTATTTTAACTTTATCGAAAAGTGCCTGAAATGAGTTTACAATCCATGTAATCAACAGAAATAGCCCCAGATTGCAGGGGGACTATTTTTCTTCTACTCAGAGCCAGAACTTTCGCGGCTGTTGTTTCCCCACAAAACTGGTTTTCTTTCGTGCTTGCTGCACTAATCAAAAATGCATTTAGGGAGAGCCAGTGAGCCCTGGCAATGTGCTCTGGAAGTATATGCAAATTAATGGCTTTAAGACCCTCTGCCTCCCCTCCCCCACCCCCCAATGAAGGGAGGAGGAGGAGGCTGTAAAGTTCATTTGGGAAATTCCACTGTGAAGTAGCTCATCGTTTGACTCCATTTGAAACCATGGTACCTGTTGGCCTGTAATGGTCTTTTCTTCCTTTGTTTCCGGGGTCATGGTAGTTTCTTTGGTGTTGAGGATCAAACCCAGGGTCTCAAGCATCCTGGGCATATGCTTTTCCGAACCCCAGATGGTGCTTCAGCTAGGACTCTTAGAAACAGACTTGAAGGAGGTCTGGGCAGATGGGTTAGTGCTGATGGTTTGCACGGTGGGGGCTGGTGCTCCTAGAGAATCTTTATGGAACTGATAGTAAAGCTGAACAGAGCGATTACAGCCAAGGTCTCAGGTGTAGGGAGCTCCAGAGATGAATCACCTTTTCTTTTTCAACATTTGGCTTTCTAGAATGGTCTCATTTGAAGTGAGGGGTCCAGCTCTTGGACCACAAAACCTCTGGAACAAGGTGGCATTTCACAGGTAGGTCTCTGAGGCCAAGGGAAAGGCTGTGCAGAACACAGTGTCGAGGCAGTAGCAGCCTACGTGCCCTGTTTTCACTAAGATATTATGCACAGTAACGTTCACAAACCTCAAACACAGGGGCTTGCAAATGTGAGCACTAGCGCATGCCCAGGCTATCCCACCCACATCAGTAGCTTTGTTTCTATAACCGAGTGTTGCTCTATACACAGGGTGCTCTGGGTGGAGATCTGGATCTGAACACCAGATACTATCCACAGAGATCTGTGAGGCAAGGCTTTGGCCCAGCAGAAGTGTCCAAGCAAAGGGGAAGGGGGGAGTCAGACTGAGGTTCTCTTCTGTGGCTGCTGCTACAGCAAGACACTGCTCCAGGAAGATCCAGTTAGGTGGCTGCAGCTGCTCCTACATGAAAGCAAGTGCCAAGACATTGTGCTGTGCAGAGCCTGCAGGGGGCTTGGGTAGCAAGGGAGGTATAGAAGCCAGGAACCAAGGTCAGGGCCACCAGGTGGGAAATGACCAAGGTGGGCCTTGGCAGCTTCCAGCAGCGAAAGCTTCAGGAAAGAGCCCTCTTCCCCAGGCTCTTATGTGACAGAAGCTCTCAGAAGATACCTGATGAGTAATTCTCACACCTTTATTCCTTCTGGATAGGATCTTATACACATTTTGGGGTGGGTTGGGGTCTGAAAGCAGATGCTTTCTATTGGCTTGGTCTGAGATGTTAGAGATGTCTCATCTGCATGTGGAGGGGCTTGCCAAGTTTCCTGGCACGGTCCACTACCCCACAACCAACTATGAGAAAACATTTTTAGGTGATCTTTCACCAAACCTGGATCTCACCAGTCTTCTAGACTGGTTAGTCATCAGGCTCTGGGGATACATTTGTCTCTACCTCCCTGCCTTCCTTCCCTCCTTCTCACAGGGGTTATGGGTGAGCACATGCTACTACATCCAGCTGTTTTTGTTTGTTGTTTACACACACACACACACACACACACACACACACACACACACATGCTGGGATCCAAACTCAGGTCATTATGCTATACTTAATACTTTATCAACCGGGCCATCTTTGTAGCCTTCTGTTATTCTTGATAGTCATTTAAATTGTTTTCTAACTGGGGTATTATGAATAATGAATCCATAAACATTCTTTCACATGTATCTTGATGAACAGCTCCTACTTGCTCCCACCCCTATCCCCCATCCCTCATCCCCACCCCACTCCCATCCCTGTCACTGCGATGAAACACTGACTAAAGCACCTCAAGGGAGGAAGGGTTTATTGAAACTCAAGTTCAAGGGTACGGCCCATCATGATGGGGAAGTAAGGCAGTAGGAGCTTGAAGCAGTTGGTCAAATTTCAGCTATGATCAGGAAACAGAGATGAATGTTCTACTCAGCTCTCTTTGGCCATTTATACAGTTCAGGGTCTCAGCCAGGGAACAATGTCAACCTGAATGCATGGGTCCTTCTGTGGAACTCAATGAATGTAATTAAGATGACCCCTCCACACACTGGTATGTCCCAGGCAATTCTAGATCCTGTCAAGTTGGCATTTAACACTAACCATGACCCCACTCATTTCTATTATGCATCAGAGAGAATTGCAGGGTGCTATGTTTAGATTTGATAGATCCGGCCAAATATTTTTTTCAAGTGTTTGTGTTAATTTTCAATTTTTCTAAAATTTTTGAAGTGGCACAGTTCAATAATTTTTGCATGGAGTCATGCTTACTCTGTATCAAGAAGAAGATTAATTAAATTAATGATAGTTATTAGAACTATTTGAATCAGGTATTCTTGGGGAGCATTGGAAATATTTTTTTCTTAGTAGTTCTGTGTGAATGTGACAAATGTTAAGGGGCTTTCCAAGACTTGGTCATAGGTCAGATTTCCTAGAAGCAGAACTGAGAAATGGGGAAATTGATGCAGTTTATCAAGGGAAGGTTCTCTGCAAAAAACCGGAAGAAGGAAAGCAAAGGAGGGTAAGGAAAATACGTGGACTCTGCTCTGACCTGATCTCATAAGGAACTCTGGACATCTTCCACAATGAACCACTTTCCCCTCTGAAGGGATCCCTGTACCCAAGCCAGCCAACTGGGAGGCAGGGGGGCGGGAGTTCTTTTGGGGGTGGGGCTCCAGTCAATCTCCAGGAGTTGTTCTCAAACATGAACAATGCCCCTCTCCAAGGGACTGTACTGGTCACTTTTCTGTTGCTGTGAACAACACCGTGACCAAAAGCAAGAAGCAGGAGTGTATTTTAGTCTGTGGTTCCAGAGGGAGCGTTCATAATAGCAGAGGGTGTGGTGTGGTGTGCTGGTACACCGGAAGGAGACAGACAGGGAGGCAGGGGACAGGAAGTAGGGTGAAGCTATAAGCCCTGAAAGCCTGCCCATAATAACATCTTCCCCAAGAATGGTTGCACTCCTAAAGGTTCCAACTTCCCCAAACAGCACCAGCAACTGGGGACCAAGTGTCCAATATATGAGCCCATGGAGGACATTTCTCACTGAAGCCACCACGCAGGGACTGTGCGGGTTAATCTTGATTGTTGACTTGATGAGAATTGCCATAATAGCTCTGGGCATGTCTGTGAGATATTTTGTAGACTATGTTAATTAAGGTGGGACCACCCATTGTTAAGATGGCACTATTCAGTGGGCTGGGGTCTCGGAGTGCACATGGAGGAGAAAATGAGCAGAGCTTCACTATTCATCTCTCTCTGCTTCCTCACTGTAGACACAGTGTTCAGCTGATGCTCCCACTTCCCTGCTGTGATGGACTGGACCCTTGCACTGTAGCCCAGATGAAACCTTCCTTCCTTCCATCGATTCAGTCAGGTATTTCATTGTAGCATTTGGGGAAATGGCTGATACAGCACCTCCAAACAGATGTGGGAAAACTCTGGGGCTTGGGTAATACATCTAGTGGACTGGGGACAAATAATTACAACATCTGCTGCTAGGGACAGGCCTTCTGGCTCTCAGTTCATTAGCCACATCTAGGCAGGGTCTTCCACTGGGACTTTTAGACTTTTAGACTAAAAGACAGACGTCTTTTAGAAACAGGACATTAAGCAACAAGAGAAGTCCTGGAGATTTCTTGGATGTTCTAGCATTTCTAAAGGATTCTGTCCACCTGACAGAGTGGGACTGCTTCTTGATATATGTGTATCAAGCTCTAAGGTCAGATAGGCTGGTGTTAGCTGTAGACATTGTGGGTCTTTTTTTGGAGGTTCACTGACCTTTCACAAAATTAGAATTGAAGTAAATCGCATGTGAAATATCTACCTAGTATCTTGGTTCCCCTGAACAAGTTCAAGGCTCACAACTGTGACTGTAATGGGCTGAAGGATTGGGTTAAGGAACAAAACCTAACTAATCTTAAATTAAAATGTGCTTTAAAAACCTTTGGAGACATTACCAGTGCCACACTCGTAGTGTGTCTTAGTTGCTGTTCTATGGCTGTGAAGAGACACCATGACCAAGGCAACTTATAAATAAAAACATTTAATTGGGGGCTTGCTTACAGTTTCAGAGGGCTAGTCCATGACCATCATGGTGAGGAGTGGGGCAACAGGAAGAAACGTCTTAGCTACTGAGAGGAGGAGGAGGAGGAGGAGGAGGAGGAGGAGGAGGAGGAGGAGAAAGAGGAAGAAGAGGAAGAGGAGGAAGAAGAGGAGAGAGACTGGGCTTTTGGCGACCTCAAAGTGATATGGCTTCTCTAACCTGGCCAGACTCCCTAATCCTTCCTAGACAATTCCACCAACTGGTGATGGGAGCATTTAAGTATATGAGCCTATGGGGGTTTGGGGGAGGCTATTCTCATTCAAACCAGCACAGCACCCTTTATCACTGTTCTTAAGCATCTTTAACATGTTTCTGTTGGTTACCTGGGTCTTTACCCTAACTTTACCTAATCTAGGCTGGGTGTTGTGGTTCATGCCCTGTAGTTCCACTATCACAGAGGCTGAGGCAAGGAGGAGCTCTGTGAATTTGAGAACGGTCTGGGCTACGGAGTGACCTTGGTCTCAAACAAAAACAATGGCACACTAAGGAAAAGGCTAATTCAGTTGGCATTTTAACTACTTTCTTCTGAATCTACTTTTGTAATCTATGCTTGGGATCCTAGCATTAGCTTCATTTTTGTCTTCTTCAGAATGAACCATTACCTTATCCAGTTCTCTCTTTTGTAGTACCACTGTACAATAACTAAGAAGTGTACAGTTATGTATAAATATATTACTAGCAAAAATATAATAAAATGGAGACACTGTGATGCTGTGCTAAATGAAAAGGGAGAAATATAGAATTGGGGACCATTTTTGGTTTTAAAAATCTTTCTGTACTTCTCTGAATAGAGTAAAGGTTTAAAAGGTTTCTATTAAAAAATGAACAGGGCCTTCTGGGTGTGTTGTCTTACTCTTGTAATCCCAGAACTCAAAAGTGAGGCAGGAAGATTGCTATGAGTTTGAAGTCAGCCTAGGCTAACTAGGAGTTTAAGGGCAGCCTGGCCTACAGTTTGAGATATTGTCTTTAAGAAAAAATAATAAAAATTTTAAAATAGTAGATAAAATGAAACATAGTAACAGTGGTCAAGCTTGAATATTCTTTGTAGAAGACTACTACCTTCCCCAAATTCCCCAGGGAATGGACTAGAGATATAAACGGCCTTATCTGCTTTAAACTCAAAGGTTATTACAGGCTCTTTGAGTTAGTGTTGTTTTAATCGCCTAGGTGATCGCCACCTTCTGGAGGCGAGGGGTATTTCACCATTAAGAGATGTTCACTACAATAAGGATTTAAAAACTGTTTATTAAAAACTGGTCTTTTGGAACACTCAGCCCTAAATGGGATGTCTCCATCAAATTCCTCCCCTCAGAGCTCAGGGAACCTATGAAAGAGGAAATACCAAGAAAACAAGGCCTTCTAAATCAACATGAGCAAAGTTCATATGAACTCACAGAGACTGAAGCAGTAAGCGCCAGGGTCTGTGTGAGTCGGTACCAGGTCCTCTGCAAATACATCATGGCTTCTAGTTTAGTGTGTTTATGGGATTCCTGAGTGTAAGAACGAGTGAGTCTCAGGTTATTGTGCCTTCTCTTGGGCTCTTTTCTTTCTGCTGTTTTGTTTTGTCCAACTCCAATATGATAGTTTTTGGTTTATCTTATTATATTTTATTTTATTATATTTTATTATTGTCTCTTAGAAGCCTGTTCTTTTCTAATTAGAGACAGAAAGGATGTATATCCTGATAGGAGGGTAAGCATGGAGGAACAGGAAGGAGTAGAGGGACGGGAAAGCAGCTGCAATCAGGATATATTCTGTGAGAAAACAATCTATTAAAAAATATAAAGAAATAAATAACATTTGGGGGAGAAAACTTACCTTTTAAATTTACTGTTTAATTTTGAAACTCATGGGTTACAATCATGTTTTTTAGACTCAAAGAGGTAGTGACTTAATGTAAACAAAGGTGACAAGCTATATACTTGTCCTCAGTAAGGAAAAATTATGAAGGGGTCTGAACACAAACTGCAGCATATGTGGAAAACTCTGCAGAAATACAAAAGAGCCTGCAAGGGCAGCTGGAAGAACTGGCTTTGGAGAAGGAAAGAGAGAGAGAGAGAGAGAGAGAGAGAGAGAGAGCGCCAAAGCTGTACATCAGCTAAAAAAGAACTTCAAATTTTAAAAAGAAGACTGGATGTTTAATTTTTGCACGAAACACATGCAGAAATTAAGTGAACTGATAGTTGGAGAGATGGCTCAGCAGTTAAGAGCACCTGCTGCTCTTGCAGAGGACCTTGGTTCAATTCCTGGCACCCATACTGTGACTCACAACTGCCTGTGACTCCAGCTCCAGGGGATCTGATGCCTTTTTGGCTTTCACAGGCGCAGGCACACAGGTGGTGCAACATTCAGATAAACACCTATACACATGAAATAAAATTAAAAATAAAGCAAATTATTTACAAAGGGGGAAAAGGAGCCCAAATTCTCCTTTTTCCCACTTGACAAACCCCAGTATATAAGCACTTCTGAGATACAGCAGATATTGTGTAAATCCCTACTAAAGAACAGCAGTGTTGAATGTTTTCTCTCTCTCTCTCTCTCTCTCTCTCTCTCTCTCTCTCTCTCTCTCTCTGTGTGTGTGTTTGTGTATTTGCCAAATCAAGTACCCAGGAAAAGTACAACTCAAATTGTCAAGTGTCTTAAGTTAGAATTTCATTGTGGATAGCATAGCCTATTTCATTTAATTTCCTGTCATTAATAATTAAAAATATTAATGCTTGTGACCTATAGGAATGAGGTCCCATGGTAGATATAAAGATTCTTTCTAGGGAAGTGAGTTTGGAGTAATTGGCCAGAGGCTATCTCAGGGGAATCTTTTAAGGGCTTTACGAATCCCAGATTGGCCTCAATTCATTGTAAGAATTGACTATGTATTACTGTTAAGGATTTGTATGGTCTAAGGAAGGCAAGCTTGGCCTTTGAGTGTGAAACCAAGGTGTAGGAGGTAATAGTAAAGGTTTTAGCTCTTTGGTGGTTTGGAGTCAGGACCTAGAATGAGACTAACCTTGAGCCCACTGAGACAGTGACAAATTGTGTGACCCTGTGCAAATGAACAGAATATAGATAGCTTCCTCATAGAGCTTCCAGAAAGGAGAAAGAGGAATCAGAACAAGCTTACTGTAGTTCTGCTACATAGCTGGGAAACCTTCTAATGCTAACATTTTCTTTTTCTGAGTCCCAATTAAATGTCAAGATTGTTTCCCTAGCATCATAAAAAGCCAGATGTCAAGAAAGCTTTTGTGGATGTCTGGGGATTTTTACTGTTGTGGAGGCTTTAAACCCTTTCTACCAATATTTACTATTTGGTTTTGTTCTTATTAGTGTTGTCTTGAGCTAGAGTTTCACTATGTAGGCCAGAGAGCTGGTTAGGTTTTTACTAACTTGGCACAAGCTGGGGTCATATGGGAAGAAGAAACCTCAAATAAGAAAATGTCTTTATCAATTTGGACTGTAGGCAAATCTATGGGGACATTTTCTGATTACTAATTGAGGAGGGAAGGCCCAGCATACTTGGATGGTGCCACCCCTGGGCAGGTAGGTGGTCCTAGCTTGTACAAAAGAGCAAGGTGACCAAGCAAGAAGAAGTGTTCCTCCATGGTCCCTGCTTTAACCCCTGCCTCAAGCTCCTACCTTGGCTTTCCTGGAGGATGCATTGTGTCCTGGAAATGTAAGGCACATGAACCCTTTTCTTCCCATACAACTTTTGGTCATGGTCTTTATCACAACAGAAAGCAAACTAGGATGCCTAATGTGGCCTGGAACTTATTATCTAGCTGAGGCTAGTCAAAAACTTGCACACACTCCTCCTGCTTCTGCCTCCTATGCATGCTGAGATTATGGGTGCAAGCCACTAACCCCAGCTATTTTATTGACATTCACAAACAGGGAATTTATACTTGTCTTAGTTAGGGTTACTATTGCTGTGATGAAACACCATGGTCAAAGCCACTTGTAGAGGAAAGGGCTTATTTGGCTTACATTTCCATATCACGGTTCATCATGGCAGGAAGTCAGAACAGGAACTCAGACAAGGCAGGAACCTGGAGGCAGAAGCTAATGCAGAGGCCATGGAGAGGTGCTGCTTACTGGCTTGCTCCTCAAGGCTTGCTCAGCCTGCTCTCTGATAGAATCCAGAAGCACCAGCCCAGAGATGGCATCACCCACAAAGGGCTAAGTACTTCCCCATCAGTCACCAATTAAGAAAATGCTCCATAGGCTTGCCTACAGCCCGATCTTATGGAGACATTTTCTTCACTGAGGTTTCCTTCTCCTCTCAAATGACTTAACCCTGCTGTCAAGCTGACATAAACTAGCCAGCACAACACTAGATTTGGAATGGAGGGGGGAGGAAGTCCAAGAGAATATAAGAGGGAAGAGGGAGCCGAGTGGGAAAGACATTGGGAGAGTGAGGATAACGGAGAACTAAAAAGAATAACGTGAAGAAAAACAGAGACAGAAGATGGTTTCTGACGAGTATATGAAAACGGAGAAAAGTGAAACAAAACCAAAAGTTAGCACAATTCTTCATTGTGGGCCCTGACAAGGCATCTGGATTCGGATCCTGTTTAACCTCGCAGCCCACTTTTCCTTGGAGTTTGCAGTGTGGGTTAGATAGAGGATGCATACTCTGTTAATGAGAAAACTATTCAAAGAAGGGACTAAGAAGGGGAGAGGGAGCTGAGGGAGAAGGTAGGAGAGGGGACCAGCGGGGCAGTTTTTGGCATTGCAGGTAAGAACGGAAAGGAACCTCATAGCCGCGTTGCTATGGCTACTGCAGAACCTGCTTCTACTTGCTGAGTGCTGAGTACTTGAAGGGTACAGTGCTCCTCAGGGATTACTCCATGCTATCTTCACAGCATCTGAGGAAGCTGGACTAATATTATCCTCCTTTTATAGTAGCGGTGTCTGAAGTATAGAGAAGTTTTGTAGCTTAAGGTCGTGCAACTGGGAAACGCCCACATAGAAATTCAAAAACACTTTGTTGACTTAAGAAAAAACCAAAGCAGTTAAATAATTTTTAAGTCTCTCCATAGACGTTAGTGAGTCTAAAGCGACTTCGTGTTCCCGTTAGTCCGCAAATTTCCCGGTTAGAGTTCCAGTTCTTCGAAAAATTTCCCTCAATTGAAATTTCGTTACAAGCCTGGCTCCGGGGCGTCTTTTCCCAATTGGTTTAAAAACTCCGCCTAGCCAGTGAAAGCGTCCCGTTTCCAAGGAGACTGGCGCAGGGCGGGACTTCCGTCCCCACACCCACTCACTTCCGCCTCCGTCCGGAAGCGCTGTGGCTGACGGCGTGGGTCTGTCGCGTAGGGACTTGTCGTGTGCCTAGCGGGACTGTGGTGCCTTCAGGAGTGCGCGGCGATGCTTACTCCTGCGTTCGAGTTGACCCAGGACCACGACTTCCTCACCGTCGCCATCCGCGTTCCCCACGCGCGCGCCTCCGAGTTCGACGTGTACTTCGAGGGGGTGGACTTCAAGTTCTACGCCAAGCCGTACTTTCTGAGGCGAGTTCCCGCCGCTGCGTGCCTCGTTCATTCAGGAGCCCACGCTCGCGATTTACTCCGCGCTCGGGGACACACTCGGGGGTCTCTTCGCTGCTGTCTCGGCGGCGGCTTCTTCCAGGCTCGCAGTCTACCTGCCGCAGAATCGCCTCCTGTGGCATCTGTAGATTCCGCCACCAAGCACGGGGCCACCCACCCAGTGTCCGTCCTGTTATCCTCTTTCTCGATCCTTTCTGACTTGTGCTTTTCTTTCACTGCACGCCCGCGCCTTCCCCCTTGCGTGGTGATCTCCCCGCGTGGGTCGGTCCTTTGACTCTTGCCCGCATACCATCTGCTTCCTGTAGTTCTCAGGTCCGGTTGGCATCAGATTAGCCAATTTCTTTCTGCCTGGCTGCCGGGAGATGCGAGTAGTACTTAGCATTTGCCGGTCTAGGTTTTTCTCCGTGTTGTACTGAAACAGTAGTGGCACCTTCAGAGTGGTAGCAGGCAACCTCTTAAATGCGCACATGTCATTTTAATTTTGATAGTCGTGCTTTAAGTTAAGCAGAACTATTAACTCCCCTGTACAGTGGATGCTGTGAGAGTCTTCTCCTAAACTTACCCATCAGTTGACCTCTGCTTTTCAACTGCGTTAAGCTGCAGTCAAGCATGTTTCTCCACTGCTCGTGTGTGAGCCACATTACATCTTAACTAGCATGTCAACTTGAAAATATAATTGGTCACTCCGTACCTATGAGAGATACTCCAGGACTCCTCAATGGATATCTGAAATCATCGATAGTGTTGAACCCTGTATATGCTTTTTTCTCTTTACCTATAAAACTAAGATGAAGTTTAACTTATAGATTAAGTTAAAAAAGTAAAGCAGAACAAACAAATGCATTTGCTAACTAACTTTTTTCCCCTCTGCTCTATTTTATTGGTAACCAAAGTATTCAAATGGGAAGATGGGTCATCTATGATTTTTATTTTCTTAGTTGAAGAGTGAATCTAGGTTATTTAGCTTGTAAAATGTGAAAGAAGTACTGGACAATTGCCATTCGAATGGTGGATAGATTTTGACGGCTAAAACTAGGCTGTAATTGATGATCACCTTCCTTGTGTTAAATCTTCAGATTAACGCTTCCTGGAAGGACTGTAGAAAATGGATCTGAGCAGGGATCCTATGATGCAGATAAAGGTATGGTTTGGGATTTTAGATAGTATGTGTGTATGTGCATGCAGATGTGTACCCGTGTTGCTAAAATTCCTTCCCTAGATGTAGCATTCTCCTAAGGTCCAGTTCAAAAACTAAATGTGATTCCACCAAAGTTCACTGGAGGAACCATTGCCATTGAGTTTATTAAGTTACAGAGTAATGGGTAAGGGTTTGGGGCAGGAGCTTTGGTGAATTTGAAGTAACCACACTGGACGATCTATCTGTACAGCTTCCCCAAGACTGCATAGATTGAACTCCCTCCCTTCAGCCTAGATTCTAGCTCCTCCACGACCACATGCAGTTGGGACAGAATTGTATCATACTCTGGTTGTGGATGGTGGGGGCTGGGTAATCAGATGAGGGTCCCAGGACCCTCCCTGCCCTCTCATTCTGAGACGGAAGGTAAATAGTCAACAGGCTCAGCTGTGATGACCTTTTGTGAGCAGGCCTGCGAGCTCATAGCTGAAAATGGTGGCAGTTTAACTCCAAGGATGGTACTGTACAACTGCATATGTGGGTATAGGTGTGTTGAGGGGAGTTGTGTACGTATGTAGGTTCATATGTGTGCACACACGTGTAAATGAAAGCCAAAGAACTGCCTTTGATGTCATCCTGAGGAATGCGCTAGAGACAAGGTTTCTTGGTTGTTACTTATCAGTTAGGCTAGACTGGCAGGGCAGTAAGCCCCAGGGATTCTCTTGTCTCTGTCTCCCCAGCTGGAGGATTACATACATGCACCACTGCATCTTATGTTTTCATTTGGGTTCTGGGAATCAAACTCAGGTCCTCCTGTTTGTAAGGCAAGTGCTTTACTGACTGAGTCATAGGCCCAGTCTTGGATAGGATTTGGTGGATTCCTTAAGTTATAGTACCCATGTTTGTAGTCTCTAAAGATACCATGGGGGCTTTCAGTTGTCTAGCAATTGCTATATGCTGCATAACTCTTTTCTTTTTTTTTTTAATGTTTAGTGCCTGTAATCCATGGTTTTTTGGACAGGTAGCACTTTTCTCAGTCTTTTAAAGTATTTTGCAATAATCCTTAAATTTGAATCAAAAGTTGTAGTTTAATTTTCTGTAGTTGTTTCTATATTTAGCACGTGTTTAAAGTAAACATCAATTTGAAATGATTGGTTTTAAAATGGATGGATGGTTTATAAGCTTTTGAATGAAACGTTTCTTATACAATTTTCAAATTTAAATTTTCATAACAGGTAGATGAGAAATTATGCACAGAAAATTTTTAAAGAGTAATTGGATTTTCTTTTCATGATTGCAAACCCCCATTGACAAAACCCATGAATTTTCCTCTTATAGGTGCTACTGTCTCTAGAGTTATTAAGGAAATTATTAAGCTGTAATTGCTTTGATACAGCTTTAAAGCCATTGGTACTCTTAGGTATCCTGATTTACCCCATAGTTCAGAAATATATTTTGTCAGTAACTGTTGGCCAATGCTGTTGCCTCCTCAGCCACTGACTTGTAGAAACTCTTTGAGTTTGGATATTTTGACTAGGTTAAGATGGTATTAGGCGATACTAAAGTTTTCTGTGCTTTGGATGCATTAATTTCTGATAGAAGAGACAACTTTGGGAAAGCCCCCTTTAAGACTTTTTCTTGATTTATAGTTACTAAATCTGTCATAAGGGCAAAATTTTGGAATCCCATAAGGAATTATGCTTTTTTAATTTTATTATTGTTTTAATTCTTGAATTGCTTAGCTGAACAAATTGATCATTATACTGAGATTTCCTTTAGTATAATACTTGATCCTGCCGGGCAGTGGTGGCGCATGCCTTTAATCCCAGCACTCGGGAAGCAGAGACAGGTGGATTTCTGAGTTCGAGGCCAGCCTTGTCTATAGAGCGAGTTCCAGGACAGCCAGGGATACACAGAGAAACCCTGTCTCAAAGAGAAAAAAAAAAAATACTTGATCCTAAAAGTTTGACTTGTAACAATAATGATGATAGTTAATTAAAGTGATCTTTGTTACAGCAGGAATTATGTTTTTTAAAAAATAATCTAGTTAAAATGTTTCATTGGTGTGTGTTCTCTGCAGATGGAGTTAGGATTCATGGAACCAATTCCTCTCAAGTGTGTCATATATTCACTGCTCCAGACCATGTGCTTTCTCCCTTCCCCCTGTTCCTCTCCTACTTGTGTCCTTTCCCCTGGTTTCCTTAGCTTTCATGTCTCATACATGAGGTCACATGTGTGTGTGTGTGCGCGCGCGCGTGCATGCTCTCACATAGGAGAAAGTGAGTCACGTGTGTGTGTGTGTGTGTGTGTGTGTGTGTGCGCGCGCGTGTGCATGCTCTCACATAGGAGAAAGTGAGAAGGGGGTGTGTGTGAATATCATGTCTCTACTGTCATCTGTTTACCCATCATCTGTCTGTCTGTCTGTCTGTCTATCTAGCTATTCACAAATGAGACAAAACTTATCTGAGTCTGGCTTATGTTGCTTAATATGATCACTAGTTACATCCATTTTCTTCCACATGACACCATCTCATTCTTTCTATGACTAGTAAACGCCCATTGTGTAGATACATATTTTTTTATTTATCTGTTGATGGATACCTAGACGGAGTCCATAACCTTGGCTGTCTGTTGTGAGTGTGCTGTAGAGGATCTACATATAGCATGAGAACTTGAACTCCTTAGGGTATATACCTAGGAGTGGTGGCTGGATCATGGCAGTTCTGGTTTTAGTATTCTGGGCGGCATCCCTACTGATTTCAGAGGTGGGAAGATTAGTTTATGTTCTCACTAGCAGTGTTCTAACAGGTCACTTTTCTCTGCATCCTTGCCAACATTGCTGTCGTGTTTTCTTTCTAAGAGCCATCTTGACTGAGCTAAGATTGGATGTCAGTGTAGTTTGCATTTCCTTGTTGGCTGAGGATGCTGAACATTTTTTTTCATGTGTCTATTTGCCAGTTGGTTGGGTTGGTTGGGTTTTTTTAGATTTATTTATTTATTTTGTAAGTACACTGTAGCTGTCTTCAGACACTTTTTCTTTTCTCTCTGGCCCCACTTGTTCCAGCCCAGGTTGGTGGGTTTTTGTCTATATTTTGTGTGTATGTGTTTGTAGATGGTTTGTACTCAGTTTGTGAGTGTGTATGTACATACATGTGGCTGTAGACAAGAGGATTGACTTTTTGGGTTCTTCCTTTATTGCAGTCTACCTAATGAGACAAGGTCTTTCACTGAATCTGGTGCTTGGCACTTGCTGCTTCAGCTTGGCCAGCAAACCCCAGGGGTTCTCCTGTCTCCATTTCTTCAGCACTGGGGTTATAGGTATTTGATGTTGTGCTCAGTTTGTTGTATACGTAGAATATCGAGATTCAAACTTAGATCCTTATGGTTATGTGAGAAATGCTACCAACTGAGCCATTTTTCCAGCCCAGCCTGAGAATTTTGTGTTTTGAGCTCCTTGCATGTTACAGATATTAATTCTTTTCAGATGTATAGTTTGTTGACTAATCTGGCCAATTCAAGCTGCAGGATGGCCTTTCCTGTGGTGGATAGAAGCCCCACTCTTAGAAATCTCCAGACTACTCAGGCTTCTGGGCCTGACCCTCCAGGTAGAAGAGTGACCAGGCCCCTTGCCTGAGGAGCTCCAATGGCTAGGCCCTACCTCTGAGGAGCCCCAGGGCCAGGCCTTGCCCCACTCAGCATCCCTAAAGGCTGTTAATGGCTGTCCCAGGCCCTAATGGCAGGAGGGTGGCCAGGTTTTGTCCCACAGAAAAAAAAAATTACACTAATTCCTGAGTTTGCCCTAAGATTGGGCTACGAATCCCAGGCCATCATGGAAAGCTCTGCCCCCAAACCCCAAGAAACATATAAATCCCATCTTCTGCTTAGTTTTTTTACTGCCATCATCCTGGGTTTTTCCTCCCGGTAAATCTCTTGTGTTTGTTGTGTGTGTGACTTTGTGGTATTCCTTGGCTCCTGACTGTTAGTATACCTTTCCCTTACAGGCTGTAACATGTGCATTGGGAAGCCTTTCCCTTCAGAGCTGTAACACATAGTCAACAAAGGTTTTCCTTGTAGAATTATATATTACCCATACTTACATTTCCCTGATATGTACTTATGAATCTTTGAATATTTTAATCAAAGTATAAAACAATTTCTTTTAAAGGAATTTTTACCATTCGATTGCCCAAGGAAACTCCTGGCCAGCATTTTGAGGGGCTGAACATGTTAACTGCGCTTCTGGCCCCAAGAAAGTCCAGGTCTGCCAAACCACTTGTGGAAGAAATAGGTATGTTTCCTGTTGTTGGGGGGTGGGGGTGGGGATGAAGATAAAGAGGAATGCTTGTGATAATTTGTGTTTCTAGGGAAGAGACTTGGGGATAGAAAGTCAGAGAAAAGGTTCAAGTGAAGAAAAGGAAAGTTTCAAGTGTCCTGAGAAAATAGCTCATCTGGTATCACCGTTCAAAGGCAGGACCATTAGTGGATGAGTAGACCAGTTACAGTTTTTTCTCTATCAGTTAAAACATTCTGTCTTGTCAGAAATGTATAGTTGGAAAAGTTACATAATATGAACACCTGCTAGGTCACAAACTGTAGTGTTCATTTCTTTCCAATACCCTGGTTAAAATTTACTTTAATTCTGTCATGCTTTTCCCAGGTACTATACCCCCATCTTTCCTAGCTTTCCCCCTTTGCCTGATTGTGAGTTGCTGACATTACTCCCAGAGCGTGTGTTCCTTTTCATCTGACTTCATACACTCAATGTTCTTATGAGGTGTATCTGTGTTAAAACAGAAGTCCACATACTTTCATCACTGTATGGTAGACGATTTTGTGAGTTTATCTGTACCTCCTACTGTGGTGGACATTTGGGCTGGTTCTCCTTTTTGGCCATCTCGATCTGCAGCACTGTGACTATTCTTGTCTGGGCCTTGGGTGCACAAATACAGGCATTTTCCCTGTAGCAGCTTCTTCCTCTCATTGTATCTAGACACCTCAGAACTTTAAGTAATAAATTAACGTATAACGCATTTAGGTGCTTCCGGGGTTTCCGAGGAAGGAGCTGACGATGAGGATGAGGAGTTTGACTGGGAAATTGAGCAGACTCCCTATGAAGAGGTCTCAGAAAGTACTCTGCGGTCGCAGTGTCACTATGGATTTGGAAACCTGCGGGCTGGTGTGGTTCAGCGGTTACAGGTAGGCTGTCCCAGAAGACTGTGGCACACAGGGTGTTTCAACTTCATCCCTGCTTACCCGGGGTGCTTTTAAAGAACGATTATAGAAGGTGACATAGTTACAGCCTGTAGCCAGTTACTTGTGTGTAAGGATCATGCAGTTGTCCATTCTTTCCATGACCAGCTTGACGCTGTCCTTAGGGAAAGTTCCATCTAGGATGGAGCTAACTCTCCTGAATACACATAGACCTCTCTCCCATGATGCTTCTGGACATCCATAAGGAAGTATGTTGCTTCTGGGGAATGGAGATCAAGTGCTACTGTATGATACAGCTTCTGCTACACATGTATGTGACAGAATTTTCTGATGAGGATGAGGCTGTTATCTCTTTTGTTTAGTTTTGCTTGTTCTCATTTTACACTTGGGTTGCTTTTTTAAGTGTCCCAGATACCAGGTAACATCCAGTCCAGGTGTAGTGTGGCCACTTTAGAGGGCTTCTCCTTCCTTAGAGGATGCTAGAGGACCATAGTTCAGGTGAGGCCAAGTCCCTTATAGGTCACAACTTTTGTATTTATTGAAAATTGTTTATAAGTAATTTAGGTTGCTTTTTAAGCCAACGTTGTTATGAAATACTCTTTTTGTTTTTTGATACAGGGTCTTACTTATTCCAGGCCATCCTGGAACACACTATGTAGCTGAGGCTGGCCTTGAATTCCTGGTTCTCCTGTCTCCCCGTCTCATGTCCCAGAAGCATAGATATATAACACTACACCTAGCTTTTATTGTTAAAAAGTGGTACTTTGAAACATAAAAGTTAGATATACTCTTGAGATAACATGGTGTTTCAGAACATGTATGTAGGTAGTACTCTTTCTGAATAATGTGACTAAAGTATCAGATACCTAAATATGTGTTAGTCCCCTTAGAAAATGAACTATCAATCTAGTTAGGATCCCTTATATCCCTCTATGATTACATCTCCTCTTTCTCTGTCAGAAATGCTTAGTTTGTTTATGTAGCTTAACTATCTAAAATTGCTAAATTCTTTTTCAAACTTCAATAGAATGAATATTACTTTCCTTAAAAAAAAAAAAAAAAATCCCCATTCCCTCAATTTAGAAAGAAAAGGCCACCCAAGCGAGTGGGCTCCACTTTATAATGTGGGTAGTGTACTGCTGGCAGCATCGGCTTGTCACTCTGTACAGAACACTGCCAGCTCAGAGCTCTGAGAATGCCCAGTTTCCAAACGTGTTTAATTTGGTACCAGAACCTTATCTGAAGCAACATAGGTTTTGCTCTGGTCATCCTCCCACCCCCTTCCGTTTTTGAGACAAGTTTTTATTTTATAGTTCAGACTGGCCTGGAACTTTTGGTAATCCTCTGTCTCTGTATCTCCAGTGATGAAATGACCAGAGTGAGTCACCACACCTAGCTGGCTCTCCCAGTGTGTTTTAAATTACTTACTTTTAAAATTTATTATGATTGTGTTTATGTATATGTGTATGACTTGTGCATGTGAGTGTGGGTGTGTTTGTGTTACAGCATGTATGTGGGGGTCAGAAGTTAACTTTCAGGATTCATTCTTCTCCATACACCATGGGTTCCAGGGGTCAAACTCATCTTGACAGGTACTGCTGTGATAAAATACTGTGACCAAAGGCAGCTTAGGGAAGACAGAGTTTATTTGGACTTACGGTTCTAGAGGGAGGGTCTTTGATTGTGGAAAGGCATGGCATGGTGGCAGGAACAGGAGGCAGACTAATCATGTTTATCCACACACAGGAAAGCAGAGAGGGGATTAGAAGTGCGAGGAAGCTTTTCCTCACTGCACGCTCTCAAAGCTTCCTCTCACAAGGCTCTCCATCCTTACAGATGCATAACTTATCCTAACAGCACTACTTGGCTGTTGACCAAATATTCATATGTATGAACCTGTGGGGGACATCTGCCACTCAAACCACCACACATGGCAAGTGCTTTTACCAACTGAGCCGTCTCTTCAGCCCTCTGTGTATCTTTAAAGCTATTTTAAACAACATACTTAGTGCATGTATCTGGGTTATTGCCTTAGTGCTTGCATAGAGAGTGCTAGCGCCATAAATAAAACAGTGTGTGTTCTCAAACACCTTTGAGTCCAGAGAGGGTCCGAAGGCTGAAGCCACCAAGTCCGGGAATTGATGTGGAACTGATCTGAGTACCGTGGGAGTCAGCCCAACAATACTGGTTCCTCGGGCATCTTTACCGTTGTGTGTGTATTTTTTACCAGGAGACAAAGCCAGTAAAAAGCTTTAAAGAGGTGGGATTTTCCTATATGAATTAAATCGGAGGGATATGATGCTCTTCATAACATTTGGGGTTAATCAGACTTTTAGAAGTTATAGTAAGTTGGTATGTTTTCTCAGAATCTTACATAATTGCTATTACTTGCAGTGTTCTGTATTTACAACTGCTCTGTTTGTGACAGTCACATCAAATGGCTAAAAAATGACCCTGTAACATTAACAGTGTTAATTAGGGAAGAAGCTATAGATGCTCCTACAAAAGGTTATCACTCAAGTAAGAGGCTTCAGAACGATTGTCATATCATTAAAAATGGCTTTCCTAGTACTGTGTTGTCTCACAATTTTAGTTTCTCTAGCCTTTGGGTCAAGACACACCCAAAACATTTGTTCACTAGTAGTATGCCAGTATCTCCCCACTCTTCTTAAATAAAAATAGTTTTGTTTTCTCTGATGCTAAAGACAATGAACTCATAAAAAACAGTAGTACACAGGGGGAAAAAAAAACAGTATTTCCCACACCCAGATAATGTCTTCAGTGAATAATTTAACTATTTACAAAAGTATAATCCTGTCTCTTTTTAAACAGATTTGTTTGCAAACTTCTCCATTTTATCTGATAATGAAAATATTTTTGCAGAAGCAAATTCTCTTTCACTAACCCCCACCCTCCCCTTTCCATGTACACACACACACACACACACACACACCCGCTTTCTTTCCTTTTTTTGGAATCTCTGCCAACCACCAGGGTGCCTTTGGAATACTGCACTGGCTGCTCAGAGTCAGGGCTGCACAGCAAGCTGTTGGCACTGGTGGCTGCCAGCAGTCACAATCCTGGAGTCTCTGGGTACCACCCCAGCCAGCTCCAGGGACAGTCTCAGTTGTAGGATGCCAGGCCTTCTGGCCCTTGCTTTCCTTTGGCTGCTTCAGAGACCCTGAGGTCTTTGTCTCCAGGAGACATGCTGGCCAGATGTGCAGACAGTTCATTCTCTTTCCAGATTGGGTCCTGTTTGATCTGTGATGTAAATGTACGTAAGCATGGCTTAAATCCTCCATGACCTTTTCCCAGCAGTGTTCATTTTCAGATTGCTCAGGCAGCTAGTGACCACAGCTATTCTGAAGCAGAGAAAAGGGAATGTTTTTCTTCCTGCGGAACTTTTTTCTCTTCCTTTCCCATAGTTGATTGATGCCTTAGACTTCTTTTGCGGTGCTGAGGATTGAATCCAGGACCACATGCATGCTAAGAAAGTGCTCTACCACCAGCCACGTCTTTAGATTCCAGTCTGACGTTGCATTGGCTTTCCATTGTTCTTATCACGGTACCATATAGGAGCAAATTACGTGAGGAAAGATTTTGCTTCCTGTTTCCTGTACATCATGATAGGGAAGACATGCCAGAGCAGCTCATTTACGGTGATAAGAACATGGGACACAGGCTGCCCAGGACTAGGAAGCTGTGTAAGACAGGAGTAGACAGGGATAATAAACCATAAGGACCTGCTCCCTGTAACTTACTTCTTTCTACCAGCTCAGCCCCATCTCCTGAGGCTTTCCCACAGTGTGCTGCTGCATGGGGAACACAAGAGTGTGCAGAGCTTCTGAAGGCCCTTTGCTTTTTAGTTTGCTGTGTTCTCACTAGAGTCCAGTTTGAGCCAGGCTGTGGTAGGTAGACACACAGAATGATGCAGGTGCCGTTTGCCCAGCTGGGACTAGCTGGGTGCTGTGAGACCTATCTGTTGCATTGCTGTGGTGGCCTCGAGTCGTGAGACTAGAGGGGAGCATAAGCAGGGCTGAAGAGAGTTGCTTTTGTATTTTCCAGCTCATCCCATAAGACTGGGTGCTTTACCTGTGTGCTCGATACTGGATCTGTATTCCAGCAAGCAGACTGCTTCACAGCCTCTGTGCACTATGCATCCAGTAATGATTTCCTTCTCACTGCTGGGCTCAGTGTCCTAGTTAGGGTTACTGTTGCTGTGATGAAACGCCATGACCAAAAGCAAATTGCTGAGGAATTTGACTTGTACTTCTACATCTTAGTCTATCACTGAAGGAAGTTGGGACAGGAACTCAAGTGGGGCAGGAACCGGAGGCAGGAGCTGATGCAGATGACACAGAGGGGTGCTGCTTACTGGCTTGTTCCTCATATCTTCTCAGTCTACTTTCTTATAGAACCCAGGACCACAGCCTGTGGATAGTACCACCCACAAAAGAGCTGTCCCTTACCTCCATCAACCACTAATTATGAAAGTGCCCTACAGGCGTGCCTATAGCCCAATTTTGTGGAGGCACTTTCTCAATTAAGGTTCCCAGCTCTCTGATAACTGTAGTTTAACCAGCACACACACTGAGTGCTCAGTGAAGAAGGTAGACCAGACTCCCCCACCTCATGAAGTGTTTTATGGGTAGGCAGACAATCATGTAGACAACAGATAAGCTAATGGCAGTACTAACAGGAGGGGGAAGACACAGTGGTATGTGAGACTGGAGGCTGCTTAGACCAGGATATCCAGAGGTGACCCCTCGGAGAATGTGACACACATGGGATTAAAATGAGAAGGACACTGTAGATGCAGAGGGTTAGCTTGGAGTCTGAGTTGTGTGTTTCTATAAATGGAAAGAAACCTACCTAGTACATTGACTTGGACCAGAGGGAAAGGCTGGCATCAGTTTGAAAGGCAAGCCTGGCTTGATGATGCAGAGTTAGGAGTGTGGGTTCAGAGAGTCCATTCACCCTCTGAAATACAGAGTTTTCTGTCATTCCTCACTGATCATAGCCCATTCGTGACCTTAAGTCTGTTCCGGTGTGATAATTAATTGTTCTGTTTATCCCCCCCCCCCCCCCACTCTCACACTTTAATTGCTGTTGGCAGGTAAGGAATCTGAAATGGAAGGGGGATTTATGTTCTGTTCCTAGTAGGAAGTCACTAACGGGGAACAGCCATGAAACAGAGACAGAGAGGAAAAGAAATCCAACATTAGTGGGTATATTTAGCCTTGTATTATACCATTTAATACAAGGTATTAAACAGCCTGTGGCACCAAATGCCCGTCCCCAAGAAAATATTAAAGACGACTATGTGGTTACCCATCCTGTGAAGATTTTACATTATATAGGGAGAAGTACTTTGCAACTGTGATTAAAGATAATATCGACATGGCTTTTATGTGTGTATCCACTTTAATCACAGGGACGGGGAGGGGGAGGGGAGGAGAAAAGGCCTTGTGATGAGGGCTGAGGGAGGGATTGGATTTGCAGTCCCAGGAAAGGAAATGGCCCCATTGTAGTATTCTACCAAGGCAAGCCATGGACTCATTGTGCTGCTTCTCCTGAGGCCGTGGCCCACATGTGCCTTCGCCTGTGGCTGGAGTTGGGATGTCAGTGAGGAAACTGAGGGAGGGAGGAAGAACTGATGCTGCACTGTGGAACAGATGCTCTGCTGGAAGCCTTCCTGTGGAAACACTGCTGCGTGTGTCAAGCTCTTTGCATCATGCATGTTCTGTTTCAATTTATTATGAGTTGCATAAACTCGAGGGCTGCCCTGAGACTCTTAACTACTATTTATAATAGGATTTCTGTAGGAAAATGCATTCCAGGTGTTCAAAAAGTAAATTGCAAAGCAACTTTGGAATGTAAATTTTATATTTGTGGACAGGCATTTGTCCAGTTGCTGTCTCAAATGTTTGTATTTGAAAGTATTAAGATATTCTAGTTGATCTAGTGACTTCCAAAAAGGTCACTGGATCCCTTTGTTATATTTGAATGTACTTAGGTTAAGACCTACATGCTTAGTGGTAAGAAAGAGTTTATTTTGATTTTAAAGCTACATATTTATTTTGTGTGAGTGTGCGCGCCTGTATACATGCCATGGTGTATGGGTGGAGGTCAGAAAACAGTTTTTGGGTGTCAGTTCCCTCCTTCCACCATGCGGGTCCTGGGATTGAACTCAGTCAGGTTACCCACTGGGCCATTTCTCTGGCCCAAGAACTTTTTTGAATTTGGAAATTTTGGTTACATAGACTGTGCTCATCTGACTCCCCACAGCTCACTGCAGTTTTAGAAACCTTGCATTCTGGCCACCAGCTTTAACGCACTGTGACATACGAGGAAGAGAAGTGAAGGGACTGCTTAGGGTCCTAGGACTGCTGACTTCAAAGGCAGCTCTGCTCTGTCTTGCTTTTTCTATATATACAGCTCAGTTCACTGCTGTCCGTTGAATTTACCCATCTTTCTCAAGTTACTGCTTGACTACTTCCCACTTAGATGCTTTATGTTTCTTCCAGGTCTGTGCTCATGCCTGGAGTGGAAGTAGGTGTGGGAGTGGACCCAAACGAAAGCCACAGTTTGGGGAATGTTTTGGATTGTATGAGGTCTACTAGTTCACAGTTCCTGTTTATGTCTGCTCTGTAGAATTCTGCTTGGGAAACATGCCTCATATTCATAAGTACACACATCTTGGTTAAGACAGTAAGGGTGATTCTTAGGCTTAGATTTTTAAAGATTCAGATGGAAAGACATAGACATCAGAATTACTCATAAATTTTTTTATTAATGGGTTAATAAAATTATAAAATTTAATGATAAATGAAAAAATTATAAATAATGAAAAATTTTAAATGTACAAATAGAAGTCAGAGGACAGCTTCATGGAGTTGGTCCTTTTTGTCTATCTCTATGTGGCTTCTAGGACTTGAACTCGGGTCATCAGGCCTGCATGACAAGCTCCTTTATAGAGTAGACTACAGGATTTCATTTGCATGGTCTGTTGTGATTCTGAGACTAGCTGAGCTAGACAGGAGGAAGAAAGGCAGGTCTCTCTATATCTGCAGAGATGCCTGATAGACCTCCTGTCCTTAGGAGCCTCTAGGACTGAACAGGGAAATGAATGGAGAATTAAATGTTCCTGCATGTTTGTGAGGGTTTATTGAATGCTGCTTTTTGGGTCAAAAGTTTTAAATAAGTGTATGTGTGTGAGTGTGTCTGTCACAGCATGCGTGTAGACTCATGATGACAACTTCTGGGAATTGTTTCTCTCCTCCTACTATATAGGTTCCAGGGATTGAATACAGGTGGTCAGGCTTGCTGGCAAGCACCCATGATCCTTGGTGTTAAATGTTAATATCCTTAGTAGATGCTGGTCAGTTTGTCTTATGGGTTAAATGAGATGATTTATTTAGAAGTTTCTAGCAGAGTCTATAGAATAGTGGATTCAAACAGTTGTGGGTTTTTTTGTTTGTTTGATTGTTGTTTTTTTGTATTTTGCTATAAAGGCTCACTGTGTAGCTCTGGCTGGCTTGGAAATTGCTGTGTGGACCAAACTGCCCTTGAACTCAGAGAGATCTGCCTACCTCTGCCACCCAAGGCTGGGAGGCAAGGCCTGCTCTACCACACCCGTCTTAAATGTTTGTTAGATCTAAATTTAAATATTATAGGTGTCTCATACCTTAGTGATCAGACAGTTCTTCCAACTTTCCTGTTTCTCCTCCCTTCCCTATATTCGATTTTTAAAAGCTAAAAATTCAAGATAGTGTTCATTCTCGTTCTGGTGTTTTTAGGATGAACTGAGTGAGGTTATTGATATTAAGGATCCAGATTTCACTCCTGTGACTGAACGGAGGCAGAAACGCCTGGCTGCTGAGTTGGCCAAATTCAATCCAGATCATTATCTGTGAGTATAAACTTTTGTGACAGTTAAATAAGTTAGTTACTTTACACATCTTAATGTTTTCAGGATCTTTAAGTCTATGTATGTATATGTGCGTGTGTAGTTCTATGCATGTGGAGGCCAAACCTCGATGGTGGCTGACTTCTGCAGTCCCTCTTTGCTTTTACTTCCTGAGTCAGGGCCTCTCACTGAATTCAGAGCTCACCCATTCAGCCAGGCTGGCCGCCCAGCCTTGGCCAGTGAGCTCTTAAGAATCCATCCATCTCCATCTTCCCTACATTGTCATACCTGGCTTTTTATTTAGGTGCTGGGGACCTAACTCAGGTCCTTGTATTTGCATGGCAAGCACTCTACTGAGTGAACCATCTCCCCAACCCCTCAATGTACTGATATATTTTTAGATCCTGGAATTAGTGAAGACACTAACCCTAATTACATTTAATCTACCCTATAATGGCTGTACATATGTGGCCTTTGTAAACTTGCTGCTTAGTTTATACTAGCAACTGAGAACTCATTTTTTTATTTTAACTTTTTATTGATTCTTTGTGAATTTCACATCATGTACCCCAATCCCACTCATCTCCCAGTCCCTTCATACCTACCCTCTGCCCTTGCAACCTCCTCCGCAAAAGCAGGAAAAACAATCTCATTGTGGAAGCTGTGATGTGTCACAGTGTTTCCCACAGTATTCCCTTTTGCCCATACTTCTTTACTTGCAAATGTTCATTGCGATGGGTCATTGGTCTGGTTCCAGGCCTCTGGCTTCTGCTACACCATCAATACTGGATCTTCACTGCGACTTCTCTCAGATATCCTGTTGTTGCCCTGTGTCGTAAGACCCTACAGCTTTGGATCTGCAGGACCAGCCCTTCATGTACTCCAGCAGTTCATAGATGGGGCAGATGTTGGGTTGGGCCAACTCAAATCCCTGGATCTGGGCCTGGGTGATAGCTCAGCTGGTCAGTCACCCACACCACCAGCGTGGGCTCTCTGGCACTGCTCTGTCTAGCTCACCCAGTGCTGCAGCCAGCAAGGGGCAGAGCCAGCTCTCCCACTCTCATGCCCTTGGGGCTAGCTCACCCATGCCTGTGCCAAAAGGGTCAGCTCTATTGTGATGTCCCGGTGAGGTGCAGGGCCTGCTCTACTGAGTGCTGCAGCAGGTGAGGGGCTGGGCCAGCTCTCCCACACTTGCCCTTGGGCTGGCTCACTCGATGAAACCCCTGTAACCACCTGTACTGTGCTGCCCAGGTGAGGTACAGGGCCCACTTGCAATGGAGAACTCTTAATAAACTCGTTAGTGCAACCTGTGGGTCATGACACTTTTTGGGGTCACATATGAGATATCCTGATATACAATTCATAATAGTAAAATTAGAGTTATGAAGTAACAACAGAATAATTTTGTGGTTGGGGAACTACATTAAGGAACACGAGGGGTCACAGCATTAGGAAGGTTAAGAGCCACTGCTTTAATGGTTTCCTCACCATGCTTAAAGCATCAAACTCATGAGAGTGTTTGTGCTTCTTTCAAGTAGAATTTTTGTCATGGTTATTTGTGTATCTAACTGAATATGTCTTGATTTCCATAAGAATCCAGATCTATATGTGCTGTATTTCTGGCTAGTCTAGGATCTTCCTAGAACTTTTATCTGCCACCAGTTGCAGTGAACATAGTTGTCCTTTGTGCTAGAGTATCAGTAGACCCTAATCATAATTGTGCTGTATTTCCCGCTACATCTGCTGCGCCCTTTGCTGCAATCAGAACTGTATTTGGGTAAGAAACTTAATAAAACAGAGATATGCTGTATCTTGTTGGCCAGATAACCAAACATCTTTGCATTTTTCTCTAGGCCTCTGAATACCTGAGGCTCTGAGAGTGTGTAGAGAATGAGAGTAGTCCATACATTGATGGAGTGCTCATCTGTTATTTTTCCCAAGTGATTTCCAACTGTTACTCATATACCCACAGTCACCACTTTCCAGTGTTTTTGTACAATGTTTCCAGCTTATCATGTCCCCTCACAGGATTATTCCACAAGGAGGAAAAGAGGTGAAGGGACTTGCCCAAGGTCACACTACTATTAAGTGGATGGGTAGGACTTGAAAAAAGGCTTCCCTTGTCACTCTGTATTTCCTTTTCATGTAGCTACTCTGCTCTAACTGCCATTGCTCTTGTGATTAACATTCTCTCTCCTGTGACCCAGTGGGATACTAATTGGAATAGCAGAAGTGAATCTTGTGATGTGCAAATGGAATGAGGGATGTGTGGTGATGAATGGCTGAGCATCCTAAGGGAAGCCAGGGAAGAGTGGGCTGTGTGATACTGTGGAGGACATCTGAGAGACTCCGCTCCATTTAGACCACCATTTCTAATTACTTTTATCTCTTCAGTGGTGGTTTTAAAGGTCCACTGAAGAGTAATTTGAAGAAACCCATTTAGAATCATGCTGAATATTTAAAGTAGAAATTTCATTGTCAGCAAATTTCTCAGCCAGTCTGAAAACAGAATGAGCTTTCGAAGGCTAAAATCTTAAGTGGGAGGTAGCTTAATTAGAAGAACTGTCTAGAAGAATAAGTTTGTGGCCCAAGTAGATTAGGATATTGGAGTTTTAGTTGGCAGCATGACAGTCTAAGCAGCCTGTTTTCCTCCATCTTCTGTGATTTGTATACAGAAGCTTATTTTCCTTAAATAACTTTAAGCTATATTAGTTAATGAGAGAGAGGTGTACAGGTGTCACAACAGGTATGGAGATCAGAGAATGACATGCAGGATTCAAATCTCCCACTTGTGGGTTCCAGGGATTGAACTCGGATTGTCAGGCTTTGCAAGTGTCTCTCCACTGAGCCATCTCACTGGGCCCAGAAGCTCATCCCCTTAATAGTTTGAGTGGATGTTCTTGCCATTTCTTGAGAAGCGGTTCTCAGAGGAGTGATGGCGTCAGGTTTTGAAAGGGCTTCAAGAAAACAAATGTGGTTTTAGCCTACACAGGACAGAGTTGGGCCAGCTGACGATAAAGAGGAGTTTAAATGTTTCAGAGTCAAATCTATCTGCCTTGGGGTTATGACTTTTGAAATCTGTTGTAAAATAGAGATTTAATGTGGTGTGATTATTGTGTTAGTATGTCCTGCATGTTGATGGAGTACTGTGTGTGGTGATCTGTAAACCTCGCGTTTCTGATTATTCCTTTTTACAAATGATTTTAGAAGTTTTAGATTTTATTTATTATCACTTGTGTAGATGAATAAAAGTGTGTACCATGTCATCAGATGACATTTCCAGGATTTAGTCCTTCCAGCATCAAACTCATTTCCAGGTGTCAAGCTCAGGTCATCAGGCTTGGGTGGCAAGTGCTTTTACCCATGAGCCATTTGCTGACTTGGATGTTATTTTTACATTAAAATCTGTAGACAGCATCTTGAAGTATTCCATAGTAATCTTTCACCTTTATAAATGGCCAAATATTTGTATTTCTTTTCCTGAAGATACTGTTTTTTTTTTTTTTTCTTCCTACATTTGTTTTTTATTCTTAGGGGAATTTTTGTCATAACCAATTTATAAAATCTTGCATATTTCTTTGGTGAGAACAGGAAAAGGATCTAATCAACATTTTAAACATATGTGAGATTGTGAAAAAACAAAAATGATCCAAGCCTTTTTTGGAATACTGTTTTAAGCTGTGGTAGAAATTCATTGTAAGGAGCTTGTTAAAGAGGCTGACATATTGATCAGTTTGTTTGCTTTTATTTATTTATTTATTTTGATATATTGAGTAGATTGCAGCTAGCATTTGGAAGGCTGGAAGGGGTGGCTTTCTGTTCAGCACTCTAAGCAGGGGAAGAAGCATTGGCTAAAACACCAGCCTTGTTCTTTTGTTTGTGTGTGTGCTGGTGCAACAAGCATTTGTTTGAAAGAGTTTCCTACTCACTGTCCTGCAGATTCCAAGAATAACACTTGAATGTGTCAGATGTCTACACTCATGTCATTTTCATTCCAATGGGAGACATTGGTGGCATATGTGGTGGAGGGCCATTGTCTTAGGAAGGGTCTCATTGCTGTGAAGAGACACCATGACCAAGGCAACTCTTTTTTTTTTTTTTTTTAAAGATATATTTATTTATTTTATGTATATGAGTACACTGTAGCTGTCTTTAAACACAACAGAAGAGGACATTGGATTCCATTACAGATGGTAGTGAGCCACCATTTGGTTGCTGGGACTTGAACTCAGGATCTTTGGAAGAGCAGTCAAAAAACCCTGAGCCATCTCTCCAGCCCCACAAGGCAACTCTTAAAAGGGTAAACATTTAATTGAGGCAGGTTTATAGTTTCAGAGGTTTAGTCCACAATCATCATGACAGGGAGCATGGCAGCATGCAACAGATGTGGTGCTGAAGGAGCTGAGAGTTCTGTATCATGATCCGAAGGCAGCCAGAAGAAGACTTCCGCAGGCAGCCAGGAAGAGGCTCTCTTCCATACTGGGTGGACTTGAGCATAGGAGGAGGCCTCAAAACGCACTTCACAGTGTTCCTCTAACAAGGCTACACCTCCTCCAATATGGCCACACCTCCTAATATGCCACTTCCCATGGGCCAAGCGTATTCAAACCACCACGGCTATGAAGAAGCAAGTTCGAGGTTTAGAGAGGGGCTGGGCATCCTACAGATGTCTGTTAGTTTTCACTACTGTTACTTGGGTTAGAACATAGTGATGCACACCTTTAATCCCAGCACTTGGGAGGCAAACACAGGCGGATCACTGTGAGTTTGAGTCCAGCCTGGTCTACATAGTGAGTTCCAGGACAGCCAAGGCTACATAGAGAGATCCTGTCTCCCCCTAACCCCCAAAACAAAACAGAAACAGAAAACAAGCAAGCTGAGGTGTGTCTTTGGCATCTTTGTTCCACACAGCCAATCAGTCCCAAAGCTGTGCCACATCTCTCTTTGATTTCTTCTACTTCATGTTTCTGGCCCTCTTTTCACATGGCTCCTTATAGCCTTCTGACCACCTCACAGCCTTCTGTGGGCTTCATTAGATCTGTCAACTGTGAGGCCAGCAGCATGATGGCTGATGCTCTCAAGTGAAACCTGCCTCCACCCATGCTTGGTGCTCCTTGGCTTTAGACAGAAGCCTCTCTCTCCTGAGCATGATGGCAATGTTCTCTGTGATATAGACCCTGCCACTTCTGTCAGTTCAGTTTTGTTGCTCCTTGCCTATGCGAGGCAACAGCTGATGCTTGCATTTCCAGCTCTTCTCGTGTGCTTCTAACCCTTGCTGGCCTTTTGCTAGCTTTTTCCTCCCCGCCTCATTTCATGAGTAACTCACCCTCGAGGCTGTGCTCAGACATTACTTCCATAGACCTTCAACCTTTGACTGGGTGAGGTTGCCCTCCTTAGTGGCTCCCCTATGTACCCACTGCCCTCAAACCACATTGTGTTCTAAACTTCTGTGTTTGTGTCCTTGGTTCTGATTAAACAGTGGACCCCTCATGGCAGGTTTAGTCTTTTCCTTCTTTTTTTTTTTTTCTTTTTGTTGTTGTTGCTATGTGTGTGTAGAGGACATTCAATGAATTCAGTGTGAATGTGAAAATAATTGATTGTGGAAAGCAAATGGTTAGTCATTCACGAATTATATTCATGTAACTCCTAATTTAGAGACAGTGTAAAGAATTAGCCATTAGTGGGCCTGATGGTACAGGTCTACAGTCCAAGATATGCTGGAGGCTAGTGAGGGCTATAAGGAGCAAATTTAAGTTTTAGAGAACATCACAAATGCAAGGCCTGCTTGAGCTATGGTGTGAGTTCAAAGCCAGCCTAGGTAACTTAGTGAGACTGTCTCAAAAATAAAAATAAAAAGCAGGCTAGGGATGTAGCTTAGTGGTAGAGCACTTTCCCAGAATTCATGAAGTATGAGGATCAATATCTAGTACAATGAAAAAATGGAAAACAGAATAATCCATCACACTTATTATTGGATTGGTATCTGAAATTATTGGAATGGTATCTGAGAATATTTACCCAGAATAAGTTTATCATTTGGGGGTTTTATTTTGGGCCATAGGATGGGCTTGTACATGTTACAGCATGCACGTGAAAATCGGGACAACCTGTGGGAGGGAGTCAGTTCTTCTACCATATGAGTGCTGCAACTGAACTCAGGCTTAGGGGCAGGCATGCATATCCTCTGAGCCATCTGACCAGCCTTCTTACTGGGTTTATTTGTTTGTTTTAATTCTTGGCCAAGATATATCACCTGTCCAGGCCTCATCTTCCACCTGTATAAAATGAGTATTTTAGTAGACTCCTTCTCAGGTGGCGATGCTGGAAGGCGTGGAGGGCATCATGGATGCAAGCACTCCATCCAGTAGACTTTGGTATACTTTCCTCAAGAATACTAGTTTTCAACTTGAAAGGCAAGATCACATGATTTCTGAATGTATACTTTAAAAAGAGCTAGAGGTGTATTTTAAATGTACCTTCTTCTATTTTTCTAGTTAAAATTGAGAAAATACAGAAAACCAAAGAATGGGGTTTTCTGGTGTCTACAAAGATTGTTTTCATCTTTTTCAATAAATTAAAATCAAGGAACTGTTCAGATTGGCATAGCTCAATAAAGTAGCTGGCATTTTAGTAGAAAGTATTCACACCGAATAGTGTGTTTCAATGTGTGATCGTGAGTGTGTCCTCAGCCTCTATGGGATGAATTACATGCTCGTCTATTTATGGTTTTTTGCTGCTGAGTCTAAAGACATTTCATTTATCTTAACATTACTCAGACCTGTGCTACTCACTAGCCCAGCATCATTCTAGATGGCGGTGCGGTCAGTGTAGGATGAGAGCTCAGGGTAGGACAGCTCTTCCTGTGCCTTCTGTGTAGAGGATCAGGAATGACCAATGCTCACCATAAAGAAAGTCAGCACAACACTCAGTTTTCTCTCTGTGTATTGAATTGGTGTAGTCTCTATTCCTGGGCAAATGTGATAGATTACCATTAGAAAAAAAAGCCAGTGCAATCTGATTTAACAAGCCTATTTGTTTTTGAGCAGAGCTGACTTCTTTGAAGATGAGGCAGTTGAACAGATTTTGAAGTACAATCCTTGGTGGAATGATGCACATGCCTCTTTGGGAAAGAGCCAAGAGCAAGGGGATGCTGCTGCATTAGGTGAGAAACTCAACATTAGCATAGTTTGTGATTTTAAAACTTTCATTGTTGTGCCAAGCCACTGCCTTTTGTGTTGTGTAGCATATTTTTAATTGTCTTTCATTGTGAAAATTGGGTTTTTGATAGCTAATTCTGCCTCAGGTGTTTGCCTTTCCTTGTTGATAGATTGGAACTGTAAGGTACTGTAGGATTCCATACTAAATCATTTGTGGAACTGTGAAAGGCAGCATGGTTTCTGTTGAGCTAAGGTTTAAACTCCATGGACCCAATAGGGGGTAAAAACCCTATGAGGGACGGCAGGCATTTACCATGTTCCTAGAACCAGCTCCTGACACAAGACCCCAGCTCTCCATAGGTCTGTGACATTTAGTCACGTAAAGGGAATGCCCCCAAGCCTCTCCACAGGTAGAGGCGTGGTCATGTAGCCTCAAGACATCCCCATGTTAATGAGGTACCTAGAGGCTTAGCCACTCCCCTTCCCAAGTACTATTTCAACCTCGCCCCTCCCTGAAGTCTTGGGGGTACTTATTCACCCAGGCCACTCTCCACCATGACAATAAACACCCTGAAACCCTGGACTGTCTCTATTCATGGGGAAAGAGGGGACCAGCCTTCGTCTAAAGAGCCACATCTAGTCTCCCACAGAAGGCCTCCCACCGTTCCCAGCCACCCAACCAACCAACCCAGCTAACTGGCGGACCAAGCCAAGGACTCCTCCCGGTGGGGACCCCAGCCTTGCTCCTTCCCTTCGCTGCTTTCCGCTTTTTGGCCCCATGTGTGAGTCCCCACTTCGTTCTCAGCTCTTCTGCAGCATCCAGCGGCTTCTGTGCTGCCACAGGCCGACCTATTCCACCCCTGGGTGGTGTTTCTGAGGGGGCTTCTCACAGTCCGACACACACCTGGCAGTCCATGGGGTCCAAACAGTCAAACTTCCCGATTCGCTGACCTCTCCGAGGGGCGCCGAGCCAGCGAGACAGGTTTCTCTGTGTAGCCCTGGCTGTCCTGGAACTCACTCTGTAGACCAGGCTGGCCTCGAACTCCACTCTTTACTGTGCCATGTTACCCAACAATCATTCAGCTTATTTTTGTTGGAAAATCCTCATAAAATAGATCTTACCTTAGACTCAGTAGAATCCTTTTAAGTTTTTAATTGAATGTGAGTAAGAGAGACCCAGACTCATTCCCACTCTAATAAAAGAGTTGGATATGGCCTCCTCAGTTTATTCACAGGTTGGGGGATGAGGAAGCCAGAATAGCTGTCTTCCCATCATAGTTTCCAGAACATGGTACTGCTTCCAGAACAGCCAGAACAGTTCGTACTGGAGAATGCAGAGGTAAGGATTTTACAGGCCACAAGAGGTGACTGAACACAAGCATTACCCAGTGTTGTGGGAGTTTTTGGCTGCACCGCTTTGTACTCTTGGCTGGTTGCAGGCACGCACCACCCAGGAGCTATCTCAGATCTGCAAATGGAAAACACATACACGCACATGCCAGTTAAATTTTAAAATGCCTTGGCTAATTCAAAGACTGGGTACTTCTAAACCTTCACCTGCTACCCCAGGTCCAATCAGGGAAGTGACCAGTGGCCAATTACCCAAAATCTCACATGATGGGTTGGCTTTATCTCCTGCCATCCCTTTCTTCTTCCCCCAGTCCTCGAAATTCTCCCTGCGTCCTACCTGGCAACTCTAAGTGTCCCACTCTATGCCCAACCCTTGGCCACTGGCATCTTTATTGATAGATCAGCCAATTGGGGAAAAGGACCTTCAGCGTCTGGCTTCCAGATTCAAAGCATTAGCACCAATCTCCAACAACCCAGAGTCCTTTCTTGCGTGTGTATGTTCTCATTATGGGCTCCAATACAAGCTGGTTGTTCTAAGTCTCTGGAGTAGAGGCCTAATGGTTTCAGTTAGATCAGAGCAGGAGTCCCATGTTGTCTGATAGGCTGATTTGGCTTTTCTTTAGATACTAAAACTGAATTTCAGCATTTAATGAAAGGAATACATAGGTAAGAACGTATATTTTAAAGATTATAAGTTGAATATAAACCTCCCGTCCCCAAGTTCCTCCCCCTAAATGCAGTCACTGTTAACAATTTTAAGTGTATTTAAAATTAATTTATTTTTGTGTTGACCATCAAACCCAGGGTTTTATATATTTAAACACACAATTTACCCCCGAGCTGTATTCCTAGCCTGGGGTGTTTTTAAAGTACAGACACCACATGTAAATATTTGGTTTAAGATGGTATCCACAAAAGGTTCTGTGGCTGTGTTCTTGCCATCTTTGTTGTGGATTGTTCTCTAGGTTGAAATTTTCCCATGTGAGCATACATAGTTCACTCAACTTGTCTTGCGTGAAAATCACTGGCTGCTGTCCTTTGCAATATTTCTCTCATGCTTGGAGAACATTTGGGCTCTCCTGTTGGCAGTCATTTGGGTTTGGTTTACTTCTTTCACTCAGTACAGGAGCCCTTTTTACACCCAGTCTAACTGAAGTAGTTATGGTCTCCTCTGCTCTAATTCCTAAAAATTGTCTTCAAGCAGTCCACTCACCTGCTGCCCACTCCTTTTTTTTTTTTAGCATGTGGTATTGTGATTATTATATAGTAGGTATTAAGTAATATTTTATTAAGTATTTTTGTGATTACGCTTTGTTAGAGTTTAGGTAATTTCTACCAGAGTGGAAAATTGCCATTTTAACGTTAGAAACTAGACTATTGTCTGAGTATGGATGTGTGTGCCATTGTTTTTAGCGTGCTCTGGGGTTGCATTTGATGTGTGCTTAAGAAGCCTCTGACTCCTTCCCAGCTAACAGACTTGCAGATGAAACACTGCTGACTCCCTCCTCTTAGGTAGTTAATGATACGCTAAGCAGGTCTCAAGAAGTTTGCTCCAAAGGTCATCTGCTTTCTCTAGTTTCTGGAGTGTTAGTGAGGTAAGCTGATGGCTGTGTAGTTGAGTTTTCTCTCCACCAGAGTGAGCTAGTTGCCCTAAAAATCAGAAGGCGGAATTCCCTTTGACTTCCAGTTCTAGCCTGCTCTCCTTTAATCAATGGCACCGTGTTCTGAGGTCAGTTCTCCATGTCAGCAGTGCATTGAGTTAGATCTTCTGTAATTTTAGCAGACTGAGCCAGTGCTCAGTCCTTTTAACTGCTGCTTCCAGACCCTTTATCTGACCTGTGGCTTGTAGCCAGGCTGGTGTGGTTCAGACTGTCAGTCTGCTCAGCCATTAAGGTGATTCATTTTAAAAGTCACCTTTTAAAACAGCAAGGGTATGTGATCTGAGGAGGAAGAGCTTGAGCTGTGGTGAACAGAAAGGATCTCCTCCATTTGTAGGTGTAAGGTCAAGTACAGGCAGGATGTAGCTGAGTATGAGACTTGCGTCTCTGCCCTCTGCCAGCCGAGTGACTGCAGCTTGGGTTGCTGTAGAAATCTTCTGCCTGCCTCAGAGCTGCCGTCAGGATTGAATGAGGCCGTGTGTTCCCACACTACGTTGTGAGGTTAGAGATGATTGTTAGTGTACTGATGGCAGGAGACCAGGGAATGGGACGACCTCTCTGTCAAATTGACATTTTTGAACATTTTACAAAGCTCTAATGGCCTTGTTAATGAGATTTTTCTTTCATTTTATTCTTATTCAGATATTTGAGTCACCCAGAACTGGAGGAATGAACTGAAGTGTGTTGAACTAGGATAATGTACAGGAGAAAAGAAATTAGGCAAGAACTAGCTTTACAGTTCTGTTTACCAAGGTACACGCTGTTTCAAGCCTTTTGCCTCCTCCACAAGTGTCTCGGCCTTTCTCCTCGGCCTGCCTTCCTGTTTTGTCTTACACAGTGAGATGTTACTCTTTAGATAGGATAGTGCAGATGATAGGGGTGCACCGTGGCGCTGTCCTTTGTTGTACTGTGATAACCTGCTTTGTTTTGAGTTCTAGATAGGTGGTAAACTTTGCTGCTGTCTTTGCTTGGGTAGTGACAGTGGTCCTATTTATTGGAGTCCAGAGTCACAGCAGGGAAACTGTTATTAACATTTTCAGCTTTATAAAGATCCAGATTTTCCTCCCCAAAGGCTTATGAATGGCAGTGTTAAATGCCGCGCTCCCCCGGAGCTCCGGTTTCATGAGGATGGACTCACCGCATTTCCCAAGTTGTCTTTCAGTGGTTAACATCAGCCCAGGAGTCTTGGCACATAATTGCTTGTTATGACACCACATAACATTTACAGTCCACGAACTTCCTTGCAGGGCCATTCTGTTTGGCACCAGTGAGCCCTTGAGTGTTTGTGGAGATAACTGGCAGTGTCAGCTTTGAAAGTGTCGGCACGGCAGGGCTGCCCGTTTAGCTGAGGGCTTGACTGCAGCACAGTTTCTTGATCTGTTTCCAGTACACGTACAGTGTAATAGACAGATATGTGTTACTCAGAGGAGCCAGATTATGGATGACTGAATTGCTGATCCAGACAAGACAGGGAGGTTTGGGAGGGGGATTTAAAGTGGAAGAGAAGGTTTAAAAGTAACAAAGTCAGAAGATATTTGGGGGAAAGGGTAAGCATGTCAGCAACATGTTCCCAACTTTATGGGGCCCTTTTGCAGATCTCAAACACAGTGCCAAGGTTGCTGGTGGTGGGAGGTGGCCCTGGCCCATGTACTTTAATGTTCATGCACCAGTGTCTCCTCCAACCATTTTGAGCTTTGAGCTGGCTTTTGCTTCACTAAAGATTATTATTAATAGTATAACTATCTAAAATGTTGTGAACTCTGTGTCTAAGTCTCACAAATGCGTGACAAATGTTGCTTGAGGTAGTGACCACACGAGTGATGTTAGCACGATGCCTATAGCTATTTCCTGTGCTGCTGCTTGGTTAGACCTGACTGTGTGTAGACTATCCTTAGCTCTCCTTTGGGATGTGATTCACAGCCCTGAGAAATTAGGGGTTAGTGAGCTGAGACTTTTGATTTTTGTAATGAAATCCTCATTTATCGTATGTCCTCTGATTCTTTTGATTGGATCAAATATAAAGTGGATTTGAGCTAAGAAAGCCAAAATGGAACCTAGAAATGCTCAGAAAAAGTTAGTATTTTAAGAAAAGCATCTATAATTGAAGAGTACAGTCAGGTAGCCTTTTCCTATGCTGTATAGTCATTGAAAGTGATATTTACTGTATGGATATCCTTCCATATGGAATGGGACTTTGGAGCTTTGAGGTTAACTTTTTTTCAGTTTGCCAGACAGGTATGGGTATAGTTACTTAAGAATTGAGACACGGACATGTAGAAGAGTTGATGTGTTTAAAAATAGTTTGGGGCATGCTTACTCTGTGATTCAAGAGTTCTGTGGAAGCAGAGGTCTTTATTAGTCAGCCAGGATATAAAAAAGACTTTTCTCTAGTGAGATAATATCACTGTGAACACCTGGTACTTTCCTATTAGCTAAATTAATGACTGTCTGGAAAACTGTGCTTATGGGAGTCCTGTCTCAAATCTTCTTGTTAAATACAAGGTCTTAAATACTTTGTCAGGTGTACTTTTTTTGTGTATTGAGTTTGCTTCTTCATGTAGCTTCTTTAAGCCCAGTCAGGCAACATGAGCTGAGTATTTTGTTTTAAATAAAGGCTTCTTTAGTGAGTTCTTTAACGAAGCAGATGCCTCTCAGTTATCTGTCTGGTTTTATTTTTTAAACAATGCTCTAAAGAGCATTTCTAAACATTCTCTAAAGAATGCTTTACCTGATGCATACCTATGTTTCATTTTTAAAACTACATATTCCTTAGCCATGATGGCCAACAAATTAAATGAGTTATTGAAGTCATTTGTCATTGTGGAAGCTATGCTTGTGTAAGTGCATTTCTTCCCTTTTTGCACAGATTTGCTAACATGGTTGAAACATTAATTATCTAAATATATTTCAAAACCTGCTTTTTTACACTAAGCGCATTTTAATGAGTAAACAGAGTACTGTTTTTATTAATTTCAATATGTTTAAGATTCTTTCCCCTAGAGGATAGGCTGGGAAATTTTTAAACAAGTAAAAGTGTCATGTTAAACTTGAGCTCATACAAGAAGGCACAAGTTTGGAAAGCTGTATGGAAAGAGCCGTGGGAGTCAGCTTTCTGTCACTGTGACAAAATGTCTGAGGTAATCAACCAGAAGGAGGAGAGGTGTGTTTCTGTTCTTGACTTTATTCCATGATGGTTTAGCCCTGTACTTCTGCACCTATAGCCAGGATATGAAAGAGATGGGAAGGGGTTGGATCCTACCTCAGAAAGAGCTGGATTCTTATCATCATCAAGGCAGCCCCCAGTGATCTCTGTCCTCCCATTAGGCGCCACCTTAAAGGTTCCACTATGTCACAGACCCACCATAGGCTGGATAGCAGAGCCTTTATTTACCTTATGGGCTTATATGGAACACTTATTCAAACTAATGCAAGGGCTTATGTAATTTTATATGTTTATAGTTTCTTCTGAAGTTTGTCAAATTATGATACATAGGAGGGCGGTCTTGTTAAACTGAGGCACAGACTAGGCAGCTGTCTGTCTGTCAGGAGAATGGTTTGGGAATATTAAAAGACAGCATGATAACTTTTGGTATCTGGACAAGGTAGCAGAGAACCATGTCTTTTCACAACTCTCCTCCTAGTAAGAGGCCTCTGACTTAGAGCTGAGCACATCCCACTCTGCTAGTGGCTGAGTTTTCTTTCTTTACTTGCATCTGGATGTGACTTTGTGCTTTAGTACTGGCTGATGGGATGTATGGCCAGTGATATGTGTACTTTCTGCATCCCTGTTTTAAAGAGAAGATGCTTGCTATCCTCTTCCTACTTTCTGCTTTCTCATCATTAAGAAGATGATACAAACCTAGAGCAGCTATCTTGGAGGTGTGTAGAAGTTATATGCCAGGGAAGCCTGAGGCTTATATCCCTTATTTAGGGTAGTGGGGTGAGGGGAACGTATGTTCTTCTGATACCAGGGGCTCTTCATTGTAGCACTGGAGCCTGCCTTTACTTATGCATTGCAAGTCATTCTGGCACTTTTATATATGAAGCACTACAAGTGGAAACAGAGTCCCCTGCTAGTGGGATGTAAATTTAAAAGTAACTGATAAGAGATGGGAAAAATTCCTAATCTAAGATGAGAGATCAATTGCACTTTTATTTAGAGGTAGCCAAACTTGGCAGTATCATCGTTGTCACTGGCTTTGGTGGCATAAAGGAAGGATGGAAGAGCCAGGGAATCATGGATTCTTCTTCTGTGGTTTTAGAGAACCCTTGAGATCAGGCAACATGTTGCAGGGGAGTCCCTGCAAGGCTCTGAGAGGACATTGTGTGAAACTATGAAACTGAAGCCTGGATTGTCTTAGAGACCTCAAGATGTTAAGAGATGCCAGCCTGTGATAGTCACCACGAAGCACTGCATGCTGGGCTGTGGTGGTTTGATTGAGAATAACCGGCATAGGCTCCCGTGTTTGAATACTTGGTCCACAGCAGGTGCAGTTGTTTGAGAATGGTTAGGAGGTGTGGCCTTGGTGCTGGAGGTTATGTCACTAGGAATGGGCTTTGGGTCTTCGAAAGATTCACACCATTCCCAGTTAGCTCTCTGCTTCCTGCTTACAGGTCAAGTTGTGAGCTCTCAGCTGTTCCTGCTGCCACATGCCTTTGCTTTACCATCTTTTCCCTTGGAATCTATAAGCTCAATTAAATGTTTTCTTTTATAAGTTGTCTGAGTCATGGTATTTCATCACAGCAATAGAAAAACAACTAAGATACAGCCTAGGAGAGAGATATATATTGCAGGTCACAAAGCTGGAGGGACAGAGCCACCTTTTGACAGAGCCCTTTGACACTAGTCAGAGAGCTACAAGATTTGGAGATTGTCCTGTTGGGTCAGCCTTGCTTTGGTCTGGTATTTCCTCACTGTGGCCATGTTCCTCCCTTTTGGGATGGTAAAGTATGTTCTGTGCCAGTATGTTGGAAGGATGAAATTTGCCTTTTGATTTTACAGGCATTATAATTAAGAGACTGCCTTGAGTCTCAGAAGAGCCCTTGGACTTTATACCTTTGAACTTGGTTGAGACTGTAAAAGACTGTGAGGGCTTTTGAAGTTGAATTAAATGATTTTGTACTTAGAGGGGCCATGAGTGTATGCTGGTGATTTGAATGAGAAATTTGCCCTGTAGGCCCAGGTGGATAGACACTTGGTTCCTAGTTGGTGGAGTTGTTTGGGGGAGATTTAGGAGGCATGGCCTTGCTGAAGGAGTACCTGGAGGTAGGCTTTTAGAGTTTTATAAGCTCACCCTCATAGTCGGCTCTCTTTGCTTGGTGCTTGTGGTTGAAATATGAGTCTCGGCTGCCTGTTCAGTTGCTGTGCTTGCCCCACTTGCTGCCACACCCCACCTTTGACTCCTCCCTTCTAGAACCATAAGCCAAGTAAACGCTTTATTTTGGTCATGGTGTTTTATGATAGCAACAAACAAGTAATACAGTCATGTTTTGCATATTATAGCTAGAAACTGAAATGTTTGAGTTTTTAACACTTACTCTTTCAGATCATGCTATAGATGGAGTATTTCACTTTGTATAATATTGAGAACTAATAATGGTACTGTGAGATGGAATAGAAAAGCATGTCACATGATCTTTCTGTAACTATAGGATGACTTCATGACAGGTCTGGAGAGAGCTCAGTAGGTAAAGTGCTTGGTGTATAAGTAGAAGGCACTGAATTTGGATCCTCAGCACCCACATACAATGCAGGATAAATGTGGTAACCCACCTGCAATCCTACAGAGTCCGGGCATCCCAGAGTAAGCTGGCTAGCTAGGCTAGCGAGGATTGGTGTGTTCTAGACTCACCAAGAAATATATCAGGCGGAAAGCATGGAGGAAAATAGCTGATGCCAACCTCAGACCTCCACATTCACACACACACACATGCACAAACACATGTTTCCATAAACTATAAAATACACACATGCACACACACACACACCCTGCCCCTTGTCGGCTGTAGCATTGGGTAAGCTAGCTGGAGCAGTGCTAAAGAGCTTGCCCTAATAATGTGGTACCAGAGAGTTAGCAGGCAGACCAACTCAGCTACCTCCCAGGCCCAGATCCAGGGCTTTGAATTGGCCCACCCCAATGTCTACCCCATCTATGATCTGCTGGAGTGAGTGAAGGGGCTGGTCCTACAAATCCAAAGCTTCATGATCTCCAGGACACAGGGCAGCAGCAGTGTATCCAAGAGTACCTGTGAGGATCCAGGATTGATGGTGTAGCAGAAATCAGAGGTCTTGAATCAGACCAATGATATACTGCAATGAACAAGATGTGCAGGTAAAGATGGGTGGGCAAAAGGCTATACTGTGTTGACACACTGTGACACACTACAGCTTCCATGACAAGATTTGTTTTATTCTACTTTTCCTTTCTTTTTGGGGGGGGTGGGGGAGGGGTTGCAAGGGTAGGGGATGGGGTGATGAATGGAATTAGGGTACATGATGTGAAATTCACAGAGAATCAATAAAAAGTTAAGGAAGAGAAAGATGCATGGTAGATTGCCTAAATTCTAGACCTCAAAGGAAACTTAGAAACTGAAGTTCATGCTTGCTTGTCTTCATGTAAACAAAGCATTTTGTTGTATCATTAACATTTAAGTATTTCAGTGTGTTGTTTTGGAATATGTAGTCAATGTTTGGTAGAGTGGCTGATATATAAAAAGAAATATTTTTTCTTTTGGTAGAGTGGCTGATATATAAAAAGAAATATTTTTTCTTTTTATCATGAAGTAGTTAATGATGGAGGTGGGAAAAATACAGTATTTGTAACAGTTGACAAAAAGCAAAAATACTTTGAAGTAATTTTAGTAACAAAAGCTGCAAATCCGTCTGACAAGAGTTGGTGGTTCAGTAGAGTGGGGATTCACTGTTCATCTGAAATAAAGACAAGTCTTGAGACATGAAATGCTGGCTTCCAGATAAGCTTATGGTTATTAGTTTTTAAATGAGTATTCGTGTTTTGCCTACATGTACATCTGTGTGCCACATTTGTGTCTGGTGTCTGCAGAGGTCAGAAGAGAGCATCAGATCCTCTGGAAAGGCGTTACAGATGGTTTTGAACCATCATGTGGGAAGAGTGCTTTTAGCCAGTGAGCCATCTCTCCAGCCCCAAGTGAAACAATGTTAAAGAAACCTCATCTATGACTCGGGTTGGAAAGACATTAACCCAGGGTGTAAATCCAGAATCTGTTTTTTCTGTTTGTTTGTTTGTTTGAGGGTTTTTTGAAGGGTCATTTGAGATTATATTGAAAACAGTTTCTGTGGCAAAGGATATTCCAAACAAAGTCACAGATTTGGAATTTGGTTACTTTTTATATTTAATGAATTTGATTTATTACTTGTGTGTGGGAACATGTATTCCATGGTTCATGTGTGTGGGTCAGAGAATAACTTTGTGAAGTTGGTTTTCTCCTTCCCTCTTTATTGAATTCTTAGGATCAAACTCGGTTGTCCTTGGCCATGAGTGACAAGCATTTTCACCTACTTAGCTCTCTGCTGGCCAAGGATTTATATTTATAATACACAAAAAAAGTTTTAAAAACTTGACAAGCCAAACTGTTCAATAGGGAAAATTGGAGAGAACACAGTCCAATAGGCAACTTACAAAGCAAATCCAGTTGCCGACACAACTAGGGATAACACCCTCCATTTAGCAGAATGACACTAAGTACCTGTTGTGCACCACAGTTTTAAGAGTCTCTTGCTGTAGAACAGCTTTCCCACACTGTGTTCTCACAGACTCCATGCATTACAGGTCAGGTCTGGCTCTGATGGGTTCTCTGCTCAGAGCCTTGGAAGACTGTAGTGGCTCAGATGTGTCGAGCCTGTGCCTGGTGGGGTGAGAGCTACGAATGTAGCCCATCACAAACCCTTATATTTACATAAAACATTATGAGCCCCTTTAGTGATCTTTTTTGTAGCTGCATTGTTTGGGTCCTTGGGTGTGATGATAGTCATGACACAACAGCATCATTTTGCGATGTTAAAAGGTGGACATGCTTACCAGCCAAATATGCCCATCTCTCTTAAAAACTGGGTATTGTTTGCTACATTTTTTTTTCTCCAGGCTTGTATTACTATTGACAGAATTCACTTCCCAGGTGCTGTAAAACTGTGGCCCCACTTTTTGCCTGCTCTTAAATCTTCAGGTTGTAGAGGTCTCAGAAATACCCACCACGTAGCCTTTTTACAGGCCACCTCACCACGGGGCTGTGCCAGTTAGGACACCCTGGCTCAGCTCTGATAGTGATGGAATGTGAGTGTGGCATCTCATCTTTGCCATACTCTGATGGACAGAATCACGTGACAAGATCTATCCCACCTAGGGAGTGGTGCCCCTCTTTGGGGGGTCATCTTGGAAATCTTACCATGGTCACTTAAGTCCATTAAATTGGAAAGGAATGGGAAAAGCGTGGCTAACTTTATTGCCAGGCAGGATGGGAAGTATGTGTAGGAAGGTGTGCGGTACTTTATGTCAGCTAGAGGCATTTGGGAAGTGGGTACCTCAGTTAACACAAAGGCCTCACCAGATTGACCAACATCCTTGTCAGGTGGTGCATTATTGCCTCTACTGACACCTCCAGCCTCCTGCACTCATGTGCAAATGGCCACATACACATATAAGCACATGTGTATGCTCATGTACACATAGTTTAAAGTAAGAAGGATAAAACTTAGGAAAAAGATTAAGTCAGAAACTGCTACTGAAATGTCCTAAGTGTAGCGCAGTGTTGTGATGGGGGGAAAGGTCTGGAATGTTTGAACAGATGCGTGGTCTTAGTCTTAATAAAGCTGGAGATGCCTCCTTTAAGACAGTGCCTTATATGCAGTGTTAAGGATAAATAACCCTGATTTTGCTTTCTACATTCAGAACTCCAATTTTGGCAAATCTTCTGCACTGGTGGTTTTATGAGCTTGAGTGGCACATTTAATTTTCAGAACTGTGTTTTCTTCTAGTGTCTTTTTCAGAAGAGGAAAAATATCAGCTACGAAAATTTGTGAATAAGTCTTATCTGCTGGACAAGACAGCTCACCGTCAAGTGTACTACAGTTTAGTTGACATCCTTCTGGCCTATTGTTATGAAGTACGTGTCACTGAAGGAGAGCACAACGTAAGTCCATGTGTGCCAGTGTAGCTACTGTGTTAGTTAAAGGTAGCCCTAGCTCCCCTGTTTGAGCGAAGAGCCTGTGGTGATAGATGACTTAGGATCTGTCCTGCAGAAGCGCCCTTGGCTGTCACGGTAGATGGTAGTGGGGAATCGTCCTAGAGAATAATGCTAACCTGTGGTCTAGCCTCTTCTCTCTGGGCAGTGGATCTACTAGACAGATTGGCAGCAGAGCAGGGAAGTGAATGAAATAAAGCCAAGGGTGGAAAGAAAGCAGCCAGTTACCACACTCACTGGGGTTTTTCCTCAAAGCTTTCATTCATTACATGCAGAGTAAAGCCTTTTGCAGAAAGAGTCTTAGCATATAGAATGTGTACTCATAAAGACTTGTAATTTCTACTTTTTCCAAAGCTAGAATCTTTTTTTTTTTTTGGTTGTTATTTAAAAGAATCACCTTAGGTTGAGGCCAGAGGCTTGAGACGTCAAAACTAGGCTTAGCTGTAAGTGGAGAGCCTGCTTTCACCTGTTTTCCTCTGTGTTCGTATGCTAAAGAAGCCATGGGCTGTGTGTGTGGTGTAAAGCCTGTGAGTTCAACCAGCGGAGCCCCAGTCCGTCCTTCCAATCTTCCAGTCAGTGAAGAAAGGAATGCTGGGAAAACTCCAGCCCGTGGGCCACTGTTGATGGTTACCTGGGCTCAGTTTTAGCCTTGTCTACACTTTCTTTTTCTTTTTGATTATAAAAAAAATTAGATCATTGGGATTTTGCGTAATTCTAATAGTAATAACCACAGTCACAAGATTATTTGTCCGTCTGGTTTTTTTCACTGTATGTGTGGGGGGAATTCTGCGTGCGTGTGAGCATGCCTGTTTACTTTGTATTGCAGCATCTGCTCTGATCTTATCCACTTACTTCACACAACATCTTAGTGCAATAGAGTTTGAGATGCCAATTTTTTTGTTGTCATGATTCTGAAAAATTTTAAAGTGACTATTGCAGTCTGCATATGATCTAAATGAATAATCTTGAGGTTATTTAAAGTGTAATATGTATGAAAATACTTTGTTTTCAAGTTGTTTTTTAAATATACTCTAAGTGAATAAAATATTTATTTGGACAAAAAAGGCTCTTCATTTCATACTACTGAATCCTTTTTAAAAGATCTTATGTGTATGAGGTTTTGCCTGCCTTGTGTGCATCATGTTTGTTCCTGGAGAGGTCAGAAGAGGGCATTAGATCCCTTGGAGTTACGGGTGGTTATGAGCCACCAATGTGGGAGCTGGGAACCCAGGCGCCGTAGAAGAGCAGCTAGTACTCTTGACCACAGAGCCATCTCCCCAGCCCCACATACTGACTCTTGATGAGTGGAAGTGTTATACTTGATAAAATGTACCAGTTCTTTCTTAAGAGCACGGAATCTTGCAACTTGTCAAGCCCCTGGACTACTGTTAATCTCAAATTCAGTCTCTGAAAGGCGGTTTCTCAGTGAGGTTTTTCAGGCACCAGGGCACCAGGGCACCAGGGCAGCAGTTCAACTAGTGACTTAGCGGAGAAAGAAACAGCAGACGTTTTGTTTCAGTTTTGTTTGAATGATCCCGCTTATCTGTTTGTTTATTCTGTTTCTCTCATCAGAGAAGTGTTTAATTTCATACAATTCCGAGCAAAGTGAGCAAAGGCATCTGTTGGTCTCTGCATCAGAACTTATTTTCTAGATTCTTAAATACATCGTTTTCTTGTGGGTCAATATAACTCCTGTACTAGTGTCAGTGGATGTATTTGTTTTGTTTTCAAATGACTTCTGAAGATGACCTTCCTTTCTCCAAAACAAAGGTCGAGTCTGCATGGACCATCAGAAAGCTGAGCCCAACACTCTGCTGGTTTGAGGTATGATTTCTACTCAAAGTTGTTCAGGCATTTGTTGTTCAGAAAGATAATTTTCTGTTGTTCTTCATTTTAGGTAGGTTTTTTTGTTGTTGTTTAAATTTTTTTTCTTAATGTTTTTAAATTGGGAGCTTTACTAAATACACTTTTTAAAAAATCCACTTGCTGGGGATAGTGAAGCCAGGTAAGTGTTTTACAAATTGTGGAGAGAAACACTGTCTGGAGGTACACTGAGGACGCTGGGATGTTTGGGGAAATGTGGGTGGAGCTACAGCTATGCTAATGAACTGGGGCTCAGAGTTCAAAATGGAAAACAGATCTAGATGATAATGAACTGCCAGAGCTGTTAGTTATTTTGTTTCTCAATAAGTCCTTTAATAAGATGAGTGTTGCTGAATTTACAGTTGAATAAACTTAGATTATCCACCTTAAATAAATTGTCTTGTTAACCTCTTTTTTGAAAAAATAAATAAATAAAATTTTATTAGTCATTATTATTATTTTGTAGGGCTCTTATCACAGCATATATGTGAAGGTCAGAGAACAATTTTGTGGAATCAGTTCTTGCCTTCCATCTTTTTGTAGGTGCCAGGGATTGAACTCAGGTTTATATCATTAGTGCAGGTACCCATGGAGCCATGACACTGGTCCTGCTGAACATCTGCAGTGGAGTGATAATTGGTTTTGTATCTATTTTCTAAAAGAATAGTATCTTTTAAGTTTCTGTGTTTGGAACAGATTGTTCAACATCAAAGCTATACCATCAGTTCAGATAATGTGCACTTTAAGTTGTAAAGAGGAGAATGCATTATCCATTACTTCCTTCTTTGAGGAGGAAGATTCAGCCCAGCACTGAGACAGGCACTGTAGAAGACTCTTATTCTTCCAAGATTAAGAGTGGGCCAGCAGTCTTGTCAGCCACCTCAGCTAGGAGCTGCTTATAAAGCCAGGAAGCCTGTCCTCATCCTCCCGTATCAGATCCAAATCTGCATCTATAGACTGAATGCCTGTCCCCATTAAGACTCTAAGGTGATCCTTCTATATTTGTGGTTTTCATCCACATTTATGATTTGTTGATGCAGTGTGAGGAATTCTAAGTCTGTGATACAGTGAAGAATACAAGAATCTTGCTTGTGTCAGTGATCTTGGTTTGCAGGGTTTAATAGGGACTGTTCCATTGTGTGCTTTCGTTGTGTAATGTACTTTATGGAAATGACTTATTGAGGTGACTTTTCACAGACGTGGACAGACATTCATGAAATCCTGGTGTCCTTTGGAAGGAGAGTTTTGTGCTATCCACTTTATCGTCATTTCCAGCTGGTGCTGAAAGCCTACAGAGACACTATAAAGATACTCCAACTAGGTAAAGTAGGCTTGCAAATCTGGGCATTAGAAGTCGTAAGTTTTTAGTGTGTGAAGATGTAATCAGGAATTTTGCTCTTTTCAATATATAAATAACGAAAGTAATCAGGTCCCCCATCCCCCAGGATATGAAAGGCAAGCTTACCTTTTCTAAGAAAGAGAGTAAAGGGAGAAGTACATCAGCATCCTGGGCACTTCACACTGGAGATAAATTGCGTTGCTCAACATTTTTTGGAATTCTATAACTTTCTGGGCAATGAGGTCATGTGGATCCAGTACTGAAGATAGAAAACTCTCTTCTCCAATAAGGGTTACAGTTTTGTCAGAGAGATATGATAACTAAACTTAACAGTTCCAAGACAGAGCCATAGGTATTCTGCCTGAGAAATACAGTGATTGTTTAGGAGGGAACTTGTTACCAAGACTTGGGAAAGCAAGAAGGACATTCCAAGGAAAAGCATCACTACTCTGAAGACTCTTGACTGCTGCTATGAAAAGTCAGTACTTCCTAACTATAAGAACATGAAAAATTCCAGGCTTCAAAACAAATTCCAAATTATCCATAACAACATCTTTAGAATAGAATAATTCCCAAGGTAGCATCCATTTGTATAGATTAGATCTGGCATATTCAGTACTTTCTGGTCTTTTTTTTTTTTGTTCCGTGTGTGTGTGTGTGTGTGTGTGTGTGTGTGTGTGTGTGTATGTATGTATGTATAGGGTCCTTTTCTTTGCCCTTATAAAGGTGTTACTGAGGGGCTTAATTTTCATGATTCAGCAAAAGAAGGGATGTCTATCTCCTCTATCCATAAGAATAGAAGTCCATCTCCTATATCCTTGAGAAGAGAAGCTCAACCCCGTAGTCATAGAAGGGAAATTCACCCCCAATGTCCAGGTGACTTCACTGGATTGTTAGGGACAATCACATCTCTAGTGTTTTGTCCCAAGGGACACCTGGCTTTTTGTCTTCAGTGTGACCTGTATTCTTGCTGTGCAGGATATGTGCTTGAAGTAGATCATAATTGTGAAAATGAATCATAGTTAACTGAAAGATGCCTTTTCATTCACCTGATAGGTTTAAACTAGCAGTATTGTACTTTGAAGGATTGTTGTTTAAGATAAATGAGTGAATTTTATTGAGAAATCTATCTCCTTTAACTGTGGGAAACAAGCTGCCTTTTTTTATTTTGATTTTTTTTCTTGATTTCCATCCAAGGTACTTCTTGAATCTCTAAAATTACCTTGAAAAATCAATCTATTGTAAATGAATGATTGTCGAGCTGGAGCTGCATATCACAATTACTTGCTTTTTGTAGTCTTGCAGGATTTTGTGAGCATTGTTCATAGATTTAAGCTTGGAGACTCTAATGTTGTGGCTTCCAGGGGGAAAGCAGCACCACCGTAGCAAGCTTTCCCATGTGTGTTCCCACATACATCCACTCTCGCTTACACTTCATACGAACTATTTCTTGTTACTTTTTATTCTGGGAAGTAATCTGGCACTCTGGATTTTTATTTGAAAAGTAATCAGTTCTGTGATTGCATAACCCAAAATAAATTTGATTGCCTTGACTTACAGTCTAATCAATTATTCAAACAGTTTTAGTAGGTTAGAGCTGAAATTGAGACTTAACTTTTCATCGTTATCACTCACAAGAAATAGTCTTATCAGCTGTATTTTTGTTAGCAGCAGGAAACTTGAAATAACACACCAGAGCCTCTGTTGAAAATGAATGCGATCCAACTAAGCCAGAGCGCTGGTTTCTGGGACTGGTGTAGGATGTGCTTAGTGTGGAAGCACAGCACTAAATTGTTCTGAACTTGGGCCATTGGATGTGAGGGTGACAAGCTGAGTGAAGGTTGTAACCTGTGTTTGCACAGGTGGATGGCACAGAAATGCCATTATTATCACTGAAGAATCTCATTTGTTTGGATATTCCATAAGATATGTTGGAAATAGCACCAACTTGGCATTTGGTGCTTCCAACAATGAATTTATTTGTATCTACTTACAATTCAGAACACAGCCCTAGCAGAGTTACACTTGTGTTGTAAAGGTCAGATAGTGCTTGCATAGTAGAAAGTAATGGATGACTCTTCCCCAAAGAGACTCTGATCTCAAATGGATATGTTTCCAGATCCATGGCAATGCTTCAAGAACCAAAGAGAATACTTCACGATAACTATCTGTCTAAGTGGGATTTTTCAAAGACCCATGAATTTGCTTAATCTGACTTCACAAAAGCCTTTATAAGGATGCTTTACTGGCCTTGAACATCTTCAAGTTTCCTGGGTCCTTCCCTCCTCCCATCTTGCAGAAGGCTGCTTATCTTGTTCTGCATTAAACCCAAACTTGCTCAGGGTGGGAAACCTGGTCTCACTCTGATAAGTGCTATTAAGTGTTTACAAAGGACCTAGCCCATAAGGTTGTTCTCCCTTTTTTGGTCCTTTTGGAAGAACAAAACTCCCCTACTTGTATTCTCTGTTACTGACTCCTCAGCAAATGCCCTGCCTCCTCCTCGTTGGAATTTTTTTTTTTTTTTTTTTTTAAGAGTGCATAGAACCTTCCTGGAGCCATCCTTTAGCTGTTATCAGTCAGCTGGGAATGAGAAATGTTGAAAAGAGCAGTTTTATTCTACTGGAAGCTACAAGCCATAGCATCCAGCACTTGATGGATCATACATTGTACACTTTACTGAGCATTTGGATTCCTATCTATATCTTTTAGACCATAAGGTTTTTCTCACTTCTGCTAGAAGGCTGAACATGATGGGGTGGGAGGGCACAACCCGTTTCACTACTGAGCTCGTTCTGTGTCCCTGCTGCCTTGAATAGGAAGCATGCATCCCTCCTATAGTATATACCTGTAAGGTTTTCTGACACTTCAGAATCTATTCATGCCCCACCCCCACCCCCAGGTCTAGTTGCAAGGGGAGTCTAATGTCAGTACTTGAAAATTTTACTTTGCACTTGTAAAGAGGAAGCCTTAGCTCGTCTGGTTTGTTCCTGTTCCGTGTTGTGGAGCCAGCAGTGAGTGGGATGGCTGCTGCAGGAAGGATTGCAGGTGGCCTCCATGCCTCCTGACTTGTACGTGGGTTCTGGAGATCTAAACACCAGTCCTCACACTTGTGCAGCAAGTGCTTTGTCCATTGAGCCATCTCCCCCGCTCTAGAAAATGCCTTCAAAGGTTCAGTTCTAGAAGATATCTCCAAATTAGAGTATTACCAGAGGAATTCCTTTAGATTGACTAATACTAACATGTCTTCTTAGAACTTTTAATTTTTATTGTTTAAATATATTCTGTACAACTATTGTGCAATCTGTTCAGCAAGTGTTTGTTGAGTGCCTGTTATGTTAGATTCCTGAAAATGCAGAAGTTTGGATAGGGGGTTAAGTATTCTATTATGTATTTCAAAGGATGTTTAGAGATTATATTTTTCATTGTTGAGGATTGAACCTAGAGCCTGAAGCATTCTAGGAAAGTATGTTGTTTTTTGAATTGTGTGTCTAGTAAAAAGCTAAGAAGATAAGTGTAGGCAGCAAAAATAGAAAACCAGGGAAACTGAGGCATGCCATTTCCTAGAGAGGGGAGTCCCTGCTGTATTTGACTTCCATGTCTTAGCTCCTGCCATTTTCCTAGCACATATCAAATTAATTGGTTGACAAGTTTATCTATTGATTTTTTTTTCAACAGACATTTTAAGTGAGTACCTACCTAAAAGCTCTTCTGTGCAAAGAACCCAGTAAAAATTAAAAGCAATAGAAAGAGGAATTAGTATCTTGCAGATATTGCTGATCTCTGTAGTGGCTTGCTTTTAGCCATGGTCAGCACCATAGTGTTCTTTGACATAGTGGTTGATGGTGAGTCCCTAGTCTGTGTCTCTTTCACTTTTTTGTAGGAAATCCAGAGGCAGCAGAAAAGTTTCATACTCTGAACTTGGGAGAGAAAGGATTTTCTTAGAAGGGTTTCTTCTGTCAACAGAATTGTTCCAGGAGTCATGTGTCAGGGTAGTGACTTTATACTCTGTAATGACACTGGTGGCAAGTTCACCTGAGGGAAGAAATTTTAGGATAAGAACTTCATCCCAAAGCATAATATGGTCCTGGCATGTTGTCATGGCAAATGCTGGACCAGACACAAATGCTTTCCAGTGTTTTATGTGCACTGCTGAGACTGTGGTTGGATGGTCTTTACAAAGGTGAGAGAAGGCATAGCATCATGGAAGCCAGCAGGGAGATCCCTATTGCCAACTGAGGACAATATAATGTTTTAATGTGTGTGCATCTTAACCAGTAGACCGTTCCTTCTGCAGCTCAGGGGAGTGCATCCCACCCATCTGCTCACAATATTCAAGAACCTTTGTGCTCTCTCTGTGGTTCTTTGGTGTTCTTATGGTTTGTTTATTTGGTTGGTTGGTTGTTTGGTTGTTTTGTTGTTGTTTGTTTTTGGTTTTGTCAGTTTGACATGTTAAAGAGTTTTGTGGGAAGAGGAAACACCATTGTGAAAACGTGTCTATCAGATTGCCTGTGGGCAAGTCTATGGGGTATTGTCTTGATTGATGATTGATGTGGAAGGGTCCAGCCCACTGTGGGTCCTGTCTTTCCTGTGCAGGTGGTCCTAAGCTGTAAAAGAGTAGTGATAGCACACACCTTTAGTCCCAGCACTAGGGAGGCAGAGGTAGGCAGATCTCTGAGTTACAGGCCAGCCTGGCCTCTAGAGTGAGTTTCAGGACAACCAGGAGTACACAGAGAAACCCTGTCTCAGGGGTTGAGGTAGGGTGCTGAGCAAACAAACAAACAAAAAGAAGGCACATTCAAAGAGCCATGAAGAGCAAGCCAGGAAGCAGCTTTTCTTCTTGGTCTTTGCTTCAGTTCCTGCCTTCAGGTTCCTGCCTTAAGTTCCTACCATGCCTTCCTTGCCTGGTAGACTACAAGCTATTAAAGGAAATAAACCTTTAATCCCCATATTGCTTTTGGTCATGGTGATTTGTCACAATAGAAACCATAACTAAGACATTTGAGTTACACATTTTCTTTACTCCTCTTCAAGTCTAGCTGTGTTGCAAAGCTAAGTTTATGATTTTGAATAAAAAGGTTGTTAATGTACAAATGACCATCAAAGGTAAGAAAACCATGTCCACTTGTTTCACAGAATCCCAGCCTCTCTAGTAACTTCTGGTACTCACTAAGCATTGTTAGCTGTTAAGAAAGTGCAGATTGTCCTCATGATAATTTGTTAAGCTGTAATTAGAAGAAAAGTTTTTTGTTAAAATACAATATAGGGGCAGCATTTCCCACATGGTTTACATGTTACTAATTGCCTTCTAGTTACTGTGAATAATTAATAGTTTAAGGTTATCCTGATACCAATAAGTCATTTAAAATGTCTTTTAAAATGTTCTGTTCCTTGATGTTGGAGTTACACAGTAGTGCTTACTGGTGGTGATGGGTCCAATCAACTTATCAGAGCATTTGCTACCTATGTTATAGTTCCTGCACTATTTGGTTTGCTAGGTTTTGCAAATTTCTTCAGTTTCTTAGCGGAGTAGTATAAAACCGGAAGAAATTAGTTATATTTTTGAATGTATGATTTTTAAAAGCTTCATAATTAGTTCTCTTTAAATATCTGTAACCAATTTTAAGACTTTTTTTTTGAAAATGGGAGTAACTTTCATTCTGTGTTCTATAAGAAGATAAAGGCAGAAAATTGTATTTATTTAAAATGGAGTTGGGGTAGGGAGAGAGGAAAGCTTTTATTTGACTTAAGGTTCCATTGAGTGTTAATACTGGAACTTAGATGAAGTAAATTGAGTCATTTTATGTGCCCCTCCTCCCCCGAACATACAAGAATTCTATTTGTGTGACTGTTTCTTTAGATAAGAGGCTGATCCTTAAATACTAGCAAGTGACAGGCATGCATATGTTCAGTAGACATGAATCAACTCTGTTTTGCAGGGCATTAAAACAGAATCAATGAAGAATATAAGGTTCTATACAACTTGGTCTTAGCCTAGGGAGCATTTATTGTGTGACAGGAATGAGGAACCAAAGATAAGACCTGAAATATATTTATTTGTAAGATAAAGAGGCCTGGTGATAGATGGTAAATGACTCAGTTGGTCAAAGTACTTGCCCTACAAATTTAAAGACCCAAGTTTGAGTCTCTAGTACCCACATAAATGTCAGGTGTGCATGGCCGCCTGCTTTAATTCCCAGCTCTCGAGAAGTAGAGATAGGATACTCAGAGCAAGCTAGCTAGCCTAACTTAATGGAGCGCTCTGGGTTCAAGTACCTTGCCTCAGTGTATAAGGTGGAGAGCAGTCAAGGAAGACACCTCTGTCCTCTGCATGTACATGTATGTATACCATACATAAGTATGCACCAAAAAAAGTATGTATTTATAAGATAAAAAGTATGTATAAGATAAAAATGAGAAAGTTTCTTAAGAAAATACCTTAACTATACCTGACAAACTGAATCTATCCTATTTGGTCCTTGAGTTAAGTAAAAATGTTTTCATATTTACAATTTTTTTTTTATCATTTACTTATATGTAGGAGGGCTATTAAGATAGAGTCTCATATAATCCAGGCTGACCTTAAACTCTTCATGTGGGTGAGACTGGCCTAGGAGTGGTTTTTTTTGTTTGGTTGGTTGGTTTTTTTTTTTGTTTTTTCTTGTTTTTCAAGACAGGGTTTCTCTATATAGCCTTGACTGTCCTGGAACTCACTCTGTAGACCAGGCTGGCCTCGAACTCAGAAATCCGCCTGTCTCTGCCTCCCAACTGCTGGGATTAAAGACGTGTGCCACCACTGCCCGGCTGGCCTCGGACTGTTGATCATCCTGCTTTTAGCTTCCTTCCTGCCAGTGCCAGGATTTTAGGCATGTGTCATGCTGGCTCTTTTTTACATTTTTAAGTGGTACTTTGGGTCAGGCATGGTGGCACATACCCTTCCTCTTAGCACCTAGGAAGAGAACATACAGGAAGACCACAAGTTCCTGCACATGGGCAGACTGTGTCCCAAAAGAAAGACAAAATAGCATTCTGTGACATGAAAATCATATTCACTTCATGGTTTAGTGCCCATAAATAAAGTCTTATCAGAACACGGACATGCCCAGTCACTTATATATTTTCTATGGCTGCTTTTATAATTCAGTGGCACGGTCAAGCAGTTGCAGCAGAGATACAGCCTATAAAGCTAAAATATCAAGTTTCTAGCTCTTTGCAGAATTTACCACCCTTGCCTCAAGTTTATTGTGAAGGATTGGAGGCAGCCCTCTCCTGTGAGCTGAGGCCATGGGCTGCCTCCCATCCCTAGCAACACAACAATGTGCTAACATAGATCACTTTCCTTGCTGTCCCTCCTTGAAGGACAAGATGGAACTGATCCGTTTGGTTCCCAGTAGCATAAGAACCTCCACACTAGGAAAAGCAAACTGAGATGCAGTTGAGCAAGCAGAAAACAAATAAGGCAGGGTGTGTGAAAACAGTGATGAGGCCTGGCTGAGCTAGGCAGATCCCTGACCCATCTGTCACTGCTGTCACTGTGTTCTATGTAGTCTTGCCCCTCTGCAGGACTTTTAAGGAAGTAGAAAGTAGTAACACCAACTGTTGACATTTTTTAAAAAAATCACCTCTCGCACGTCGTCAAAAGATGCAGATGTGATGAACTGAGTGGGTTTTCTTTTAGGTGCCACCTAAAGTAGCTAACTCTTTCCCCCTGTGCACTTGTATTTCTTCTCTCTGGCTTCATACAGTTGCTCCCCCTATTTAAAGCTGAAACAGTTCCTAAAAATGTGTCAGAACTTTTGTTATTAAGTAGTATCTGATGGAAAAGTGAAGTCTAATACCATCAATTCAAACAGCCAAGCTTTAGCTGAACATAGAAATGTACGGCATATTCTTAGGATGAAATTGTTGAATCAAAATTGTGCAAAATACTTTTGAGGTTTGTAGTAATTGTTTTAAGTATGGGTTTCGATGGCACCTATTTCAAGAGCTATGTATCTTCAGCTTCTTGTCCATTCTTTTACTCACTATGTAAATTTGAACTTTTTTTTGAAAAGTTCTACCTGGAATTTGAATGTCTTGTTCTTAACTGTCTAAATGAGTGAGAATCAGTTAGGCAGCCATCAAGTAACCTTGATGACATCTGGCTGTGTGCTTAGAGATGGAAACATCACGTTTCGACAGACCCGATTAAGGGTCGTAAGAACTGAAAAGGCTGAAGCAGCCTTGGTTTTGTACTGGTGCAGAGAGGTAAGGCTGAGTTCCAGGGAATAGATGTGATAAGAGAAGAAGTTCGAAACAAGTTGTGTGTTGTTGGATGACCTCCCCCAGGTAGACAACAAACCAAGCAAACAGTTCTACCCAAGTCCAGTTTAGTGTAGCAGTGAGCTTATTGGAGTTACTTAGAGGATCACTGGGAAGGAGCTTCTTACATGAACATGGATGAATAAAGATGTGGAATCACCAAGAGACCCAGGCCAGTGTGAGGAGTGTTCTTGGAGCTCTACCTAGCTCTCAGCAGCTTCTCTGGTCCTAGAGTCACTTCCCTTTCTCATTTATTGCTGCTCTGTAACCTTAGGGAAGATCTTGTGGGCCCCCATCTTCTGGCCAAGGTGAATTATCTATACATGGTCCACTCTTTCCTTCAGTTTTTACTTTTTTTTTTTCTGCCTGCTCTTCAGTGTTCCTGAAGGAGGTGACAGAGATGGTCTGGTTACTTTCTTTCTTTTATAACTGAGTACTGGGTCACTCATGACAGTAACAGTCACTTAGTCTTGAGAGATTGACCAGTTATAAGTCTTTACATATCACCACCCACTGCAAAAGGGAAGCTCCTCCTTATACTTGAGACTGCAATAGTGCTTTGTGGGTGTGAACACGAATGCTTCAGAAAGCAGTTTGCTGGGCACAAGATACCTCGTTAGTAAAACAATAGCAGTTGCTTCCCCACTGGAGTCTAGCCATAGGTCTTTGCTGTGATTTACCATGCCAGACAAGACTTCCCTCCTATGAAGAGGGCCTTAAATTCAGTCAGCAAGCAGTTAATGGCACCAGTAACAGTCACACCACTATTGTTTCAGTGGATTGGTTTTACTGGGACTATAGGTAGTATAATAGGCAGTGTCCTTAACCAAACAGGACTGCTGGTGACAGCTCTGCCCCTGCAGCCTGCATAACATCCTGTGGCATTGTGAAAGCTAGCAAGCAGAGAACTTCCAGCTCATTCCCAGCCTGACTTCTACCCATCCTATTGCCAAAGTATATGGTTTCTTTTAGCAATAGGGACTTACCATCCAATGGCCTATAAGCAACAGTAGTTACAATAGCCTTTATGGTTTGTGGGGCCTCAGGAACCTCCTTGGCTTAACTCGAAGAGTAGTGACCTATCCCTAGCACTGGGCCCACTATTATGGCTCCTAGGAGTGCCTTTTTCTACCCCTATGTCATGCCTTTGTTTAAACTCTTTAACTCATTTTTATTGTTATTCCAGATGCTGTTCACATCTGTAAGGCACACAAGGGATACATAGCAATATATAATGAAGCTTTTTTTTTTTTTTTTTTTTTAAGGGAGATAGTCAAGCCTTTTAACAGAGGATGGTACGGATCTTTGATGGCCCAACCTGTCCCCTCTAAACAAGTGCCAGTTTGTCTTGGAGGGTAGTGAAAGAAATCCCTGTAAGGTCTAGTATAGTACAAAATGACCTCATCGTGCACATCAATTGCTTCATCAAAGAACCATGTTGAAGGCTCAGTCAGTTGAGTGCTTGCCAAGCTGGCATAGGCACCTGAGTTCAGATCCCTTGCGTAATGGAAAATTGGACATGGCAGTACACATTGTAGTCCCAGTGCTAGAACCAGGATTCCTGGGACATGCCGGCTAGTTAATCTAGCTAATGAGTGAACTCCTGTTTCTATAAGTTGAGAAGTGATTGAGGATGATCTCCAACACTGACCTCTGGCCTCCGTGCACTCACAAATGTATGTGTTCTAGCAGTTCATTTGTATGCATACACACAAGATCAGTGTTGAGTACAGTGGCCTGTAGAGAGATACTACCCCATCTAGCCTTCCCTAGTCCATAGTTGTTCTCCGTGAGATATCTGGGTTGACTGATCTGGGAGTGATGCTGCAACTGCTGCCGTGGCTGTGAGTCTGTCCACCCCAGTGGTCTCTATGGGGCCAGCTTGTACTGCTCAGCCTAGCTCAAGGCCAGGAGGGACCAGGGCTTTGCCACAACCTGTGGTTGGTACTAGAGGCGACTCGGGTTCTGACAGGCTCCAGCTACACCTGTGGCACTCTCCTGTTCATCAGTCTCACCTGCCTGTAAAAAAAAGGCTGTGTGAACACATTGCATTTTCTGGATGTGCACTGCCCACCCCGAAGATAAGTTTCATCTTTCCACCTGCGTTGCTGTGTCTTTTATGTCTTCCCTGAACCGTGCTGAAGCTTTACAGGCATCAGAAGTTCACTGGAACAGCCTTTGCCGTTCTGATTGTATTTCTCCTTAGGAACTTAGCTTGACAAATCTTGCCACTCTGTCATCTAGCAACCTGTACAGACTCCTTTGTCTACTTTGACTTTTCCTCCCCTCTTGATTGCCTTTGCACTTTACATTCCTGGTTTACATGCCAGTCTGTCATCCAGGTCTGCCAGAGCTTCTCCTGTGTCGTAAGGATTGTGCCCCACCTTGGGCTCAGCAACTTCACAAGAGTGAAGCCCATACTGACCCAGTCCCCTTTTCTCTCTTTCCTTCCTCACTTCACATTTCTTTTTTGGTATATTTTTAATGTGTGTCTGTGTGTAGATATATGCATATGAGTACAGGTGCTATCAGAGGCCAGAGGCTTCGGATCCCCCTGAGGCTGGAGTTAAAGGCGAATGTGAGTCCCCTAGTGTGGGTGCTGGGACCCTAACTTGGGTTTTCTGAAGAACAGTATGTGCTCCTAACCACCCCCATCTCCAGCCTTTCAGCTTCTTTCTTAACTCTGCTGTGAACAGAGATCTGATCTGCCTATCAGGTGTCCTGTCATCAAGTACTGCTCCTCTTACACCGAACTTCCTCCTACTGCCTGTCTTTTATTGTCTTAATGAAACTCATGGAGGCCTCAGCTGGTGATAACAGGCCTTGTGATGGTGTCCATGCCAGTCCATGGGTCCTGCTATTGCTTGCATTACCCCTGTCTCAGAGAGAGGTGAGTCCTTAGTGTCTTGGTTATTTTTCTATTGCTATGATAAAACACCATGACCAAGGCAACTTATTTAAAACATTTTTCATTTTGGGGCTCACAGTTCCAGAGTGATAGAGTCTGTTACCGTTATGCTGGGAAACATGTGGCAAGCAGGCATGGAGCAATACTTGAAAGCTTACAACCTGATCCACAAGCAGGAAGCAGAGTGCTAACTGGGTTGGTATGAGGTTGAAGCCTCCACCCCCCCAACCCCTACCAATGACACACCTCCTCCCACAAGGCCATACCTCCTAATTCTTCCCAAATAGTTCTATCAACTGGGGACCAAGTATTCAAATATATGAGCCTGTGGGAGCCATTCTTCTTCAAACCAGTGCTCGCAGTTTCTCTGCCTCTGTGGCACTGCATAGCAGGAAATAAACAGCCACTTCTCCTGTACTCATCTTCAGTTCTGTTGGTCCTGTTTGGGTGTCAGTTTCATTGTATGATTCTTCCTAGGGAGACATGAACAACTTCTATTCACCCTAGATAGGGCACTGATGACAGGCCAAAGGAACAGCTCCCTTCATGTCTCACTTAGTAAACTGGCGAGTTAATTGTGGTTATTTTTACAGGCATATAGATGAAGGTTCACTCACAGGAATATGGTGACTCAAATGGCAGCTCCACCTCCAAGAAGCCCACCTTGGCTTAAATGATGACTCACAAAGCTGCATCTCCATAGCTTCCCAAAAAATTTGCAGGCAGCTTGACTCGTTCTTGAGTCCTCTCTCCCTAGCAACTGCGTATTGCCTTTTAGAACCTTATAGAGATTTTGTGGATGTTGTAACTCAGGGGCTTTCTGACCCCTATAGTCCTTCTTCCATCCTGGAGAGGGTGGTCCATGACTAGGTGTTTTTGTTGTTGTTTGTTTTTAATTATTTGTTTGGTTTTGTTGTTTTGAGACAGAGTTTCTTTCTGCATCCCAGCTTGGCTCACTGTTGCCCAGGGTAATCCTCCTGTGCTAAAATTACAGGTGTGAGGACCATGCCTGTATACAATAATAGAGTGAGCTTGAAGTAAGTCCACAGACCCGAGAGGTGTTACCACTTGTACATGTTAACCAAACAGTCTATGCAAGGATGGAAATGTTAGCTTCTGTCTACTCCAGAGCACAGCCTGTATTGAACAGGAACATCTAGTTTTCTGGACATTGCTCCAATCCAGAGAATGAAAGATGAAAACTCACCCTTTCCTGCCTAGGAGTTCACCACTTGGTGATAAATGCAGACGTTGTGCTTATGACATAGTGGCTAAGAGTCAGATGTGTTTATTTTCAAATCCTAGCCAAATCATCCACTTCCTATCTGTGAAACAAAAAAGGAAGTGCCTAACTTGTGGGGTTAGTGACGTGATGCTGGTGTTGGCTCTAACTGACGTAGTGGAGAGATGTGCCGGGCATCATAAGGGTACCTGAAAGGAGCTGAAGGAGAGCTAGGACTCTGTTCCCACAGAAAGGAATGCCTGAACTTACTTGAATGATAAATTAGACACTCGATGGAGCCGTGTGCATTTCTGGCAGTAACTGACTCTTGCTCCCCACTAATTCTGTTTGTGATGTATGGACACGATGTGCCACTGGCTAGCAAAGGACAGGTTCTTTAACTGGCCTTCATCTACCTAACAACAGCATCATTGTTTTTAAGTGTGTACTGCTTCTTACAATGCAGAAATGAAGACAGTGCATGGAATTTGAGGTTATGTAAGACTTACTCAGAGTGAGAAGCATTTTGTTGGTAGAGACTTGACTTTATTCTACATCTTAACAGGACTTGATAGTGAAGCAAACTGCCACATTTTGGTTCTTTTAATTTTGATTGATTTGACACAGTATTTCTATCTTCTCTCTTTTTAGGTTCAAATGAACTATGAAAATTGATGTTAAAATAATTGCTAAAATATCTCTTTTGATAATATTATCTTATCAAACACTAAGAAATTTACCTAGGTGTCTACTAAATTATATTAAAGATGATCATTACTTTTGTTCTGATGTATTTTATAAATAACAATGAGGCAGCCCAGCCTTTCTGTCAGTACTTTAAAGTCTTTTTTTCCTGTTTTGTTTTTATTTTCTTTTTTGGCTTCTTATCTTCTGTAACTTAAAACATTAAAAGGGGAGCATAGTCAGGAAGGGCCCTTGCTAAGCAAGTATGAAGACCTGTGTCTAAATGTCCAGCACACATGTAAAAAGCTGGGGTTTAGCTGCGGGGTTCAGTGAGAGGCTCTGTCTCAAGAGAATAAAACAGAGTGTCAGAGCAGTCTACTTAATGTTTTCCCCTGGCCCTCTACTCACTGGCCAGAGGTAGCTACTCACTGAGCTCCAGTCCAAAGAGAAGTACTGTTCCAAAGACCAAGAAAGATGGCTCCTGGAGAACAACTGAGCTTGACCTCTGACCTTCACGCGCATAGATAAGCGTGAGGTGCCTAGTAAGCAGCAGCTGCCCGTTGAAAAGCAATTGAGATTTTCCTGGGTGTAGGTAGCAACTTACATTGTTTTTCCTTTTTTTTTTTTTTTTGGCATTTAGCCAGCAAAAGCATCTCCTACTCTGATTCTTCTATGGATGGGAGCAATTTCTTAAGTGCCTCAGCCATAAGCTGGTCTGTCTGTCAGTGAGAGATTATTGCCCAACATGGCCGCTAATAGGAAGAAAAGCCAGAGAACATGTTAAATTGTGTTTGCTGGCCACCTGCTTATTGTTGTCTTACATATTTTCTTTATGTCATCATTATGTTTCTGTGTGCCATCATTAGACAGTCATTCCTGAAGCAAAACATTCATGGCTCTTGTCATTTATAGTCCCGAGACACTAGCTTCCAGTGCCTTCACGGGTGAGTAGGAGACCCTAGATTCAGGGTCTCTCATGAATAGGGTTAGCTTATCCAGCCAATCAGTCCTCGGGAATCTGAAGTTGGGGCCATTTGACACCCTGAAAACAGATGCTAGCTCCTTTCTGCAGTGAAAATAGTAACCGTGGTTACTGTGCAGAGTACGTTTGTTTTTTATACTCTGGAGCAGGCAGTGAACTGCTTGAAAAGTGGTCACTTTCCTGCAGTGCCTTTGAGCCAAAATAATTGTCTTAGCTTTGGGCCTGAGCAGCTTTTTTATGCTCATAGGATGTATGACAAGACCACAACTGGATAAATCCCCACAGGAGGCAGGGACTGTGAGTCCCTGTAAGCTTCTGGTCACTGGCCATGTAACAGCCTAGAAGAGAGCTAGTCTTTTCCTTTGTGGATAGCTACTGAGTAAGTAGCTGAGCACAGGACAGAAAGAACATTTGGTACAAAGGAGATGTTAAGACCCTGGCTATCTGCCCTAGGTGTGATGCTGTGCTTACCATGGGGAAGCTGGCTGCTAGCTTGAGAGACTAAACATGGCGTCAGATGACAATAGAGGGTTGGAGGAGGGGTGAGTTTAATGTACTTCTTTTAGATTATCTGGGTATCTTTTACCATGCTGTGACATGGAATTCCATGAAAATAGTTTTGGTAAGGCTTGTGGAAGCATAGTTTTTAAAGAGAGCTTATAAATCCCTTTTTCTCAAGCTGTCTTGCATGTGAAAGGCATGCTTGTTGAAACCTCATCTGAATATTGTTTCTCAGTTGCTTAAATACATATGAATCAAATTTTTGAACATTTTTCTGTCAGTATTTAAGGGCTGTATAGTAGATTGCGTCCAGGTTTTATTGGACGTATAACATGTTCCTGGTGGACATTTGGAAAAAGAGGTGGTGTGAAGAATGAGCAACTGTGCTTCTCCACATAGACCAGTCCTGGGCACACAGTGGACCCCCTCTGTTGAGTTAGTGAATGGGCCTATCTCCCTACCACCCCAAATCCTGCATTTTCTGTTCATCTGGTTATATTAAGAAGGTATGAGACCTTGGGAGGGAGTCCTTGGGGCTGTCACTCTATAGAGAAGTAAAGTCAAGTTACAAGTGAAGAAGTTTTTTTCTGGCAAAGACCTGTGATTGCTACTTGAAACTCTTTATAGTCAGCCATTTACCTAGGGTGCTAGTTAGGTTTTTTTTGTCAATTTGATACATGCTGGAGTCATCTAGGAAGATAGAAGGGCAATTCAGAAATTGCCTCTATCAGATTGGCCTATAGGTAGGTCTGTAGGTGCATTTTCTTGATTAGTGATGGATGGGGGAAGTCCCAGCCCACGGTGGGTGGTGTCACTTCTGGACAGGTGGTCCTGAGTTATATAAGAAAGTGGGCTGAGTAAGCCAGTAAGTCAGCAGTGTTGCTTTATGGTTCTAGCTGCAAGCTGAGAACTGCAAGCTGGCTAGTTTAGTTAAGTCAAGGGCAGGACTTCAGTTGTAAGCAAGTGGCTGGGGTAACTGTGTCAAGTGATTGGGGTAGACACCTCCACTACCTGCTTGTTGTAAATATGAAATAGGTAATGGGGAAGGCAGGGGTTCAAGAAAAGAGGAAATATAAATAGAGCACATACCTGTGGTGAAACCAAAGCACCCCACCCCACCCCAAAAAATAAAGGTGAACTGAACCTGGAAGAATTGTTAGAACAGTTCCAAGTGCCAAAGGAACAAAGAATGTCACACTAGATATGACTGATTCCTTCTTGATTTCTCCATTTTGGTGAATATTTAGGTCTGTCAGCTGTGGAGAGAGGGCAGGAATAAGAGGCATTTCCAAGGAAAAAAATAGAGATTTGGAGTTGGGTTGAAAGGAGTTGCAGGGAAGAAGCTGGGTGAGCACCCTGCTATATGTAGATTTCAGACTGTTGAAAGGGGAGCCTGCTAGTATAAGGGGAGCATGCGTCTTGTAGGTGTTGGGGACCATCTCTGAAACAGCACAAGTTTTCTCTTTCAAAACATGCTTTCTAGCCAGGCGACAGTACAGGCCTGAAATCCCAGTCACTCAGCAAGGAGGCAGGTGGATGGTAACAGGTTACCCAGGTTACAGCCTAGGTAACTTAGTAGGACTGTTTACAAAATAAAGAGTAAGGGGCTAGATCATTAGTTTTAAATGTTCTTAAGAAACTATTAGAACTCTGAACTGTTTTAAATATATTACCTCTCAAGGTCTTAATTTCTTAACTAAGAAATCAGATATTTCTCTTCTTAAGGTTGACTAGCTGTTTTCAAATTTTCCTTCAGGTAAGAGTGCAGTTTTAAAGTGTCTCCTGGATATTCACAAAATCTTTCAAGAAAATGATCCAGCATACATTTTGAATGATCTCTACATCGCAGACTACTGTGTATGGATTCAGAAGGCCAAGTAAGTTGTGTGTCCCTGGGTAATTTCTACATGCTGGCAACAGTGAAACATTACTTACCTGGGAGGAAGTTTTCGTGTGAGAGAAACCCAAAGCCACTTAAATACTTTAGAAATGGCTGGATTCTAAGCAGGGACATCACTATTCCGGATTTGTATGAGCTAAACAGAAAGACTGTCTCAGAGAGAGAGGGAAGGAGGGAGAGAACACACACACACACACACACACACACACAGATCTGGGAGAGAGAGAAACGGGAGGGCAAGGTCCATTAAGATAGAAAGTTTGATAAATTGCTTGAGGAGACAGGCAAGGATAAAATTTGATTTTTGGTGTGGATGTTGCTATTGCAGAATATGTGACAGAAACAACTAAAGAGACGAACAAGTCATTCAGCGCTTCTCAACCTGTGGGTCATGACCCCTCTGGCCTTTCACAGGGGTCACCTAAGACCATTGGAAAACACAGATATTTATATTACAGTTCATAACAGTAGCAAAATTGCCATTATGAAGTAGCAATGAAAATAATTTACAGTTGGGGGTCACATGTATTAAAGGTGCACAGCATTAGGAAGGCTGAGAACCACTGGTTTAGAAGGTACATGGCAAGTAAGGTGTGGTGGCTGGGGTCCATGTGGTATGAACTTGCTGCATGGCTTCTTCATGTCTTATCAGATGGGGAGAAAGTGGGGCAAGGCTGTATGGCTCCTGGTGGCCTGTGTCCAAAAGCAATGCAATTCCCAGGTAATTCCCTTAACCATGACAAATGCTCATAGGTGGGTGTGTGGGCCTTCTGAACCCAAACCCTAATGGTGTGCACAGAATTGCTAACCTCCAAACTGATAGGAAATCTCAAGACTGGGTACCTAGACTGTACCTATGGCAGGGCTGTGTGTGCATGCATGTGTACTGACATTTACATGTGTAAAAGTTACAAGATTTAAATCTAATGCAAACAGGAGCTGTGTCTTTGTTGACTGACCCCAGACTTACGGAGATCATGTTTCATAGTATAAGAAAATACAAAGTTTACAGTCTTGCAGCATATTGAAGTAGGTATTGAAGAGTCTGAACACTCACAGATAGGCTCCAGCACTTGCTGAGTGAAATTTTTGTGATTTGTAGACGTGTTTAATGTTGCCTCAATCATGGAAGCACAGTCGGTTGACAGTTAGCTTTAAAAGGTGATGCATTTGTATGTCAGGAAGAACTTGAGTAGATCTGCTTCTCATTAGGCACAGCCAGTGATCCACTTGAGTAGCAAGGGGCCCTTTATTGGGACTCACGGAGCTCTTGATTGGAATGATTCCTCAGTGGTGTAGAATACCACGTAGAACTGTTGTGTCATTGCTCACCTAGATGAGAAAGAAGCACTAGGCTTCTGTGACTGCAGTGATTGCCTTCTAATACCTCTGTGTTGAACTGTGATCTGGAATGTATTTCTTATTTCTCTTCACGAGGAAGCAGTAGAGTGCAGTGTAAAAGCCACTAGATGACCTGTTGTCTGGAGGATGCTCAGGTCGCTCCAGACAACACCTCACCCTGCAGCATGTGGAGGCCACATCTGTGGTGGAAATCTAGATTTTGCCAGATGGAAAATTGAATCCTTAACTCCTGAGATCTCAATGTCATGGCAGGCCATCACTTCATCTGGCCCTCCTGCTGATTGAGCTTATCAGATACCCTGCTGCCCTCTCCTGGTATTGCTCTTGTTTTCATAATAAAACTCAGTTGCAGTAGTCTGCATGGAGGTGATTTGTTTCTCGAGAGCAGAAATTTTATAAACATGTAATGAATGTGGAGGTTGGTGCCAGGGTCCCATTTTCGTGAGTGCTTCTCTCCATATTGTGACATTCCTTATTAAATACAGAGAAAACTTGCATTGCATTCCAGACAGCTGTAAGTGTCCAAGTTGCTGTGGGGCCAGACATCTCTTTAAGGTTTTTTGTTTTGTTTTGTTTTTTTTAACACTTGTTTTAAGTCATAGGAAACAACAAGTTCTCAGGAATTAATTGTTCTGGTGCTAATGATTTTTTTATTTGTTTTTTATTTTGTTTCTAAAAGGATAGTGTAGTCAGCAGTAGGAAAGAAGAGAGAGCTTGCAGAGACTCAACTGTTTTATAAACTACTTTGCTGCTTCTACTTCTCCAACTTGAGTTTCCCTAAGTAGACTATGTTGTATTACTGTGTGTAATAATAAGATTATTGCTAGCCCACTTTTCCTCTTCCTTTGAAATAACACTTTTCGCAATGCATCTGATTTTTATTAACTTTTGTAAGCACAGCTTAGACAGTCTTTCTTGTGTTTCACTTATGAACCTTCTCACTTCTAAATTACCGCAGGGCAGCCTCTTAACTATTTTTGTCCTCATCTCTTGCTGTCTTATTTTATATAGTTAAACCACCACATTTTTATGTTATGCAATAGTTTATATTTTCTTTAGTCTATACTTGATATTTTTGATTGTAAGAATGAAAAGCTGTGTAACATTTTCTTGGAAGTACCAGACAAGTATGAAATTCTGACTTGCCCAAAAATGGCATTCCATTTTTCCAGTCAGACATTTACTTTGGCAAAAGTTTATTGCAATGCTGTCATTCTTATATTGAATCAGTGAAGCTATGGCAACAATGTAAGCTTTGCCTCGTGAGGGTGTTTGCTTTTCTATGCTATCTGCTTTTCCTGAAGCATGAAGCCTTGGAGTCGTATTATGAGTTATGAGTTTGCAGATTAATTTTTCTGGAGAAAACAAAAAAGCATTCCTTGTTTCATTCAGTGTACGTGGCACTGGGATTTCAGTATGGTGCCTGCAGCATACTGCAGTGGCAGTGTGAGGATTGTTGAGGGTTTGCTTGCAGTGATGATAACAGACAGGTCTGTAACGGTACCCTGCCCTGTGGGTTTGGATATTTTGCTAGATATGCCATGTGTTAGAACTAGTTATCTTCATTCATGTGCTGTAGAAGTGAGGTCAAAGAAAAAGTGTTCCCTTTAGAAACTGTTGCAGGAGGAAAGGGATTTATTGAACCATTTGTTTCGTTAGTAGATGCTCTCTTAGCGCTTGGTTGAGAGGTCACTACATACATCGTCTGCCTTCGCCATAGTAGAATAATCTAAGCCCTCATCTCCTGTGAAAACTTCAGGGGCCCTGGGAAAGAACACTAATCTCCGTCTATCACTGTTTCTTGTGTGCACAGCAAATTTTAATTGACTTGAATGGGTCCTGTTAGTTAAAGGAGACGTTTTTCATTGCTAAAAAAATGTATCTCTGGGGTTGGTAAGATGGTTCAGCAGTTAAGAGCATTGGTTGTTCTTTCAGAGGACTGGTAGTCAATCCCCAAACACCCCCCCCCCCCCCCAAGGTGAATCACAACTGTCTAACTTCAGGTCCAGGGGATCCAATGCCCTCTTCTGGCCTTCACAGGCATTGCACACATGTAGTACATAGACATTAAATTCAGACCCATACACATAAAATAAACCCACCCCCCAAAATTTTTTTTTAATATAGAATTTTTAAAAGCTGTGAAGTAGGGCTCAGGAGACTGCCCAGTAGGGAAAGGCACTTGTTGCCAAACCCAACAGACAGCCTTTAGTTTGGTCACTGGAACCATGGTGGAGAGAACCAACTCCTATAAGTTGTCTTCTGACCTCCACACATGCACCATGGCATTTGTGTAAACGCATGTACACACACACACACACACACACACACACAGTAAATAAAATGTAATTTTTAAAAAGCGGCCCATCAGTTACAGCTATCTTTGTTGAAATTTTCAGTTACATTCAGTGTTGGCTTTCTTCCCACCTCTGAGTCTTTCATGGTGACCCACCGTTATTAATTCTTGCAGTTCTGTCCTCTGAGAACTTAGTAGTCCCCACCCTTTGTGTAACACAGGATGTTCTGCCTCTGTTCTCACTGCCCTGTGACCCGGGAAAGCTCTCCTTCACTGACTTTGATGCACTTAGTATTAGTATTCAATACTGCTTCTAGCTGTTTCTTATTTGTTTGTTTGTTTGTTTGTTTTATTTTTTTAGTTTTTGAGACAGGGTTTCTCTGTGTAGCCCTGGCTGTCCTGGAACTCACTCTGTAGACCAGGCTGGCCTCAAACTTGGAAATCCTCCTGCCTCTGCCTTCTGAGGGCTCCCTATTCATCTTAAACTCATGGAAGTACATTGCACACACCCATTTGTAACTTAATAGTATTCAATAAGTCTCTTCCCTTTAAAATATAGTTTCTATTAAGCCTTTAAAAAAAAAAAAAAGAAGCTCCCCACTGTAAAAGGAGGTATGTGTCAAAGGAAGACAGTAACTGACTAGGTTTGGTTCGGTTTTGGTTTTGCTGGTTTGAAACAGGGTTTCTTTAGCTTCCCTACTGAAGGGATTGCAGGCATGTTCCATACACCTGGCTTCAAACTGTGTGTTTTTAATTCACAGTACTAGGGGGCAAGTAATGTATCATTTTTGTTCTTCTGCATATAAAATTTTTGGTATTTTTAAATCTAAATAAAATCCAGACTGTCCTCAGTATAAATATATGAATGTGTAACTAATTGAATAGTGTTCTCTCTCTGGTATGGTAAGATTTTGTTGGGTTTTCTTTTTTCTTTTTTGCAGTACTAGGGAATCGTACCTTTGTCCCTGCAAGTGTGAAGCAAATCCTCTGCCTTTCAGCTAATAGTGTAGCACTTTGTTTTCAAGGTAGTTAAGTGTGCAGAAAAAGAATTTTAAAATGTGTCCTGGAAATGCTGGACTGACTTACATTGAGCTGATAGTTAACTAATATTCTTAGTATATTTAAATTCTCACTCCATTTTAGCATACTTTTTCCTCAGAAACAGTCTTATGATCCCAAAGATACTGAAGCCAGAGTCTGTGAAGGAAACAGTTTTCCTAAACACTTATCTTAAAGGTGAAAAGCCCTCCACCTCAGCTTTGGCAATTGTGAGTGAACTTAAATCATTTCTGTGCTATCTTACATTAGTGAAACACCTAAGACCTTGCTGATCTGCCCTGCTCTGCTGCTTCCAGGCCTGTGTGCTTAGCAGGTGAGGTGTGCCCCTGGTTTCTGTGGAGGCAGAGGCTTCCTTTGTCCTGGCATATCTTCAGCAGGAGGGTGTGGAGCTGGCTCTCATGGAGATGCAGCCTTAGGACTGGAATCTTACAGAATACTGTGGGCTTCAACCTCGTTGAACCCGAAGGTAGGATGGATGCTAGGATAGCTGTGGGAATGCGCTGGTGAACAAATAAGGTTGTTATCTAGTGGTACTGAGAAGTTACAGGGCCTGCAGAACTCACTAGCTGTAGCATGACTAACCCTTTCTGTGAGGCAGTGTTAATTCCCACAGTAATGGAGTGGTGCTGTATAAAGCAGGTTGTTAGGAATTGGGCCGGCTCCTTCGTCTCTTCCCTCTCCTCTGCCCAGGCCCATTTTGTTGTGATATTCCATCATTCACAGGCCAGTGCATGGTTCTCACTGTAAGATAAAAAGCTGTCGTCCTGTGCTTTTAGACTTCTTGAACTGGGAGCTAAAATAAACCTCAAATTACTCAGTCTGAGGTATGCTGTAATAGCAAAAGACATTGAGTTAAGATCTAAAGGATTGACAACAGTCAAAGGGCTGGAGCTGTAACGCAGTGATAGAGCTCCTGTCTCCTGTGTGTTCATTCTTAGCAGCGGGGGTGTGGAGGAAGGCGGGGAGTTAAAAAAAGTGGCATAGGCATATGATACTAACACTTGGGGAACTGAGGCAGAAGGGTGGAGAGCTTAAGGCCAGCCTAGGCTAAGTGGTGAGACCCTGTGTCAGAAAACCAGATGGGATGAAGAAGAAGGCAAAGTATCAGACATAGGAAAAAGTACATGGTCTACCTAAGATCTCACATGGATAGAACACAAGATGGGCATAGGAAGGAGATAGATGAGGCTGGAGGCCCCATGGAAGGTGCGACCACTTCATCCCAGAAGTGTCGAGCTGCAAAGAACCTGAAGCTAAGTGGTACCTGTGTGAGCAACACCATCCGATCTCATAGTAGGAACTTAGGGGTGTGGTGGGGGTTCAAAGCTGAAAGCCTTGCCAGGGGTGTGTGTCATGATCCAGGCTGAGTGATGGTGACTAGAGCTTGGGTGATGGCGGTGAGAGGGAGGCAGGCAGTGCTCAGAGTCAGGAGGCGTCGGGGAGGCAGGTCGAGTAATTGCTTGGACAGACTCAGAGAAAAGGGGAGAAGGGAGGCAAGAGAGAGCCGGGTTCTGACCGTTGAAGGTGCCTTTGACAAGATTTACTAATGCTGGGGAGGTTAGGTTGGGAGAGACAAAGAGAGCAGTCTTGGAAATGCTGCCTCAGCCTTTAAGGAACACGCAGAAAAACATGCCAAGAACATTTGGATCACAGCTGGGCAAGATGTCTCGAGAAGAACTTGGACAGAGAAAGGATATGAATTAAACAGCAATGTGAAAATGCTGTCTGGTTGCCTGAGACTGTGGTGCTCATGTGACTATAATAACAATCATTCCTGGCTGAGAAAAGAACCGTGCACGGAGACAAGGAAAGCATGGGAGCAACATGCTACACACATCACCTCCTTGTAGCTGTGGTTAGTGGGGGAGCAAGAACGGACTGAAGCTGCTTATATTTGGGTCAGTTTTTCCTTGTAGTATTCCTTCACTGCTGACACCATCCTCCATCTGAGTTATGGGATCATATGAGAAACTCACTGTTCTAGTGGATCCTGAAGTTGCCAGTTCTCTTGGTTTCAGTCATGTTATAGAGGAGAAACTCAACTTGGGCTTTGGCAGTGGAAACCAGTTTCTTACTAGATGGCAGATTGTCCTTTGGAGACCAGGTGCTAGAAAGTGGCTGGCCTATGGGACTCAAGCCTGGCAAAGTGAGATAGATAGAGTGGCCTGCTCTGACCATGTGCCCTGAGACTGTTGCTTCCCAGAAGCTCTCAGAGGAGCCAGGTAGCCATCCATAGCCCTGAGTTTTCATGGTTTGTAATTCTAGGAGATGAGGAAGGGTCATTCTCTCTTTTGTCCAGTAACCTTGGTCAGGGCAGCCTGAAGAGGAACTCGAGGCATGATTTATACTACCCAGGGCCAGACACATGCACCACCTCATGAGGACAGAGACAGGCTCTCCCTGTCACTGCTGTTGATAGTGAGCCTACTGTGCCAAGAACTTGTGGCTAAATTAAGGCCTAGACTTTGTAGGCAGAGGCAGGTGGGCTTCTGTGAGTTAGAGGCTAGCTTAGTCTACATAGCAAGCTCCAGACATCTGGGATTATACAGAGAGACCGCATGTCAGAAAACTAAAAAGGAGCATGAAATAAGGGGAGCATGGTGGAGGAATACACAGAGCTGACCTCAGACCTAAAAGAGCATATACATCCACATACAAAAACCCTGAAAGTATACATGTTCACACCCCCCCCCCACACACACACACGATTATTTGAAATAAGATAAAATTGCAAATGAAGAAAGAACAACAGCAAAAGCCCTCTCCTGGGAGGCCTGCTCTTTTCTGTAGGGAAACTGAGAAGGAATGGATCTGGGGGAGAGGGGCAGGGGTGAGGAGTGGAAAGAGTAGAGGGAGGCAAAACTGCAGCTGGGATGTGTTGTATGAGAGAACCTTTCTCCTGAACCCTTAACATTCTGGTACAGAATCTTCCTGAGTACACAGTTCCGGGAGCACTGGTCTCTTCTCAGAGAGTTACGGTAGTTCTGAATCATAGGAACATCTGTAATCCTATGATTTATTGGCACTTTGCTTATAAGCAAAGTCTAAGGAAGAGCAGCTTTCCCCTGTGCTCACTGCTGAACTACTGGTGATACAGTAAAGGCCACGGAGTAGACCCCTTCTCCGTGGCAGCACACTGGATGGGCACAAGGGAGTGGATATTGGCATTGTAGTAATCTTTTCTTATGGAGCTAAGTCCTACTTCCATCCAGGATGAGTTTGTGGGTTTAATTAAAAATAAACAGTAAAACTAAAGAGCACCCTGACTTGCCCAAATAGGCATCTTGCCAGGAGTGATTTCAATTCAACGTTTAACATGCTTGAATTAATCACAATTGTATTTTGAAACTTCTACACGTTTGTCATTAGAAGACAATGTAACACTCAACATTTAACCGTTTATCAGAGAAGTAACTTCCCACACCAAGTAAACCACCCAGAATATCTGCCTATCACTTTGCAGGTTTTAATTTTAGCCAGAAATCCTTAGTCCTAGAGACAGATTGGGATTGGAGAGACCTTGTCTTTAAAAAACAAACCAGGCTGGGGATCTGACTGTCTCCATGTACTCCCACTGAGTCCCCAGTGCTAAGGTTGCAGATGCAGCCCTGCTGTGCCTGGCCTTCTACATGGCTGTTGGCCATTTGAACGCAGGTCCTCATGCTTGCGCAGCTGGCATTTTTCCACCCGAGTCATCTCAACTTTCAAACATGCTTTATTTTAATGTAGTTTTAGACTTACAAAAGACTTGTAAGGATAGTCCAGAGTTTCTTCCTATTAAGTGGTGTAGTGGTGTCAGTAATGAGTCAGCATTGACACATCCTATTGACAGAAGGGTTTGTTTTGTTTCAGTTTTAACTTAATGTCAACCTTTTTTTGCTGTTTAGTCTGAAGTAGAGCCTAAGTCAGTTTCTTAGACATTTGATTATCCATTAAATGCCTTTGAATGTACTGAAATACTGTAGAGACATTACTTATCTGAGGTCTGAATCATCACCGATCTCAGCCTTGTAGAGGAGTGGTTGAGAATTTTCAGAAACTTCAAAGTATAACTCTCAGGTCATTTGTGTGTACACTTGTATGGGCATCAGTATACTAATGCAGTAATAAAATAAAACACTGTGAAAATAACTTAGGCAAGACCGTGTGCCTTCCTATTTTCTTAGGATGGTGGAGATTAGGGGGAAAAGTGTTGATAGGAGCCTTGTAAAAAGAGAGCAGCTTTCAGCAGTGCACAGGCATGTGGGCACCTTACCTAAGGCTAAGGAGTAGCGTGTGTTCTCAGCCTATCCTGTAGCTTTGACTGGGTTCCCTTTGCCTCTGATTCCTATGCTCCTCCTGTGTCTGGTCTCTTCAGGCTCTCGGAGCTGTGATTTACAGGAGGAGCAAATGGTGTTTCCTTTTACCTCCTTGTTCTTTTCATTTTTATGACTTAAAACTCCAGGTCAGGTGAGTGTGGGTGGTGATGGATCAAGTGAGTTTTGTAAACCACATTCTGTACCTCTCGGAGAGTTTCCCGTGTCCCTGAATGTCCTGTTATCTTACTCAAGGAGGAGGCTTACACTGATTAATGTGGCATGTGTGTGGTTATCATACTCAGAACGGCACTCTATTTAAGGAGAGCTTTGTCAAGAGCAGTCTCTGAATGGAGTCACAAAAAAAGCTTTTTAAAAAACTGACAACTTCAAGTACAATTTCCTTTTCTTCTGCCTATTATGATTGAAACCCAATCCTTGTTATAACATAATTATCTTAACCGAAGCCAGCAGGGAGTTGCTGCCTTATTGTAAGGGGTGTGAAGTCCCCTAAATAAATAGAGGATTAATTACATTCACAGCATGTTGTGAAGGTGATGAAATTGACTGTGGTCGTCTGACTTGTCCCATTTCCTGCTCTGACTGCCTCTTGAATAAATAGAAGCTGGGAAAATGAGAGCAAGAGCTCCCAAGCATGTCGCTGGCCACGGGGTATTGGGAAAGGACCTTTTGGGGACAGTTTCCATATTTTAAGTCCTTTATGTGATGCTTATTTTATATAATTCTGTCATCCATTGTTCTTTTACTGTTTCCAATGTAAAGACTTATTTTTAGAGATAATTTTTATTTCAAGGATATAGATAATAGCAGACCATTTAAGGACTTTAACCATTTTGTGTTTCTAGTCTTGAATTCATGCTTGCTTTAGACTCTCAGAGCTGAGATTACAGGTGTACGCCAGCATATACAGTCAACAAACTATATAATAATGTATTGAACTCACTGCTCTAACTGCCTCCCTCTCCCTTTCTCCCTCTCTTGTCTTTTCCTTACACTTCTAGGGATCAAGCCAGGGCCTTACACATGCTGTCAAATACTCTACCCCTGGATGGCATCCCCAGCCCCAAATCAACACATTAATGGTCCATGTTTAGATATTTTCAATTAGTTGGCCTATTAGAAAGCTTAAAGATAATATTGGCTATTGGGTTTTGTCCATTTTGCAAAGAAACTTATGAATTAATAAGTTTGTTTCTTTATGAAATTGATCATATTCTATTTTATGTTTGTTTTACCTTCTGTTTCTAGAAATTTTTAAGTGTTCCAAATTGATTCATGTATTTATTCTCTTTGTTTTCTGCTACTGTGACTTCCTCGATGAGATGTGCTTACCACAGGGGGGCTCATAAGCACAGCTGTGTGGGATAAAGAAAGCTTGTACTCGACCTTCTCCCACCTGAGTATATTAGGAATGAGTAAGCTTCGCTGACATGGTGTATGTTGCAGAAAGTCTGTGCAGTAGGTGGTGCACCATTCAGTTTGGAGTCTAGCAGCCTTTATCAAAAAAATCCACTGCTTCCTGGAACAGTTCTCCGTATGTCTAAGGAGAAGCATAGCCATTATTCCATTTTTTCTGAGAGTCTGAAATATGGCTAGGCCTAGAGGTTGCCTCTCCTAGGAAATTAAGAGTTGGGGTGAGGGAATTCTTGGCACTTTGTTTCAGTTAAGTCACAGGCATGGAAGCTGAGGCGCTGCAGCCAGAGCCTCTCCAGCAGATGTGCAGGGACTCCCAGCTCTGTTACTCACTGTGGGGTACCACAACTTGGCTTTACTTAACTTTGCTTTGGGGATTCTTTTTTGTTTTCCCCATTTTATTTATTCTTGTTGTAAGGAGGGGCGGGGCTCTCACAGAGGTGAGAGGACAGCCAGTGGAGTCAGTTCTGTCAGGGGATCGGACTCCGGTTGTCAGACCTGTTCTTGCTGACCTGCTTTGGAGATTCTTATGAGTTCATTCAGGAAGTAAGCAAGTAGCAAGTGTCATTTTGAGAAAAACAGAATAGAATTTGAAATAGATGATCATATTTCTTTTTCCAATGTGTTCATTTAAAGCATTAAAGATCAAAAGCTGAGCCTAGGGAGAGAGCTCCGCTGGTAGAAGCACCAAGACCTGAGTTTGACACCAGAACTCATGTAAAAAAGCCATGCATGGTGGTGTCTGTCTATAACCCCGAGGCTACCTGGTCAGCTAGTCTATCCAACTAGGCAATGTGAGGATTTGAGTGAAATGTCTTCTGTAAGTCTCTGGTATTTGAATACTTAGTCCCCAGTTGGTAGCTATTTGGGAAGGGTTAGGAAGTCTGGCCTTTTTGGAGGCGTGTCTCTCTAGGGGATGGGCTATGGCTTCAAAGGGCTCCTACCTCCCCAGGGTGCTCTTTGGTTCCTATTTGTGAGCTGGGGATATGAGCTCTAAGTGGCTGCTCCAGCTCCACGCCTGCCTACCTGACACCATGCTCCTGGTCTTGAGAGGCTTCTGCCTCTCTGGAACTGTAAGCCCTCCCAAGCCCTTCTTTCTATAAGTTGTCTTGGCCATGGTGTTTTATCACAGCAATAGAGAAGTAGCTAAGACAGGCAAGCTCCAGGTTAAGTGAGAGATGCTGTCTCAAAAACCTCATAAAACCAAACCTGGCATGGACCTCTAGCCTTCTCCACCCACATATGTACACATGTGCACACATATGTACACACACAAAATAAGGAAATTATAAAATGAGCAATAGATAGATAGCATTCTAAGGGGAAAGGGGAATGTAATTTGAAATGGACAGTCTTAGGTGAGACATGAGGTTAACCTCAAAGTGTATGATCTCACAAAGTTTGATTTCGTGATTTCATTGTTCATGGGCCTAGTGAACTCTGCACTGTGAAGGCGTTTCCTAGGGGATGAAAGTTTACTGAACTTGGTACTCCAACATGAAACAATGTTCCTGACTCTTGTTAATAATGCTCAGTAAATGCTCAATGTATTGAAAAGTTCTAAATCAGTGAAATCTATTTAGGTAAATGTACCCCCCAGAAAAGAGTGACATTGTAGTGGGTGCCTGGGTATGCGAAAGTGAGAGTGGGGGGTGTGGGTCACGTTTCCTGCTCTTCCCAGCAGCATCAGTTCTGAGTGTGGTGCTGAAACTGGCCAAGCAGCTTCCCAGAGGAGTCAGACTCGATAGCTAACCACTTCCAGTCCTGCAGCCATGTGCTGTTACCCTGTACAGAGACAGAAGTCATTTACAGAGGAAAACGATGCTCCCCGCTTCAAGTCCAGATTGTTCTCTACATCTTTATCCTCTCGAAATTATGTGCTTCAAGAGAAGACAGTGCTTTGTGTGTAACTGAAAGGCATTTTGTGTAACCATTGTTTTTATCCTGTGAATGACAATTTCTTAGATCAGTTCACCCAGTTTATTTGAAATATTTAACCTGTGAATGTTTCTGTTTTTAGAGGTCCATTTGTTTAAATGAATTCAGATTATAATTGAACCCAAAAGGTACTGAGCACCTGCTACAGCAGTCATACTTCATGCTGGAGAGAGTATGAGAGTTACAGTTTGTGCATCAGAGCACCTGCTGTCAAGGATAGTTAGTTGGAAGTTGGTGTGTAGGAAGCAATGATATTATACTGTCATGAAAAGTCATAACTGGAAAATACATGGAGAAAGCAGCATGCATAAAGAGAATAGTCACAGAATAAAATCTCACAAGGAAGCATGGTAATGATAATAAAAAGTGTCTAGTTTGTACACTCATGGGAAACTTTTCTGTTTCATACGGAGATTTTGGTATATTTTATATATACCCTCCCCCATGCCATGCCTTTATATTTTCTTAAATAAGCATTTTAAAAACTTAAATGGATGCTCCAACATAGCCGAGTAGCATAGATGTGTAGGCAGAAAGTGTAGTGGTTTATAAAAGTTCAAATGAACAAGTAAAAGAATAGAAAGAGAAGGCTCTTACAAAGGAAGTATAGTAGATACAGCACGTAGATAGCTCCTCAGTGCTTGTTTGGGGTTTTGTAGCTACAAATGAAACACTTAAGCCACTGGTCCATTGGCAGTGTAGATACAAAGTTTCTCTCACTGTTTTGATGTAACAGTTTTATGATTTAAACAAAATTAAATAGTAGAAAGGAGACCACACCATTTGACGTGTTTAATTGTGAATTTTGTGCCTATGTTACCAGGTGGTAGGATGTCCCTTGTAATGTCTGTAGTGTTGCCTACCCTGAGTCCTGTACTGGATGAGGTATCTCTGTCACAGCCACACACACTACACTATACTATCTATAATTATGTAGTATGCTTTACCTGACACAGACATTGGGAAAGTGGTGCCTCTTCTAATCTTGATCCTTCTAACTCCATCTTGCTTTGTAGGTCCGGGGTACATATCATTTCTTTCTCTTTCTTTCCAGAACTGAAAGGCATATTTTCTGAGCGAGGAGTGCAGCAACTTCTGTCATGTAGTTTACGTACCCATGTGCCACTCCAAGGAAGCGTGCCAACCAATTTAGATTTTATTTTTGTCCATGGTGTACCCTAACGCTTCAGACAAATGGCATTTAGTTCTTACTGGAAGGAATTGACTTCCCTTTCAATATGATGTGTGAAATTCCAGTCGTCCTGCTCCTTGTCTTAATAGCCATGGCAGTTAGAAAGGACTTCAGTTATTCTGTGAAAGCTAGAGTGATGAGGGAAGCCACTGGCAGAGGCTCTCCACTGCACTTATGGAACCCAGTGGCCCAGGGCACAGCTTTCAAGGCAGCCTTCTGAGTGTACCACCTGTGCACCTCCGTTGGAGATGCTTCGCTGAAATCCTGTTTCTCACGTGGCTTCTGTCTGCTCTGCTTGGTAGACCTAGACTCTTCTTAGCCTCCTGTCAGAAAGGCCAGCCTTGCTTCAGGTGGTTCAAAAAGAGTCTTTTAAAAAACCACCCAGAGCATCCCTGTTTTGTGTACATGTCAAAGTAACATGTCTCCACAAGTTTCCTGCCAGTGCTCTTGAGCATGGCTCAGAAGTTCTACCAAATACAGACATGGTTTCAATTCCTTTAGAGTCTTGTTATGTTAAGTAGTGCTAGCTGTGCTTCTGAAGTTGCTATTGTATTTGGTGTGAGCTTGTGTTCATCCACCTGTTCATTCAACAAAGCACTAAGAGTATCTATCATAGGCAAGGTTCTCTGCTAAGGACCTGAGTCTGTGGTAGAAAACAAAATGCAGCATGACCGCTCTGCTCCTGGGGCTTGCAGCGTCATCCAGAGAGAAATATTCGTCAGAGTCACATGCACAGAAAGAGAAACCTTGGAAAGTACTGAAAAATAGATAGATAGATAGATAGATAGATAGATAGATAGATAGATAGACAGACTGACAGACTGACTGACTGAGTCTGTCAAAGGGCATAGGAGAAAAAGGAAATGTCTTAGGAAGGCACTCCTTAGAGGAAACGTGTGATTTTAAATACTCATGAGACAGGGGTAGTGGACTTCTGGAAACTACTACAGTGGATCCATGTGCAAAGATCCTGTGACAGAAGAGATTTCTATAGGTGTTCAAAAAGTTGAGAGATGTTCATGGTAGCAAAAACAAAAACCAAACAAAACAGGAGGAAAGGAGCATGTGAGTGAGGGTCAAGATGGAGCTATGGGCAGGCTGAGCTAACTGTACAGCACCTTCCAGTATAAAGGAGTTTATGGTGCATAAAGGGCTTCGTAATGGGAAGTGCTTTTTAAGCAGGTGGGAGGGCTACTGGAGACATCCTCAGGGATGAGTGCAGCCTCTGTAGGGAAGGAAGACAGAGGAACTAAAATGGATTCTGGAAAGAGCAGAAGACAGTGCCTGGGTTTGTGGTTCATGCAGCTAGCCCGTAATGACACTTCTCTCATTTAGGGCTAAGGCTTGTGATATTGGCTCTTATTAGAGCAATTTCTTTTAGAATTCATAATCTTACGAAGTTGCTGCTTTCCTCCTTTGTCTCTGTCATTGCTTGCTTCCTTATTTAAAATAACTGTTAAGACTAGTACAGTGGCACAGGGGTAAAGGTGCTTACTGCCAAACCTGAGGATTTGAGTTCAATCCCTGGGACTGGCATGGCCCAGAAGAGAGAAGTAACTCTCAAAAGTTGTCCTTTGACCTCATGCACAGCACCCCACTGAAGCAAATAAATAAATGTATTAAAATAAATAAAATAACATTAAACAGAACCATTTAGTTAGGGCTTGGCTTTTATGTACCTTTTTGTGTGTGTATTTGTAGTGTGGTTGCTTTCTTAAAATGTTTCCTTAGGAAATAAAATAAGAAAATGCAGTAATGTAGTATATATGTGCAGTTAAAGAACAATTTCAAACTCAGCATAGGTGTCTGTCTCCAGCCCTGAGACACAGAACGTTACCAGTTTCTCAGAGGCTGTGAGGCTAGCTCCGCATCTCATTACAGGGCCTCACCCCATATTCGTCATTATTTTTCTTTGTGGTTTTACCATTTATGTTTTAGTCCCAAATTTGCTGTGTAGTTGTGCTTGTTTTAAGTCTTGCATGCTTACAGTCATTTTGTATGCACCCTTCTGTTAGCTCACGCCTCCCTTAATATTGATATTAGATGATGCCTACAGAGCTGTGGTCCCTTCTTTGTTTTCCTGCATGCATTCTGACATTGTCTGAGTGCTATAAGTTCTCATTGTTTTGGGGGCTGTTAGGGCTGTTGGAAAAGCTGCCCTGATTATCACTGCGTGCTTCTGGTAAACCCATGCATTGCTTAGTGATGCTGGGTATAGAACCTAGGGCCTTATGCAAGCACTCCACTACTGATCTACATCCCCAGCATACTGTGTCTGGGAAGCCTCCTTAGTAATGGAATTGCTGGAATCTGGGGAGTAATTGTTGGGTAGACTTTCCTGGGTAAATCAAATTGTTGTGCAAACTGGTGGTGGCAACTTAGACCTTATTCTAACTGTGTAGAATTCCCCTGGTTCTAATTTCATGCTAATACTTACATTAAACTTAAGGTCTTATAGTCTGACAAATGAGATCAGGCACTTTCAAGACTGTCTGGCTATAGATAAGATTTGACAGTCTGAAAGAGTGTGACACTATTTCTTTTGTTATTTTTGTTTGTATTACCTTCGTTATCAATAAAGGAAAGCACCTTTATGTATATTCTTTAGCCATCGGTGTTGCTTGTCCTGTGAAATATCTATGTCTCATAATTTCCAATTTTCCCAAGAAGGTTGTCTTTCATTTTTGACTTGCAGGATTCCTCCAGTCTGCTGGTTGCTAGCCTTTATTAGTTAGATATGCTGTGTGTTCCTCCCAGTTTGTAGTATCTTTCAGTCTTTTGGCCCTGCTTTTTGTTTCTTGTTTTAGAAGCTCTTTATGTTGATTAAATGTCATAAAGACACTCTCTTGTGGCATCTAACTTTTTATTGTTTTGTGATTAGCGTTATAGGTTCTTAGTCCATCTGGAGTTGATTTTTATATGTTATGAAATAGGGATCCCATTTCATTGTTTTTCCATATAGATTACCTTAACTCAGCTTCCTTTATTAAATAGTCTAGTCTTTCATTGTACTCTGTCATAAATCACGTTTACATATATGTATGGATCTGTTTCTGGGTTGTCTATTCAGTTCCAAGGATTTACTTGTCTGTCATGTGCCGATAACATACTTTCTTAATTACTATAGCTTTGTGTCTTAGAATCAGCTTGTCAGAGTCCCATGAAAAAACTCTGTGGTTGGACTGCTTTGGATCTGTTAATCGGTGGAGGGAAACTTAAACCTTAGTCTTTTCAATAACATCATATGTCTCTTTGTTTTCCTTATTGTCTAAAATTTTGTAATTTTTTTTTATAAAAGGCTTAATGCATTTTCTTAGATTTATTGTTCATTTTGGGATTGCTGTTACAATAGGGCCTTTTTAAAACAGTTACTTTGAAGCTGCCTATTTCAAGTGCATGGAAATCATCCCAGTCCTTGTCTTCTAATTGTGCATCAAGAGTACACGTGCACTGTAGTTTTCTTGTAGATGGTGGGACTAGAGTACAGTCGGATGCTTTCTTTCACACACTCTCTACCTTTGTTTTCCTTTGAATTCTTTTCACCTTTCTGCTGTAGTCTTCTTGTACAGTGCTAAGTAGATTGGTGGTAATATATTTCTCTTTCACAGTGTGCTTTCATAGATGGCCTTTATCAGCTGGAAAGGGCTCCTGTTCTTCTTAGTGTGTGGAGTTTTGATTCTAAGTGGTTGTTCAATCTTACTGCATATTTTTCCTCATTTTTCAGTGATTTTAAAGCTTCTTCCTTTAATCCATTACTGTAATGTGTAGCCTTGTGTAAATCTCCTAACTTATTAGACCTTGCATTCCTGTCTTAACTGTGCTTTATCAACTTCACTGTGCTGTGGACTAAACCTGCTGCAGGTAAGCTCTTGCACTCCAGGGAAGGTGAGGAAGAGGAGGGATTGGCCTGTGCTGTTCCTTTTTTCTTTCACAGTCTCAGCACTGTCATTAAGGTTAGCACAGCCTGATTTGAAAAATAAAAAAAAAAAAAAAAAAAAGAGAGCATTGATTTTTCTAGTTTGAGGATAGTGTATATAGGATGGATATTAACTATTGCTTGAGTCTTAAATAGAATTTTCTTTGTGGAGAAATTTAACTGCTAAATTTTTCAAAGTGATGCAGACCATTCTGGTTCCTTATTTCTCCTGGAGTCAGTTTATTTAGATTAATCTTTTAGGATAGCATAAAACATAGTAGGTGTCATGGTGGTGTGGTCATACACAGGTGCCATGCTTTGCTCTCAGTCATTCCCATCCCACTGCCCTCCTTTGTGTTCCCTCCCTCCAGCTGGGTTCCTGCTTCCTACTATTAGCCCCCTCTGCTTTGCTGTTACATGGACTTCATTACCTTTAAGATCACTTCCTCTCTTCTTCTGCTCCCCTTTTTAATTCATGACAAACACTCGTGTGCATAATAAACTCAGGTAATTTTCAGTTTCATATACACTATGTAAGTCTGTTTATTTTACTTAACATGATTTCCAGTTGTATCCATCCACTTCCTATAAATATCAGTTTTACTAATGGCTACATAAAATTCCACTTGTATGTGTTACCATGTTTTCTTTATCCATTCATCTGCTTATAGACATCTAGATTGGTTACATTTCTTTTTTTTTTTTTTTCCTTTTATTGGATATTTTCTTTATTTACATTTCAAATGTTTTCCCCTTTCCAGGTTTCCCCTCTGGAAACCCCTTACTCTATCCTCCCTCCCCTGCCTCTGTGAGTGTGCTCACCCACCCATCCACCCCCTCCTGCCTTCCTGTCCTGGCATTCCCCTACACTGGGGCATCAAACACCCTCAGGCCCAAGGGCTGCTTCTCCCACTGATGTCCAACAAGGCTCTGCCACATACGTGGCCGAGCCATGGGTCCCTCCGTGTTTACTCTTTGGTTAGTGGTCCAGTCCCCGGGAGCCTCGGGGGTCTCTGGCCAGTTGACACTGTTGCTCCCCCCACGGGGCTGCAAACCCCCTCAGCTCCTTCAGTTCCTTCTCCAACTCCCCCTTAGCTCCTTCAGTCCCTTCTTCAACTCCTCTGTCGGTGACCCTGCACTCAGCCCAATGCTTGGCCTTAAGCATCCACCTCTATATTTGTCAAACCCTGGCAGAGCCTCTCAGGAGACAGCCAAATCAGGCTCCCTTCAGCAAGCACTTCCCTGCATCTGCAATGGTGGCTGGGTTTGGTGGCTGTATATGAGATGGATCCCCAGGTGGGACGTCTCTGGATGGCTTTTCCTTTAGTCTCTGCTCTATTCTTTGTCTCTGCATTTCCTCCTGTGAGTATTTTGTTCCCCCTTCTAAGAAGCACTGAAGCATCCACACTTTGGCCTTCCTTCTTCTTGTTTCTTATTGTGAATAATGCAGCAGTAAACGTGAATGTGCAAGATCTGTGGTGTATTGACTTAGAGTTTTTCTGGTATACGCTCGAGAGATGTTTAGGTCATAGGATGGTTCTAGTTTCAGTCTTTTGAGGAAACTCTGTACTAATTTCCATAGCGGTTGCAAAAATTGACATTCCTACCAGCAATGAATAAGAGTTCCCCTTTTCCTCACATCCTCACCAGCATTTGTTATCCTTTGTTTTCTTGATTTTAGTAATTCTGGTTGGAGTGAAGTAGAACCTCAAAACAGTTTTAATTTGCATTTTCCCCTCCTGGCCAAGCCAATTGAGCACACTTTCTAGTATTTACTGGCCGTGTTTCTTCCTTTTGGGGGATGGTTTATTCACTTCACTTGCCCATTTATTGATTAGATGATTTGGGTTTTGAATTTTGGATTTCTGCAGTTCTTTATATATCATGAATATTAATCTTCTGTCTGGTGTATAAAATGGCAAACATTGTCTCCCATTCTATAGGCTATCTCTTAACTCCAGTGATTGTTCCCATTATTGAGCAGAAGAATCTTAATTTCATGAAGTCCTGTTTGTCAATTCTTGAGGTATTTTTCCTATGCTGTTCAAGTTCTGTTCTCAAACAATAAAAGAATGGGGAACCTATGATAAACCTAGCTACAGAGGTGTGGGAAAAAAAACAACAAAAAACTTCTCATAGATTACACACATGCAAACAAATGAAATAAAGAACCCAGAAGTCAACAGATATAGCCATTGAACTTTTGACAAAGGTATCAAAAACATCACCCCACCTTCTCCTCATGGGGTGGATCCTCCCACATCAATATCTAATCAAGAAAAATACCCTACAGACCTATTGCCAATAGGCAATCTGGATGGACACATTTCTCAACTGAGCTTCCTCTTTCCTATTATTTCTAGGTTTGTGTCAAGTTGGCAAAACCCAACCAGCACACCATTCCTAGCACTGTGTTTGTTTGTTTGTTTGTTTGTTTTAATAGCCTATGGTGTCTAAAAGGGGCATTGTTCCCTCCTACCCCCCAATTTTAGGATGATTCCATTTAAACTCATCTTACATATGTATAATTATATTTTTTTAGGAAGCTTCTATAGTTGTAGGTTCCCAGATGGCCTTTTCACAGGTCTTTAGTGTTTTGTTTGTTTGTTTGTTTTTAAACTATTGTGAAAGAGATTTCCACCCTCACTCCTCAATTTATTTTTTGGTGAGTTCACTATTGATATATAGAAAAACTGTTGATTTCTGTATCAGTTTTGTATCCTCATCTTTGCTACTTGTTTATAAGGTCTAAGGACTTTTTGGTGAAGTTTATAGGTTCCTTTGATTATATGTTCATGTATCTTCAAACGGATAAATTAACCCATTCCTTCCCCGTTTGTATGCCCTTTGTTTCTTTCTCTTGTCTTTCTACAGTAGCTAAGATTCTACATACTAATTCTGAGTATGAGTGGGAAGTATAGGCACCATAGTTCATTCCAGACTTGAGAGGAAATGTTCTCCCCCCCCTCCCCCCCCCCTTAGCATGACACGGGCTATGGTATATTGTATTCGCCTTTATTTTATTGAGCTATGTTCCATCTATTTCTAGTTTGTTCTGGGATTTTAGATCATGAAAGGATGTTGAATTTTGTTGAAGGTCTTTTGTGAATAACTGAGATGATCCTGTAGTTTCTTTCCTTAAATCTGTTTATGTGCTGAATTGTGTATGTTGAGCCAACTTTGCATCCTGGGAATGATACCAATCATGATGTGTGATCTTTTTAATGTGTTCTTGAATTCAGCTTGCACTGATTTAATTAACAATGTTTGCATCTGTGTTCATCAGGGAAATTGGTTTATTATTTTCTACTTTTTTCCATGTCTAGTTTTTGTGTCAGTATAATCCTGGCTTTATAAACTGCTGTTAATAGTGTCTTTGCCTTTCTATTTTCTGGAACAGTTTAGGAAACTTGGTATTACTCTTTTTTAAAGGTTCAGTAAACATCGTCAGTGAATCTATTTGGGCCTGGACTTTATATTGTTGGAGGCTTTTTTATGACCTCTGCAGTCTTGTTGAATGTTATGGGTCTGTTTGTTTAGAAGTACCTACCTAACTTTGGTAGGCCATATATACCTAGGCAATTACCCATGTATTCTAAACTTCACAGACTTTGGACCGTAGATTTTCAAAATACTCTCTAATGATTTTCTGTATTTTATTGGAATCTGTAAAAACCACTTCTTTCATCTCTAATTTTTTCAAGATTTCTTTCCTTTGGGTTTATTTGGCTAGAGGGTTATCAGTCATACTTGTTTTATTTTTGGTTTGCCCCCCCCCCCTCAAAGAACTAACTCTTTGTTTGATTCTGTTTGTCTATTTACTCCTTTTTTTTTTTTTCCATTTCTGGCCCACTCTGTTGGTTCTTGCCTTTGGCTGGCTGCTTTGGGGTTTATTGATCATGTTTTCTGTGACTTTGAGGTGAGGTGAATCCTCAGAGTAATTGAGATCTTTCTGGTCCGTTTTGTTTTGTTTCATTTAAACATAAGCTTTTATAACTAGAAATTTTCCTCTTGAAAATGGCCTGCCTGGCCAGGCCTGATGATGCATACTTTAATCCCAGCACTGGGGAAGCAGAGGCAGGAGGATCACTGAGTTCAAGGTCTATAGAGGGAGTTCCAGGACAGCCAGGTCCAGATCTATGTAGAGAAACCCTGTCTCTAAAAACTAGAGAGAGGTGGGGTCGGGGGTGCCTTGCTAGTACACCGAAGGCTCTGGAAGGCTCTGCTTTTATTTTCAGTTGGTTCTAGAATGGTTTGGCTCACTGGTCATTCAGGACTGTGTTGTTCAGTCTCTATGTATTTGTGTGGTTTTTGAAGATTTTCTTGCTATTTGGTTTGTAGTTTCATGGCACTGTGATCTGATAAGATGGGTTTGTCCTGCTTCTTTTGTGTTTCTTAAGACTTGATTCCTGGCCTAGAATGTAGGCTGTTGTTAGAAAGCTTAGCTGCTGAAAAGAATAGGAATTCTGCTTCCTTTGGTTGGAATGTTTTGTAGGTATCTGTTATGCCCCATAGATCTATGTTACAGTTGAACTCTGAGGTTTCTTTGTTTTTTGTTTTTTTTCAATTGTATGGCCTATTCAGAGATTAGGGTTGGATATTGAATCACCCACTAATATTCTGTTAGCACCTATTTGACCTTCTGAGTCCATTAGTGTTTGTTTTGTGAAATAGCTCCCCTTATTAATGTGTAGTGGCTTTCTTCATGTCTTCTGAGTAATTTTGGTGTAAAGTCTATTCTGTCGAGATATCAGAATGGCCATGCCAACTTCTTAAACTATTTCCATTCATTTGATAGGTCGTTTCCGTTCACTCACTTTGGATGTGTCTATACCTGTAAGATTGTTTCTAGGAAGCAATAGAAGGGTGTACCTAGTATTTTAACCTACTCAGAAAATTTTTGTTTCTTTGTTGGTGGGTTGAGGTCATTTACATTTAAGGTTATTATTAAAAGATGTTAATAATTTCTATAATTTTGATGGTTTTTCTGGTTGGAGTATTGTTTGTCCTTTGCTTTCACCCCTATTAATATTAGGTGTTTGTTGGCCAGCCATGTTGGACATAATAGATTCCTTCTTACCTCTTCTTTGTTCAGCCATTCCTTTCCTGAAATGTATTGTTCCCTTTGGTCTCATGATTGAGACCATCTTTCTTCCTCCTCTGTGTTTCTGTGGGTTTTGCAAAGCTGGCTTGGTGGTCATGAACTGCCTAGGGTGGTGCTGCCTTGAAATGCCCTTATTTTTCTTTTAATTTAAAAAAATAGCTTTGCTGGATATAGCACTCTTGGCCAGCAGTTATTTACTTTCAGGTCTTGAAATATATCATTCCATGCTGTCCTGGCTTCAAGAGTTGCTGACCAGAGATCTGCAATTCCTGTCTTTGTTGGTGAGTTGGCGTTTTCCCCTTACCACTTTGAATATTGTTTTTGCTTTGTATTTCTTCAAACTGGTTATAATGTGGAAGGGGTATTCTCTGGCCACACATGTGTGGGGTTATTAATACTTCTTGTTCAGATGTCTGTTTTTAGATTTGTGGAACTTTGTGCTTTAATTATTGAATAGGGTCTCTGCCTTTTGTGTTTAACTCAGCTCCTTCTTCTCATGGAGTCTTAAGTTTCAACTTTGATTGCTCCCAGAGATCCTGGATGTGGTTGTGCACTTTGTTCTTACCAGTGTTGAAATGCAGTATTTCCTCACCTATGTCCTCCATCCCTGATCTTAGTTTAACTGTTTGGTCCAATCTGTTGATGATGTTTCCCACTGTGCATCTTATTTGGTTCATTTTACTTAATTAATTTCTAACACTTTTTTTCTGTTTCTTTGCTGAATTTTCCTACCCTGTTGCTGATGTTTTTATCTGAATTGCTGGTGTTCTGATCCGTTATGCTGACTTTCCCTCTGTGTTACTGGCTTTTCACTCTGGCCCTGGATGAATTCATCTGTTGTCTGTATTCTCTTTGGCTTTTGGGATCTTCATTTGGCCTTTGTCTGGTGTCTGTGATGTCAGATGTGGAGAGTTGCTGTCTTTCAGGATGATGCTGCCTTGTTTTCCCTGTCCTTGCATTGCTGGGCTGCATGTGCCTTGCACATCTCCTGGTTTCAGTCTCTTCTGCACTTTTAGAGGGGGTCTTCCTGTTGAGCAGCCTGCTCTTGAAGGTTCAGTCTCCAGCACCACTCAGCATAGGAGAAACAAACTGCTGTATCAGCAGCAGCAATATCAAACCATCCAAGATAAATGTGCTCAGGTAAATATAACCCCACGAATACATCACCAATGACTACAGAACTGAAAATGGCAAAACCTATTATAGAATGTGCTTTGAAATAAAGGATTACTTAAGTGTAGAAATAGTAAGTGAATGAGGTATAGAAAGTAGGCCAGGAAGGCTAAGTGTGGTGGCACACACCTTTAACCCCAGCCCTGGGGAGACAAACACAGGAGGCGCTCTATGAATTTGAGGCCTGCCTGGTCTACATAGCAAGTACCAGGCCAGCCAGCGCTACATAGTGAGACCGTGTTTTTAGGAAAAAGACTAGGAAGGGAAAGAGAAAGAGGAGATGCAAAATTAATTAGATCAAAGGAGAAAGGAGGGGTGTGAAGACGATATAGGAAGGAAGAGAAACAAGCAAGAGATGGAGGAGGGAGTGGGTACCCAAAGATTCGTAGTGCGGAAGTTCAGAGACGAAATTAGGTAAATATAAGAAAGGGAATGAATAGCTAAAACACCATTAGAGAGAGTAATCTTGTAAAGCTGATAAGGTGAAGATACTATTAAATATAAAGAAGGCAGAGTGTAGGGAAGAAGCCAACAGAAAGGAAAAGTACTTCCCTGAGTGGAAAAGGTGTTAGACGGTGTATGAAAGGGAATAACACACAGGATCTCTTTTAGAATACAGTATAGCAAAAACCCTCCTAATCAATAGAAATGAAAGAACCTCGAGTGGGGGTGCTGTGGTGGAGCTTCTTTCTGACCCCTCAAAACTTGGAGTCTGCTGGGTGTGTGCACAAAGTAGGTGAGGTCATCTGATCCTGGGGGGTTCTGTCCTTTGTTTAGCTGTTGCCCAGTGTCTGCTGTCTTCACAGTTGCGATTTCCCTTATGTGCTGGTTTAAATAAGAATGGCCTTTACATGCTCCGGAGTTTGACACTTGATCCCCACTTGACACTTGATCCCCACTTGGTATGGGGAGGTATGGAAGATATAGCCTTGCTGGAGGAAGTATGTCATGGGGATGAGCTTCGAGATTTTCAAGCCATGCTCCATTCCCAGTTCAATCTGTTGGCTTTCTGCTTATATTTGGAAACATGAGCCCCTCAGCTCCCAACTTCCAACTGCACCTTTCCTGCCTGCTGCCTGCTGCCCCCCAATCTTCCGGGATCATAAGCCAAAAATAAACTTTTTCTTTTATAAGTTGGCTTGGTCAGGGTGTAGTCTAGGAAGATGGTTCTCATCCTCCAACCCCCCCCCCCCCAGGTCATTGCCCCTAATGTTTTAGCTGAGGGGTGTCTCCCAAACCAAGTGTGTTGAACACATAAGAAGCAACTGTAGAATCGAGATCAATAGAGGCAGAAGTCAGTAGTAGCAGTGGAGAAATGACACCGTGGGTGTGGTGTTTGGAACTGTGGAGTTCTTGGCCCTTGAAATACAGTGTCCCAAATGAGATCTCCCCCTGGCCTCAGGCTCAGACCACCAAGCAGAATTATCATCCTTATGATGTCTCAGGTTTAATCTTCTGCTGCCTGCACCTTTGGGTTTGTTCTCCACAGCTGCTTCCCTGGTATAGCCTGAGGCTCCCCAATTTGTGAATGTTCCCTGCTCCAGGCAGCTGTTCCCCAGGCTCAGCTGGGCGGGCATCTCTCTGCCTTGCCCATCCATTCCTGCTCCTATCCAGCCTCACTTCACTTCCTCCTTCACTGGCTGAGGGTTGTTTGTTTTTGTTTTTTCCTGTTTCTCTTCATGGGACACGATTAGTTTCTTCTCATTTGTAACTTCTTGACTTACCCTCACAGAGGCAGCTTCTGCTCTTCCATCTTACCTGAAAGTCCCATTATAATCTAGGATTCAGTTTCAATAGATTTTAATTCTCTAGAGATTTGTCTGTTTCCTAGGATTTTCAACTTTCCTGGCATCGTTATTTTACCCTTTGTAGGTATTTTTTTCACTTGTCTGAAAATGTCTGGTTTTACATTCAGGATGCTGTGCTTGCTCTCATATTGTTCTGCTTATTTGTAAGATACACTTTGAGAAGGAGATGGTATTTGGCTCATTTATTGGTGCTTTTTTTAGTTGATCCTATCTATTTTTGTTGACTTTTGTATGATTGCTTTCAGCCTTTATCTGTGTCATTCTGGGATTTATTTTGCTTCATTTCCCTCCTTGGCCTCTAATATTAACACTTATTAACCAATTACCAATTACATAAAGCCTTGCTTAATTTAAGACTGTATGTTTCCTTCCAACTTTCTGCTTTATTGTTACCTCATAGGTGTAAGACTCTGGCGAGCCTTAACTTACTGGAGACCCCCGAGTGAACACATGGAGTCGGGGATTGATGCAAAATGCAAGAGGAATTTATTGTTTCAGCATGCTGAGGTCGCTCTACATACCAAGACAGGAGAGTGACCACGAGGTGCCTATTCAGGGACCTTACATATGGATTTTAGAGCAGCCGCCATTAGGCACATGTGATTGGCAGAACAGTGTGACTTTTACCCTGATTGGTCTTTAGGGAATGAGGTAGCAGGGGCTTAATCAACCCCTCCCTTCCAGTCTACGTGAACCTGTTTCTTCCAGGAGGGGAGGGGTGCCCATGTACTCGGTAGGGGGAGGGGACCCTGGTGGAATATCTCAGAGTTCCCAAGCTGACTTCTCATAGGTTTTAAAATCACAAAATTTTCATTATTATTCAATTCTAAATATTTGCTGGTTTTATTCATACAATGTCTGGGGATTCTCCTTTCCAAACATACTGACTTTTAGAACACTATGTTTGCTATTAACTTTGTTCAGTTCTATTCCTGTCAAAGAATTGTGCTATTCTTTGGAAATTGGTTAAGATTAGTTTTATATCTAACATATAGTCAGTTTTGTAAATTTTCAGCTTTATTCAAAACAGTGTTTATCTTCTGGTTGTTAGCTGCTCTGCTCTGTGTGTCTGAACACATAAATGAGCTAGCTTGTCAGTTGGATGATTTGGTTTCTTTTATCTGCACTGATTTGACTGTTGCCTCTGTCAGTTTGGAATTGGAAAAGGTGTGGAAACGTCCTACTGTGCTGGCAGGCTTGTCTGTTTTCCTTAGACTTTTAAGCTTTTGCTTTATGGAAAGATGCTGCTGATAATAGTTTATAATTGTTACATCTCTCTGACGAGCTCAATGTTCATTATGTGGTGATCTTCCTATCACTAAACAGCGTTTGTCTCGCTGTTTTGTCTGCTGATAGTTGACTGACTCAGCTCTATTTCTTGTTTTTGAAGCCGAGTCTTGCTATGTAGCACAAGCTGGCTTTGAACTTGTGATGCACCTGACTTAGCCTCCCTGATGCTGGGATTATAAGCATGTGCATCATGTCCCATTCCAGTTCTTTTAATTACTGTTTGGCTGATCTATTTTCTTTCATTCTTAATGGATTTACTTTTTGTAAACATTGTTTCAGTAAACTTTAGACAACTGATTCATACTAAATTCAAATATCCTTACAAAACCTTGCCTTTTGTGTATGTGAAAATTATACTTCGAGCATATGATGTAAAGCTGAAACCCATTAATAACTTGGGACCCTTTAGATGTTCTGGTCTTTGGTCCTCCTTAAGTAGGTTATGGTGTTTGGCTCATCTCAGTCATGAGTTCCTGTCTTTGATTTCCAGCTCCATATTGAATCAATCACTAAGTCCTTTCGGTTCTTCCTGTCCTCTCTTTCGTGTAAATCCCTCCTTTAAGTCCCCATGCCTCTCCTCTAATTCAAGTCTTATTTCTTGCTTCCTGCCATAGTGTCATAGGTGGGTCCTGTTGTACATGTGACTCTGGAAGTCCACCAGGAATCATCTGTAGAGCTTTCCTATATGCCAGGTGTAAGGGCAGTCATTGGAAGACTGAAGACTTAGACAGGAGATTCTTGTTTGAAGGAGTTAGAATGGACATTCTGGTTTACTTAAGATATGAATGGAATATTGAATGAGGAAAGCTGAGATTGGAACTGGGCTACCTTCTGCCAAGCTAAATTCAGTCTTTCCAGTCAGGTCAAATGTGAGTCTGGTCAACTTTACATTCACTCCCCCATGCTCCAGTCTTGCCCAACAAGAGACCATAGGAGATTGTCCCATGCAGAATTCTGGGTTTAGGCTAGCCTAACAGGTGACCTCACCTTTGTAACTTCCAACAGCTCCTGGGGGGTCACCACTTCTGGTCTCATATTTCCTTTGCCTCTCTGAAAGCCAAACAAGACACACCTCTTTGCTATTTTCCTCATGGGTACTAGGGTACGAGGCATTCTGATTCCAGTTGTTTCAGTGTAACCAGCAAGACATCTTTTAAGTCATCAGTTAATCTCTATCCCAGTTTTGGCCCACATGATAACTGTAGTCTTATAGTAGGTTCTGGCTATGTCCCCATTCCTTCTCATCCTGAGTTTATTCATCAAACTAAGAACACAAGTCAGAATGACAGAAGCATACCTCCCACCCCCACCCCCCCAAGACTTGTGAGCTATACAGTCAGGCCCAGGGCAGCTCAGGATGTGAGCCATGGTCCACAAAGCCAGTCCTGCTTTCAGTTTGGGAAGACTGGAGTCACAAAGTTACCCCCTGTCACTGTGAATACCGTAGCAAAACCATGAACATCGTGAGTGTAAGCTCTGAGCCAGCTTGTCAGTCCTCAGACCTCTGCTGTTTCCACAGACAGGCCACTTAAACTCAGCCATCCCTAAGATAGGGGAGGTAGGCATACAGTGTAAGTGGTCAATAAATGCTTACTACCAGCCAAGCTGTGCTCATGTCATGCTGGCTTAACAGTGGGATCAGTCCATAATGGTAACAACTAACATTTGTCAAGTGCTTACTGCACGCCAGGCATTGGGCTCGGTGCTTTATATGTATTCTTTCTCTTATTCTCATGGGCTGCATAGGCGTTTGGGTTACATCCCACTTTAATATAGCCCTTGGATGCAAGTGTAGAAATTGAGGCTTAGAGAGATCAAGCAACCCAGGCCTGTTTGATGTCAGGGCCTGAGGTCTTAACTACCTGGCTGTGGTCAGCCAGTCCCTCTGAGACACAAAACCCCAGACAAACTTTGCGTTCTGTTGGTGGAATATCTGAAGCATTATCTGTACAGAGCATGTGTTTTAGTTGAAGAGACAAGCTGTGCTGAGGGCAGAATTAGAGAGCTTGTGGGTGACCCCAGCTCATTGCCCAGAAGAGGAAATAGTGAAGACAGTCATTCAAAGACAGGCACTCAGCCTGGTCCATGGGCTTAGTGAAGGAGGGTCTTGAAGAGAGAACCGAAGAGAGGTGGGGTGTGACCTAGCACAGCAAGGGAAGAGGAGATGGGCTAGGCGGGGCCATCACCTGAGCACATCATGAAAGTTAGAGCAGTCCTGCAAGATGTAGATTTGAAGTGGCCATCCTTCCATGGCACACAGAAGATGGCAGGGAATTGAGAAGATGAGCTAAGTAAGTGTAAAAGTTGTAAGCTAATTGCCTTGGGTCACATTTGGTGGCTCTCTCTACGTTTTTAGAAACTTTAAATTGGTTTTAACACTTAGAAATTGGAAGATTTTATGTGAAAGTCTAGATTTATAACTGCTCTTGAATCATGGTGTTCTGACAGTTGCTGGCCCATCCTCACATGGTAGCAGTTGGCTGGATCGGGGGTCAGCTGTCTTTATTATGTGGTACAGGTGCTTTCCATTCTGTCCAGACTCCACCTGCCCACAAGACTCCATCTGTTTGTATTCTGTGGACCACAGTTTGTGGCCTTGGCCTGGTGGATCAGAGTGCTGATACTGGAAACAGCTTCGTGTGATTGGCTAAGCCTTTGGCACTTCTGGATTGTCTGGGCCTAGCAAATCCTGGGCACCTGGTTGGCAACAGTGGCCACATTAGAATGGAATAGGTTTGGAAACCACACCAGGCTTCTAGAGTGCTTAGGGGAACCAGACCAAGGTTGTACCAGCCAGCCTGGTGGTTCATTTTGAGCTGTGTTGTAAAGGCACAGTGTGGCTGACCATTAACAACCCGTATGTAAGTGTGTAGGAAAAACTGCTGCTTGTCACTGTTCAGTGTCTAGTTCCCTAGTCAAACGTGGAGAAGCTCTACTGCTGGTTGATTCTTTGAATGCACACTAAACAATAGGAACAAAAAAATGCACAAGCAAGGCTTGTAATGTATAGTTGCCTCACACAGCAGGACAGCAACATGATGAAGATCACTGGGGGGGTTGGGGGGGTGGGAAGCCCAGCCCTGTGTGCTTTAGCAAAAGCCAATAAAATGTAGTTGCTTTTGGGTAGTGCTATGATCTTTCATCCTGGCTGCTGACGACTGCTTGCCTCTGCATTTAGCCTGTGTTCTTGTTTTGTTTATTTATTTATTTCCTTTCTTCTACACTTGGTATTCCTCCAGGCACTATCTGAATGTACCTTGCCATCGGGAGCACTAGGCAAGAAGAAAGTCCTGTTGCCTCTCCCTCAGGCTCAGGCTTAGGAAAATCAAAGCCAAGCAGAGGCAGCTCTTCCCTGCCTGCAGCAGGGTCAGTAGCTTGTGTAATGTTTTGCCTGTCAGCTTATCGCAGCTGATTTCTTGTGGTTTTGAGCAAGGGAGTGGGAGAGCTGTGTGGTTGCTGTCTTTTGAAGCAGGTAGGGCCTGCAGCTGTGATCAAAGCCGAGCTCTGTGCTCCCTGACAACCAACCGCATTCTCTACTTCTTTGTAAACTGCTCCGCGTGGGGCCAGCTTTTGCAGTGGAGTGAGGTGGTACCAAGAGAAAACCCACCTGGACTCTCAGACAAGGCATAAAAAGGGAACTGTGCTTGGACCCCTCCCTTCTCCTTTGGAGCAGCAAGCATTTTGACACCATCATATGAGTCAACCATAACCAGCTTTAGCGTCCAGTTCCTGTAGAAACATGCACTACTAAGCTGCCATTGGGTTTGGCTATAAGCATCTCACTGTGGTGGTTTTCAGTTATATGCTATGCAAACCTGGCTTAGTGAAGTAGTACATCAGCCACTCTCTTATTCTTACTTTCAGCAGTCAGTGATTTTATGGGTACCAATTTGAGTCTGGCAGGACATGTTGGCTATCCTCCAGTTCTAATAATGCAAGAGTCCTTCATCTGTAAGTCCCAAAGAATAAGTGAACACAGGGTTTGATGAAATGTCCAGCCAACTAGTGGGCTTTACCATCAATGCTCACATGATCACTATAACAAAGTATGAGATAGCTCCCAACTTCAGAACTATTTTAGATAATGTATATGTTCTGTTGACTGTGTCTAGGACTGTGCACATTTAACAGTAGCATCCGTTTTTAAAGTTGGCTTTTGCTGCCCCTCACAGACCTCTGCCAGTGCTACATAAGTTAGTTATGGAGTGCCCTTAAATAGTTTTATCTAGTGTCAAGACCTGGAAACTCTCTACGTTGGCTCTCACATGAGGTAGAGCCAACCTTTAGTCAAATTTAGAGACTTACTGTTGAAACTTTATCTTGATAAAGTGTTTTTTCAGAAGATACAGGCCTCAGCAATTATATCATCTGGCTGGTGTAAGCAAAATCAGTGACATTGTCTGATGATGTAGCTCCTAGGGGATTGAAGAGAGTGTAAGAATGCCGAGAAGGGGGCTTAAAAACAAAACCAAGGGGCTGCAGAGGGGGCTCAGTGGTTCAGAGCTAGTGGTCAGAGTAGGCATCAGGCTCACAAGTGGCAAGAGACTCATACGTATAAAATAAAAATGAAAAAATCATTTAAAAATCTGATTGAGTGCTTCATTATAAATATATAAAAATATATGTTTGAGTCTTTATGTCTACATAGGTGTACATCAGCAGGCACCCTGGTAGATATTAAACAAGTAATGCGTTGAATTTAAGAATTGATTTGGAAAGAAAACAAATCTAACTTGAATGTCTAAAGCAACTATTGTTTCTCAAAGTCATGTGTAATAGACCAGGCTCCTGTATGGAAAATACCATAGATGTGCTGGTGAAAGAGAGCAAGCAGCCCAGCAGCAGGTCCAGCGGACAGCTTTTATCTTCTCTGTACAACAGAGACACAAAGACTTGGAGATTTAATACGGTGGTCTTTGTTTGAGGAGGTGCTTTTTGAAATAGCTTATCATTTATACCCTTGGAGATGCTGTCTGGTCTGGGGAGATAATTATGTCAGTAAAATGCTTGCCTTGGGAGTGTGATGACCTGTGTCGATCCCCAGGACCCTTATAAACAAAGCTGAGTGCCATGGCATGTGCTGAGGAAGAAGAGACTGCTCGCTGGCTAACAAGCCTAGACTTTTTGGAAAGTTCCATGCCAGTGAGAGACTCTGACTCAAAAAGGAAAACACAAGGGGCTGGAGAGATGGCTCAGCAGCCTAGGGACTTTTGGTCTTACAGAAAACCTGGATTCAGTTCCCAGCACCCACAGGGTGTCTCACAACCAAACAAACTCTATCTAATACCAGGGGATCTGATGCCCTCCTCTGACCTCTGTGAACATCAGATGTTCATATGGTGCACAGACGTATATATAAACAGAACACGGAAAATCTTTTTTAAAAATGTTTTTTCAAACAAGATGCATAAAGCTGAGGAATGACAAGAAATGTTTTCTGATCTCTGTACAAAAGTATAGGCACACGCATACACACACACACACACACACACACACACACACGCTCATAATCATACACAAGCCACACGAACACACGAAAGTATCTGTTTTGAGAAAGCTTTTTTTCTGTAGTACAAAAATTTAATAATATTGTTCACTTTGGTTACATATTTGTACACGTGAAATAGTGATTCCTAATGACCCATATTTAGATTTTTTGTTGGCCAAGAGGACTATTTGAAACAGTATTAAAGTTTAAAAAAATGTTTTAGCTCAGAAAATACTGAAGTGGCTTTGTAGGTCAAGAGTCTTGGGGCAAATGCCTTTGGACATCTAAATTGCCCTGTGACAGTGCTATAACTGACACTCGGCATATGCAAGTGACAAGCTGTGGACTTGCTCAGAGAAAACCCCTTCCAGTGATTCTGCACGTGTGCTACAGTGTACAGATTAGAGCGGGCTTGCGAGCACATGCCTCATCTTTTAAAAAGCAGTTTGAGATGAGGACCATAGTAGTAGAGGTCTGACACTTGTCTGTCTCTTAGACTCTGGCTCCACCCCTTTTCCTACAGCAGCCTGCAGAAGCTGAGGCTTCTTTTTCAAGACTCACAGTAAGAAGGTGCAGGTGAGAGTGGAGTTGAGGCTATTTGAAGTTAATTTTTATTGAAGTCTGTGCAGACTCGGGATACATGGGCTTTTTAACAGAGTAAAATTTTATGTAGCCACTATCCCAATTCTACAAGGTGACTCAGCAGTCTTCCCTGCACTGTTCTAACACCACCCCACCTATATCTACATTGCTGCTTCTCACTGACTTGGTTTTGAACTTTCTATAACTGAGAAAATGAATAATGAAACTATTATTTTGTGCGTGACTTATCTTTGGTCAAAATTTTTTTGAGAGTATTCTGACTCTCAACATCAGCCAATACAGATCTTTTTAGGGCACCTTTAAAAACAGCTTACAGAGCAGCATGGCAGCCTTAACCCTACCCAGGAACACAGCTAGGAAAGTAGTTGGCAAGGCTTATGATGTGGGGGATGCTGGGGAGAGTTGGGTACACTTGCCTTGCCAGTTGGTTGTAAGATGCAGTGAGTGGAGCCTGTGAAATCATTGAATTAGAGCCTCAGCATAAAGCAGTGTGACCTCAGCTCTGTCACTTGATGGTAATCTGCAAAAACCATGTCTAAATAAGGCCCCATTCACAGGTTCCAGGTGAGGATGTCGCCATATCTTTGTAGGTCAGGGTTCAACCTACAGTACTTTGCTGATGTCTTCTCCATTTTGTCAGTCCACTTTTATAGTAACTGAATTCAGACACACATCATTAAGTACTTTAAGCTCCATTTGTTAGATACAATGTGAGGCATTTTCAGAACTGTTCAAGTCTGGCACACCCACATGCTGTGCTTCATGGAGCCACGAGGTAGTTGCAGAGAGGACAGGGAGCTGAAGACATGTAAAACCCATTCTACCAACCCTTTCCAGCCTACAAAGATAGGTGGGTTTTGTTTTTGGTTTTTAACTTAATCAGATATTGGTTTACTCATAAATTATTAACTTATTTTCTGCTTGGTACCAGAAATGTTTTTTAATCAGTCTGTCTTCCTCCATGCCTATCCCTCTCTCTCCGACCCAGTGCCTTTTCCTGAGATTCCTCACTGGCAGTCTGGAGAGGCTTACTTACTAGGGGCTGCTGTGAGGACTGAATGGATAATGAGGCATGTCACTATGAACAGAGCCTACCCCAGCATAGGACCAGGACGTAACAGTCCTGTAACCTATGCAGAAAGGATCTTTAACATAGTCCTGTGATGTGGTCCAGTCCATGTTAGACCTGCTTGCTGATCTGACCATGTCGCTTAAACATTTTATTCCTCTTCTTCTCGTGAATCTATTGTATCGTGTGTGTGTGTGTGTGTGTGTGTGTGTGTGTGTGCGCTGAGCTAATGAAAACTTACTCATTTATTATCAGAGCCTTAAAGAAATAAAAATACAGCCAGGCAGTGGTGGCGCACGCCTTTAATCCCAACACTTGAGAGGCAGAGGCAGGCGGATCTCTGTGAGTATAAGGCCAGTGTGATCTACAGAGCTAGTTCCAGAACAGCCAGGGCTACGCAGGTAAACCCTGAAAGAAAGGAACAAAGAAAAAAGAAAGAAAGAGAAAATAAAACTACAGCAGGTGCTTGTAAGATTGTCCTGAGAGCACTTACTAAAGCACTTAAAAGATTCTTGCTGTTGTCAAACTGCTATATATGTAAGACTCTGTGTGTGGGATGTGTAGGTCTATGGTTAATTTTTAAGATCTTCCTGTACTTTATCACATTCCAAAAAGATGACAGTTCTTTTCTGCCTTGGAGAAGTGGCTCCTATCATGTCCATAGAGAAAGGTTTGACCCTGGCTTAAGGCTTCAGTTGGTTTTCCTGAGCTCATGACATAAATCGAGTCGAGATGTCTTCATGGTACTAAAAGGTGTGTATACGGGGGTCCCACCCTGACGTGGGTGTGTGGAGGCCAAAGGTGGGATTCAGGTGGATTTGCTGACCAGTAAAGCCTCAGGCTTTGACCGCTTCTGCCTCCTGCTGCAGGGTTACAGGGCCTCCTACTGCAGGGTTACAGGTGCTTACTGACACTTCCAGCTTCTTTTTCTTTAATGTTTGTTTGTTTGTTTTTGTTATGTGTGTGTGGAGATGAGAAGATAGCCTGGCTTTTTACATGAGGTCTGGAGCTGTGAACTTAGGTCTTCAGGCCTGTGCTGCATACACTTTTACCTGCTGATCCAACTCTCCAAGCCAGGATTTCTTATTTAAGATTTATTTGTTACATATACAGTGTTCTATGTGCATGTATGCCTGCATGCCAGAAGAGTGCGTCAGATCCCATTATAGATGGATGTGAGCCACCATGTGGTTGCTGGGAATTGAACTCAGGACCTCTGGAAGAGCAGCCAAAGCTCTTAACCTCTGAGCCATCTGTCCAGCCTACACTTCCATTTTTTAACATGGGTACTAGGAAGCCAAATTTAGGTGTTTATGCAAGAAGCACTTTACCCACTGACTTAGCCCCACATTGAATATTTTACTGTATTTCTCACACATTAAATAATTTCAGTTATTGCCACAGCAACTCTCTGATAAGCAGTTGAAAGAGTAAAAGGGAGACCCCTTGCTCACTGGGAACCGTAAGATTCCTGCCCAGCGGCAGCTCTTACTGTGGAAGTCATAGGCACTCAAGCATGCAGCAGAGGAGCCCTCACACCAGTTTCGTTGTAAGTGGTAGGATGAGGTAGAAAAATTCTGTAGGACTGAACTCGCAGTGAGTCTGTCTGCTAACAGACATCTGTGTGTCTGACAGGAAGTCCTGTGCAGCTACTCAACCTTCAAGTTTCTGTATGTGGAAAGCTAAGAAAGAGAAGCAGTGATGGTTACCCTACAACGATGCCCGTTAAGCTCAGGTGCTACGTCTACAAGCCACAGGTCTCCTGCACTTCCAGCCATGCCAGGAGCTAAGGGTAGCAGTGGGGCGGCCCTCCCCTCAGAAAGAACTACCCAATCAACACCTTCACTCCCATCCGCAGCCTCCATACCTGTGAAAGATCCACCAGCTTACGGTGCTGACTAGGGCAGCTCCAGAGTGGGGAGTTCAGAAAACTGCTCACCCATAGTCTAAAAGGCTCTCACTGTCACAGAGTGCCTTCAAATCTAGTTGGAAACTGAACTGGAAGCTGACATGGCTTAAACAACTTGTACTTGGGACTAGAGAGATGGCTCAGCAATTAAGAACACTGGCTGCTCTTCCAGAGAACCCAGGTTCAATTCCTTAGCTCCCATACTGGCACCTCACATATGTCTGTAACTCCAGTACCAGGGGATCCAACACCCTCATCCAGACATGCATCCAGGCAAAACATCAGTGCACTTAGAATAAAAATAAATTGTAAAACAACAGCCAGCCAGGCAGTGGTGGTGCACGCCTTTAATCCCAGCACTTAGGAGGCAGAGACAGGTGGATTTCTGAGTTCGAGGCCAGCCTGGTCTACAGAGTGAGTTCCAGGACAGCCAGGGCTACACAGAGAAACCCTGCCTCGAAAAAACCAAAAAAAAAAAAAAAAAAAACCCAAAACAAAACAACAGCTACTTGTCCTCAGCATCCCTTCTGGGTTAAAGCAGCAGCTCTTTGTTCAGAGGGTAGACAGCAGAGTGTGCAGTGCTGCTGCAAATGGCTGCCAGGGTATTTGTATTTTATAGCAATTCTCAAAAGCAAGGTAGTACTTTTACTGGCAACTTCTACCCTGTGTACTGTCTTTTAGATTCTTATGCTATAAGAATAGGTTTAGGGTAGGGGCCAGTGAGATGGCTCAGCAGGTAAGTGTATTGAACCCCATACCGAACACCCATTGTCAATCCCTGAAATGAGAGAACCAACTCCCTCAAGTTGTCCTCTAAATGCTGTTCACACACCAAGGCACCTCCACCACCACACACACTAAGTAAATGGTGTGTGTGTGTGTGGAGAGAGAGAGAGAGAGAGAGAGAGAGAGAGAGAGAGAGAGAGAAAGAGAGAGACAGACAGATGGCCACGAACTTTAGAGATGTTTCTAAATTTTCAGTAGAAAGGAATTCTGATGCGGCACTGTCATTAGTGTCCTTTAAAAAGTATTATTGCTTAGCTCCAGGTTGAAACTCAGACTTTGTACAGGGCTCAGGGGCAGAATCCCTACCCGTACAGGTGAGATGTCCTGGCAGAGCTAGCCAATAGACTGTCTGCCTGTGTGAACTGCCTCAGATTGCTTCACTAGAGTCCTGGCCTGGGTTAGCAGGTGCTGGCTCTGGTCTCAGAGCATCCTGCCCAGCAGGCCTGGGATTGAGCAGAGGAAATGAAGCCTAGTGGTTTACTATGAAATTTACAGTCCTGCCATGGCAGGAAGTGGTGAAAAGTTGATTGATCACTTGAGACTAGCTCTATAACAGCACCTCTGCTTTCACTTATTCCTAAGTCCTGCCCCCTGATACATTTTAGGCTCTTTCTGTCCCTTGGAAATTTGTTAAAAAGGGATGTGGATTCTTTTTAACATTCCCTGCCCCAAATCTCAGTCACCAAATGTGGAATAATTGGGGGAATAATATCAGTTTGGCTGTGTCAGAGGTGTGTGTTTGTTGCTTTGACACTTTCACTGTAGTTAAATTTACTAGAATTCGTCAGCAATTTATAATTTAAAATAATCCTCCAAACGGGATGTTGCTGATGTTTCAGCTGTACAAAGGATGTGCAGTTACATGATACGGTTACATTTGTAACAGCTAAGAAAGTATAGTTTGGGCTCTGACTTAAGGTAACACTAGTATGATCCAGCTGTCAGGTCGCTTTGGTACTGATTCTCTTGGTTCTAACAAATGCATTCTTAGCATGTGAGATGTTTCCCATTATCATAAAAGTCATAACTGCAGCCAGGGATGCATGTGTTCACTAAGAATATCAGAAAGTATCTGGCATGTGTAAGAGTCTGGCTATTTAATGTCATTGTCAAAGCTTTCTTTCTTTTTTCTTTTTTTAAATGTGAACTAGCCAGTTCTGCCTTGAATGTGACCCCCCCACCCTCCAAAAAAAAAAAAAAACCAAAGAATCACCAACTCCCTTAGATGGCTTGGTTTTGGAAATGGTTTCACCATTATAGAGATGGATTCCAGAACTCAAAAGGAACAGCAAATTAGAACCGATAGTAACTATTCCCACGCTTGAAAGAACAAAATGGCTGCCCAGTCACAACTTGATTCTTCTCCTCAAATAACTTCCCCAGTTTTCCTCTTATCTGTGTGAAACAATTGAGTAATGAGCCCCATTTCTATCCCTCCAACTCTTCCATCACTTTATATGCCCATACTATTTTGAAATTTAATCACTTTTTATTACCATTTATTTACATTCCAGCCATTGACAACACACACACACACACACACACACACACACACACACACACACAAACCTGGTCAAACAGTCATCTTGTAGGAATGAGTTCTTGTATCTCAGTGTGTCTAGAGGGTAGAACCCTCTACCTTTTAGAACCTTTCTAAAAGAAAGGTGACAGGAACCTTTCTTTTCTCAGCCATCTCACAAGCCCCACCATTTTTAAGTAGCAGGTATTGCATTCTGTCTTAGTTAGGGTTTTACTTCTGTGAACAGATACCATGACCAAGGCAAGTCTTATAAAGGACAGCATTTAATTGGAGCTGTCTTACAGGTTCAGAGCGTCAGTCCAGTATCATCAAGGCAGGAACATGACAGCATCCAGGCAGGCATGGTGCAAGAGGAGCTGAGAGTTCTACATCTTCATCTGATGACTGCTAGCAAAATACTGACTTCCAGGCATCTAGGATGAGGGTCTTAAAGTCCATACCCACAGTGACACACCTACTCCAACAAGGTCATACCTACTCCAACAGGACCACACCTTCTAATAGTGGCCCTGGGCCAAGCATATACAAACCATCACACATTCCTAGTAGATTTAAAAATTAAACAGTAGGCAACACCAAGTCTCCATCTGCTCTGTCATTTGTCCATTTTTCTGGTTGGTTATCCTGGCTTAGATTCTGGTTTCCCAAACTTCCTCTGGAGTAGACCCTGATCTGTGATTGAACATAGTTTTTTCAACTTACCCATAGCACTCAGGGCTGGTTTTGGTGGGTTCTGGGGTTTCTCTTTGCTATAGTTTGACTCTAGCAAGCTTTCTTCTCGTGATTCCTGTCCTGTGAACGGTAGAAAGGTATTCTGCATTCTAAAGTCACAAAGAGAATCCACACTTCCTCCACAGCCTTCTCTTTCTCACACTTGCATCTGTGACCTGCTTGGGGTTTGCCCCAGTGTCATATGAGGGTGCCAGCTCTGTAATATTTTATGCTGTTGTCATCAGTCTGATTGATGAGCAAACCTAATTTCTCTTCTTAATATAATTTTCAAGGTCCAAAAAGTTGGCGGCCCTAACAGAAGCCTTGAAAGCAGTCTCACTCAGTAAGGACCAGCTGGGGTTAGAGCTGCCAGAACTGGAAGCTGCTGCACTTCTTGTCCAGGAGGAAGAAACTGCCAGAAGAGCAGCCCTGTGCAGTCCCATGCACCAGGCTCCGCACTCCAGTCCTGAGCCTAGTGACTCAGACAGCACCTCATCGTCTGGCACAGAAGATTCAGCGTCAGAGCAGGAAGAGCTTGTGGGGACCCAGCCCTCTCTGCTCACATCTCTACAAGACCCCCTTTTGGAAGAGGACAGTGCCCTGATCATCAGAGATAGTGGGCTCTGCAGAAACATGGCCAGCCAGGAATGTGAAGTCAGTCAAGGACAGCCACTGGCCTCTCCCCGGGCTCCTCTGATAGAGGAGGTTGGAGATGAGCTGAAGACCATGCTTTGGGTTTCCACACCCCACAGTGTCAATGCTGGGAGCCACAGGAGTATACAGGATACAAAGGAGAGGGATCAGGTACCCTGTGATTGACTCAAGTGGTGGGCTCATTTATGGGGCACTAGGTCAACTATGCTCTCATACAGAAGTGGATTTTCTGATTTTGATTGTGTACTTTTTCTGTGTGGATATAGGACATTGTTTTTTCAGTGAGCTAACATCCCTTTCAAATTTTTTATTTTGCAACTTGAAAAATAAAGTTCTAAAGTATTCTTTATAAGGTATAAATAATTAAAAATGAAGACCATAGTTCTACTAGGAAATCTCTAGACCAGTGGTTCTCAGTCTTCCTAATGCTGTGACCTTTTAATACAGGTCCTCATGTTGTGGTGACCCCCAACCATAAAATTATTTTGTTGCTACTTCATAACTGTAATTTCCTGTTATGAATTGTAATCTTAATATCTGATATGCAGGCTATCTGATATGAGACCCTGAAGATGTCATGACCCACACATTGAGAACCGCTGCTCTAGACTGTAGCAGGACACCTTGGACAGGCAGTACTCACATTTCAAGTGTGTACTATGAGGAAATACTAACAGGTGAATACACCAGGTGAAATGCTCACTACAATCAGGTAATACATTTCCTTAGCATCTCCAGCTGTTCTTGGACCATTTGACATCCCTTTTTCCGAGCCAGATGCCACCCACCCATGTTCCCTGATCTGCTCTGTCATAGTAGCTTACATTGCTTGTGTTGTACATAAACTGAAGCATGCAGTGTGCTCTTTTCACAGAGTTCATTCCACTGCCCATAATTATCGTGAGATTGATGTGTGTGCTAATACGTGCCGGGTCTTTTGTGTTGTCTTCTCGGAGTGGAGACCATTTCTTGGAATAGATTGGTCAGTTCACCCACTGATGGACATTTGAGTTGCTGCCATTGTTTTGACTGTTAATAAAACTGTCGTGAGCATTTGGATACAAGCCTCTGTGTGCACATATGCTTTCTTTTCCCTAGGTAAGTGTGAGTGTGACTGGGTGTGGGGGAGGGGTATGATTAACATTCACCAGGTACTGCAGTTGTTTTCCCTCTTAACTTGGATGGACCGGTTTACACTAGCAGTAGGTAAGTGGGCCCTTTGTCTCCGTTGCTGAATGCTGCTTGGCGTTTTCATCTTCCTTTACATCTGCTTATTTAGTTACTGTGTGTTCGTGTGCATGTGCATTTGCAGGTCAGAGGACAACATTCAGGAGTCAGTTTTTGCCTTTTACCATGTGCATTCCAGGGATTGGACTTGGGTCATCAGGCTTCGTGTCAAGCCCCCTTACCCACTGAGCCATCCTGCCTGCCCTCTTAGTGTTCACCGCCCCAGCAGGTGTGGAGTTGAAGCTGCTTCTGATTTCAGATTTCTGTGCTGAGCCCCTTTTTATGCTTAGTGATTACTTGCAGATCCTTCTGAAGTGTCCAGATCTTTTGGCATTTTTAAAGGGTATTTTGTTTTCTTACTTTCTAGTTTGAGAGTTCTTTATAAGATTTGGATACAGGTTCTTGTTATGAATCATGTTTTCCTGCTTTTTTTGTATGCCTTATCTTTCTAGATTATCTGCCAAATCTATATTTTATCTTGCTGGGTGTTGGGCTTGCATTTCTACAAATATTTTTTTTTTTTTAATCTTTCTTTGGGGATTCAACTAAGTGGCTTGTACTGGTTTGGATCGGTCTTCTGTATTTGTTCATTCTAGGGTCCATCATTGCCCAGTGTTTATATTCCTGGAAGTGGTGTCTCAGTCTGTGTGTGCGCGTGCATGCATGTGTGTCTTTGCCTTTCCCCCTCACCCCTTTACTTTTTGCGTAGCTGTGACGAAGTACCTGGCAGAAACAACTGAGGAAGGAAAGATTCAGATTCATTTTGGCTCACAATTTCTAAGAGATTTCAGTCCTTTTTGGTGGGTGAGGCCAGGGGTGGGGGATGGGAATGGTTCTGTCTGTGAAGGTGGGAAATTTCAAGGGTGGCTTGTTCACATGGTGGCAGGAGGCAGAGAAAACAGACCAGCACCAAAAGCAGAGACCTGCTCCTAGGGACCTGCTGCCTCTAGCCTGACCTACTGCAGGAGCACCTCAGACATCAAAATACTGGCACGAACTAGGAAGGAAATGTTCAAAACATAAGCCTGGAAACTTCATTCAAATCCACACTTTCCTGCTCTGTGGCTTTTTCCCCTGTAGGAGACAGCAGCTGCCTTGGTCAGAAAGCCCTTGAGGGAAAGCCCTTGGCCTGTCCCCTGAGCTCCTCTCTTTACTAGGCCCTACCTGAATTGTCCCTCTTGCACAATGGGACAGTCTTAGCGCTCACCTGATGTGTTTCCTGTCTTCCATCACCCTATGTTAATTGTCTTGAGAAATTAGGGCTTCATACACGTTCCGCTTTTCTCCTCACTTATGCTGTTCCCTATGCCTCCATCTTGAATAGAGGTGGGCACACAGTAGTGTATTGAGCTTTTCCAAGCTTGCAGGTCAGTTGCTGGGGAGCAGGGCTGGGTCAGGTCTTGTTACTCCTAGACACCCTGCTGTGTTGTCAGTGCTCCAGAGACACATGGTGGGCAGATGAACAAATAAAAGAACTGATTTGCTCTGGGTGGAAATGAAATGAAACCCAATATGAGTTCATCTCAGCACCTTTTATTCTAAGACTGTATGGTTCCCTTCTCATTGGATTAGAAACACTGCACGGATTTGTATTTCTAATATAAATTCCAGTTGTATTAACATGTTAGTTGGAGTGACTGTGCCGTTTGACATGCGTGTTAACTCCTAAACACTGTAACAGCTTGGTCTGGATGTGGCAGCCTTCTCTCAGGCTCCCTGGAGAGCTCAAAATTTCTGTGACCATTGCGGATGCAGTTCTCCTCAGCAGCACATTACCTGAGGCTGCTCTGAAAGGCTTTGGATCCGTTAGCTGCAAGTTGAACAAATCCTCCCTTGTCTAAATATTTAAAGCCGTGAACATTTTTCTGATTTCATCGATTCCTTCCCTCAGAGTCTGGACAGGACTGGCTTCCATGAGAATTGTCTTGGAAAAACTGCCTTTCTTAAAGATATGGAAACACGATCCTTCTGACATTCTTAAAGCCAAGGGGCTCTGTGAACTCTCTCGTGAGTATTAGAGATGACATGCTTGAGTGCGCCAGCAGCAGACTGAGTTCAGTTGTGTTATCCCCTTCACCCTCCCTTTGTCTATGGGGCTTAAAACTCATATATCACACCATCCTGGCCTTTGTCTAAGATGGCTAAGAACACCATTGCACCACACCTGCAGCCCAGAACACCCCTCAAATGGGTGTTTTTATGCTAACCAACTTGGCAGACAATTTTAGGGATCTCCTTTGGCCAAAAGAGTTTCCCAAGGATGCTTGATGATGGAAGGAAGAGCAAGTTAGGGAAAGAACAGAGAGGAGACCACAGTGACTCCATAGACTCACTGATGTTGGCAAGACCTGGAATTGAGTTCCAGAGCCTTCGCTCAGGGTGACCTGCCCTGGAGAGTTATGCCAAAGCTCCAAACTTTTCCTTTTATCCTGAAAACAGGGTTATAGTCGAGGGGGAATGTGTTTGGAGAAGTATACTGTTGAGTCACTTTGTCATGTCTTGTATGAACATCATAGTCTTCTTACAGAGACTTTGGTGGTTATGGTGTCATCAAGTATAATCTCTTGAGTTTGATCTTTGAGGTTTGTAACATCTTACTATATAGCCTAGGCTGTCCCAGAACTTACAATTTCCCTGTGACAGCCTCCCAAGTGCAGGAATTACAGACTTGTGCCACCAGGCCCAGCCAAGTAATGGGATGTTAAACTGCTGCCTTCATATATGCAATGTGTCTTTAACAAGACCTGCAAAACTTGTTGCTTATCGTACAGACTGTGAAACTTTATGTTCAAAACACTTGGTAAACCTGAAGTCTTAAACCAACATGAGGGTTCATCCAAGCTTGAGCTTGTTGTAGCTGTTTAGCTACCTAATGACAGGTTGCTAAGGGAGTCAGCACTATGCAATGGCACAGCTCTGTCAATCGGAGACAGGCTGGTGATCATAGTATTGGCACTGTCCAGCAAGTTAGATGGAAATACTGATTATATCAGTGAGTCTCAGTGATATCTAGTCCTCTGGCTTCACATCCCTGACTGGCTTTCCTGTGTTCTGTCCCGTTACCCTTGAAGAGTAATGTACGGTCTTGCTGTGGGCATGGTAGGGCATCGATGCTTTAACCAGGATGGTATCATCTTTCACCAGCACAAGATTAATTTACCAATGAGACAGAGCTGCTCCCTGCCACATGCTGAATTGGTCGTCAGCTGCTGAGTGGTTTTCACTCCTGCCAATGGAAAATATATTTTCTTTGTGGGAAACAGCTTCTGTTGCTGTATACCAGAGGGAGTTATTAGTTATAAAAATGTATTAAATTATTTTGAATCAGGGACCCCTTTATACTGTTAATATTTTTATAGAAGTAACTGGACATCAACTTACATAGTGACGAGAACAGATACTACTAAAAGAAATAGGCACAAAACTAAGAAATATGTTATATTTTCAGAAATGTTAATTGCTAAAGATTTTATGATGTAGAACTCTCCCTAAATGCATGACCTGCCCTGTCATTGCATATCAGGTAAATTCAAGTTGAGTTTCACAAACACATCTCTTAAGTGTTTGGTTAGGATTTAACAAACTCCCAAGTGGAAGCTTGCAATCTGAGCAGGTCCCACCTGTCTTCTGAGCATGCTCTGTAGTTTTTTGGCCCAAAGGAAGTGAAGGGAGCATTGATTAGACTTGATTTAAAGCAGTGAGTGATAAATACAGCTGGGAAATTGATTCATGTCTCTCAAATGACTAGGGCACAGCCATCTACCATTGACACAACTCCTGTCTCAAGACTGGAAAACAAACAGGGAAACACGTGTCAGACAGATAAATGATGGCTGCTTTCAGCTCCTGGGGAAACCATTTGTTTCGGAGATAAGAAATTGACTTCTCTCCACTCATAAGCCAGGAAAGGGGGGCTGTGGAAAAGGGAAAGGACTCATATCCCTAAAGACATCATGTGGGGTGAGGCACTGGGAATGCTCTCTCCAAGAACTGTAAAAGGATCTCTGTGTTTTTGAAGCCAGGCCCTGGGAAACATTCCCACTGCTCATTGGGGGACAGTATCAGCAGGATCCCCTGAATGATGATCTTTATGATCCTCCTAACCAGGGCAGGCACCTGAAGTACTTCCAGGCTTGTAGCCTGAAAGGCCTCTGAAATTGAGTCCCCTGGTGCCCAGTGCCTCTAAGGAGACTGGCTTATCATGCTTATACAGTTGCTGTGTTTATGTTCCTGTTGTGTGTCTCCCTGGGTGTGAACAGTTTCTGTCATGGTGCTTGCTGCTCTCAGCTGGGACTCAAAAGCAGAGAGCTGTTTGCAATTCCTTCAGTACCACAGAGACTTCAGGGTCTCTCTACTTTGGGCCTCCAATTACAGTGCCTGTCCATAGGATACTTTCACATGACATATGTTGAAAAACAAACCACTGGGTGGCTTCTGTGAGTACTGGCCTCAACCATGGTCAGCTGCTCATTCTGCAGATGCACTTTCCTCAAATGACAGCCATCTGTTCACTTCCGTCCAGAAGGCTTGTTCTGTGTTCAATGCCAACACTCTAAACAGGAAGATCAAGTATGCCTCTCCCTGACCAGCTGGGTCAGGAACCCTCATCTCCTGGCCCAATCAGCACCTATGATCTGTCTTTTCCTTCCATGGTCTCCCCAACCCCGACTTCAAAGCATTCTCAACCTGTGTATCCCTAGGTGGGTGGTCATCTAGCAGAGGACCTGCAGAGTCCCTGTCTGAGAGTGTGGGTGAGTGTCATCACAGTGAATCAGGCCAGAACTGTGCGTCCAGGGAAAGCTGGGGAGATGGAAGGAGAACATAGGTTCCTAACAGGCTGTCCCCAGGTTTGTGCACAATTAAATTAGGAAAAGACTTGAGCAGTAGGTACAGAGAGTGCTGCTGCCAGTCTGCTCACCTGGCATTGCAGATATCCAACCCAGCTGCCACTCAGAAGCCATTCTTGTCATACAAAAGTTGAAACTGAACACACCATTGGGCTTTAAGGAAGATTCCGCTCCTGCCCTCTTGCTCCTCTCTTGCTCTCTTGCTTGGTCCTCTCATCCCTTTCCCCCTCTCTCTGCACATGCTCATGGCCGGCCTCTACTTATCTCCTCTCCCCTCTTCTTCTCTATCCCCCCCCCCCCCCGCCTTCCTCTGCCTCTCCTACCCTCTTAACTCCTCTCCCCATGCCCTTAATAAACTATTCTATACTAAAAAAAAAAAAAAAAAAGTCCACACACACGATCAGACATTGCTTAAATAGCATTGGATTCCTATACTATGTAAATCTTACTTTTTCTCTTTTTGCTGTTGTTTGGTTTTTTTGGTTTTGGTTTTGTTTTTTGTTGTTGTTTTGTGGTGGTGGTTGTTGTTGAGACAGGACTCGCTGTCTGTCTGTCTGTCCATCTATCTATCTGTCCTGGAGCTCAATTTGTAGGTTGAGTCTAGAACTCACTGAGATCCTCCTGTCTCTGTCTCCCAAGTGCTGGGACTAAAGATGTGGGCCATGAAGCCTGGCACACTCTGTCTTAATACGAAGCTGTGATTACTTCCTCTTGTCTCTGAGGAACCTTCCAAAATATATCTCCATGGCTGCATTCCTGTTGCAGTGGAAGCAGTTACGGGGTACACGTGAGCAAGATGCCCGTTTCCGAAGTGTGTCTAAAACAAGTATGTCTCCTCCTCAGACTCACCAGGGGCGCATAAGGGGGCAGGAGCTGAGTTGAATCAATTCCTGCTGTCTGGGATTTGACCTGGGAAATGAAGAAGGACTCAGGCCCTTGGTAAATGGAGGGAGAGAAAGAGGCATTAAGAAGAGCCACAGGGGGTCTGGTCGGTCTTACCAACCACTTAGGGAGGAAAGAAGTTAGAAGAATCCATGTACTGAGGACAGCAGGAAAGGGCATGGGCACCAGGGAGTCTTGGAAATGGGCCTGATGAGAAAGAAGCAGACGCTGGGAGTCCTTAAGTGGTGTGTCACTAAGGCAAACTCTCAACATTTCTGCCTGGGGCTCCCACACCTCCCTTCCACCCATTTGTGTCCATCAGTGTGGACCCAGAGCCTGTCGTGGATTCACAGGGTGCCTGCCTCCTCCATCCGTGATCTAATCAAAGGCCTTTCTAGTAAGTACAATAGTCCTTTGTCCCTTGTTGCCCCAGGATTTGTTTCCCTGTGGTCAACCGTGGTCTGAAGACATTCAACAGAATCCCTGAGTTCTCGGTTGCAAGCTGCTGAGTTGGTGATAGCATCTTGTGCATGTCTGCTTTGTCCTGCTGTGCATGCTACCTACTGGCGGTCACTTTGCAGCTCCTTAGCTGTCACATTGGCTGTTGTCTTGCCTTGCTGAGTTTCAAGTGACCCTTATTCTATTTAATAATGACCCCAAATATGAGTTGCAGTGCTGGCCTTGCCACAGAAAAGCTGCAATACGCTTCCCTTATGTGAAAGAGAACTCAGGAGAAAACAAACTGGTGAAGTCTCTAAGACCTGTACATCAGGACACACAGATAGGGAGAAATACCATACACAGAACTTCTATTACCAGTGTTGGTACAGCTGGTCTACTTATGGTCATTCCTCGTATTGCCTGATTTCTAAGTTGAATTTAATTATGTGTATGGGTAGGGGAAACATGGACAGCTTTAATACTGCCTGTGGTTTCAGGCATTAGTGGGGTCTCGGGGCAAACGCCAGAGAAGAGAATGTTGTGACAGGAACTCTAACACTGCGACTTAGTCAATAGAGATGACAAGTTCAAGTTCAGCAGTAGAATGGGTCTCAGGAGCAGCTTACCCAAGCTACTCTCATGTGACAAAGCTCCTTGTTTGTGTCTCCAACAGACTCCTCAGAGAACTCTGACTAGATCAGCTTAGGTAAACAGGTTGGCCATTGAGATGGTGCCTGATAGCACTCATGTGGCCACCCTGGGGCAGGGGCAGGCACTTTGTAGATGCCACCCTGGGGACAGCAGTGGGAGAGTAACTAGTTAGTATCCAACCCACCCTTTCAGTTCCATTTGTAGAGCAGGGATTCTCAGCCTTCCTAACGCTGGGACCCTTTAATACAGTTCCTCATGCTGTGGTGACCCCCTATCTAAAGGTCATTTGACACCCCCTCAGGGGTCGTGACCCACAGGTTGAGAACTGCTGCTGTAGATCGTCCTGTGGGGCTTAGCGGTAAAGCCCGATTCAGGCATGTGCGGATCCCAGGTTTTCCGCTCCCAGAGAGAAGGGCCGGTTGTTGCGAGCAACGAGAGAACCGTGTAATTGTAAATGGTCTCCAGCTGTCACTCCTTGGCTTGCCTATCCTCCGGAGTGTTCTGAGGCGGCCACTGGGCGGTGCTAGAGCCGGGTGTCCTCTGCCAGGCAGGCAGGCTCTGGATGCCCCATCATGCCAACCCCATCCCCCAAGCTCTTTCCAGGCAGCATTGCAGTGCATGGCTGTCCCCGGATCTAAGTTCCCTGCTTTTCTCCAGGCACACTGGCGCTTGAGCTTCCCCTCTCACCGCTAATCTACCTTGTGCTCCTCATTGGGACAGACTAAATGCCCCGGGTTATCATAGATACCCTAAGTGAAGCTGTGGCTTTCCAGGCTTGGCTGGCTCCAGCGCTGCGCTCGCACGCCTCTGCGACTCAGAGAGCACCCTTGTCATAGATAAGGGGCCAGCTTCCAAGTCTAGAGATCGCCATGCACTCCCAGCCCGGCTGTGCAGCTCCCCGCAGCGTGCTCTTTCTGCAGGACTGGGCGCTGGTCCTTCGAGTTCCTGTAGAGCGTTGGGACGTGACCTCATTGAGGTCACTCATACAGAACAGATAGACCCCGCTCCGGTGGGTGTCCTGGGTCACATGGGTCTAGGGGTCACAAGGCTGTCATCTTCACCGTCGGTCCTGCACTGAACGAGGACCCTCCGCAGGGACCCGTCGCCGGGAAGGGCTCTGTTTGTCAATCATCCTGGCTCCAGGAGTAGGGATCCTTGCTGGTGACCGCCCGGCATGGATTGGTGGGGAAGGCTCGGGAAGGCTCGAGCTGCCAGCCCTCTCCGGCTAATCCGCCGCATTGTCCGCTGACGTATCTAATTATGTGTCTTACAACCACCGCGCAGTCCCGGGAGCAGCGGGGGCCTTCTGGTGGAAAGACGAGAATGATTGCTCCATCTGTTACCTAGGCACCTCTAGGAGGTGAGGGGCAAGCGCGCGTGCGCCCAGGCCGGGCGGGCGGGGCGGCCACGCGGAGCACAGGTGCCTCGGGAGCAGGGATCCACTCGGCAGGTGCAGGTGCCAAGCTCGCCCCGGCTGAGTGGATGCTTAATTACAGTCGACCTCAGGGGCTGTCTCACTCCTGAATGACGGGTGAAGCTCCTGGTGAAGCTCTGAGCAGAGCTGGAGAAGGTAGCAAACAGGCTGGAGACTGCTGAGAAGTGAGGATGAGATCTTTCCCTAATCACCGGGCTATGCCTCATACCCTAGGCGGATTAAAGTGTCCTTTGGGCTAAATTGATTCTCGGTCTACTGACACCACATTCTATTCCGGAACATTGTTTCCATGGCTCTGTAGCCACGCTGAACAGGAATCCAGGCTATCAAAAATAGGCTCGCCTTGGAGTCAAATGTTCAGTTCCTACACCCTGGCCCTTTACAGTTTGCTCTGCCGGTGATCATCCTTTCCTCAGTATACTGGGAATGGAGTTCAGGGCCTCCTGGATACTGGGCAAGAGCTCTAGCCTCTAATTCTGATGCTCAAATTTGGCCTTACTGAGGCGGGCACATGTGCAAGTGGGAGTTGCAGAGGATCAGAGTCGGGTTAGCAGCACCGTGTGTCTCAGAGTGGGAGTTGTGGATGGTCTCCGGAAGAGGGGTGGACAGAAATGGAAAGGTTTGGCAAGCTGGAGGGAACTGTCTGCTGCGGGGATCCCCAGGTGAACGAATCTGATGGATGAGAATCAGATTGCTCAAAGTGGATGACACAATGAGGTGCAAGTTAACTTAGTCAGGGACAATCCATAGAAAGCCACATTTGTTTAAGGACCCAGACAACATTATTGCATACTAGGAAAGAAAGAGAAGCTCCATCAATTCAGGATCTAGGGAAATGGAAAAGTAATGTATGTATTGTGGCTTGAGTCATAACTTCATTATTAAGGCCTATGAAGCATTTTCAAATCTTGCAGTCTTGGGGTGAACGAAGTGCCTCAGCTTGCCACCAAGCCTGATGACCTGAGTCCCAGCTCCCCACCCACATGGTGGAAATAGAGAATTGACTCCCACAGGTTGTCTTCTGATCTGTGTGTGTGTGTGTGTGTGTGTGTGTGTGTGTGCGCGCGTGCGCACGCGCGCGCGCATGCTGGCCTGTGATGGTATGAAGAGGGGGCACATACATATGCACACAAAAATAATAATAAATTATTTAAATGTAATTTGAAAAGAGCCTTTTGTGTCCACTCACTGTTGGTGTCTCGGAGCCAGTGTTCCTCAAAATTTACTAGATGTGTCAGTCCGTTTTCTTCTTATATGCACTTGATCTCAGTCAAACGTTAAAAGCCCTGATACCATTGACAAGACATACTGTGAACACCACCAGGGCCACAGGCTCAGAGACCTCCAGGCCCCACTACAAACGACAAAGTGGAATATCCTGACCCCTTTCTACAGATAGGAAAACTAAATCCTTTGCCAAAGTTCATGGTTTTAAATGTCTGTATTAGCAGATTGAAGTTATCAATGTTAATTTTTTAAAAACTTTTATGTATGGGTGTTTTGTCTGCATATATGTCTGTGTACCATGTGTCCAGTGCCCACAGAGGCCAGAATAGGACATTAGATCCCCTGGTGACTAGAGTTATAGATGTCTGTGAGCTACTATCCAGATGCTGGGAACAAACCCCAAATCTTCTGGAGGAGGAACCAGTACTCTTACCTGCTGATCCATCTCTCCAGCCCTACTTTAAAGTCTTTCTTTAAAATATATTGCATTTATTTAGACTCTCTCTCTCTCTCTCTTTCTCTTTTTTGCGTGCATGTGCACTCACACAACCAGATTCAAACATGCAGGTGTGCATATGTGGAAGTAAAGGAATAATTACAGGAGTCTGCTCCCTCTTTCCAGCATGTTGGACTGAGGGATCAAGGCTTAGCAGCAAGCACCCTTACCCACAGAGCCTTCACAGACGGTCCAGTTGTTTCTATTTTAAAAGAAAGTAATGACATAGGGTAAATGGAGAGCCTTCATAAAGGACGCCTCTTGAAAATGGACTGCCATGTCCTGCCTGCTGGTTCTGTGTCCTTGGACCTTGGACCACAGACTTCTTTTCTATTGTTATTTTTGCTTGTGTGAATATGTACATGTTTGCATATGTGGAAGTGCATGTGCGAGCATCTTTTTGATCACTCATCACTTTAGTTATTGGGGTAAGATCTCTTCCCTAAGCCTGGCTAACGGCTCACTAACCCTAGCTAGCGTGCTCCAGAGATTTTGTATGTACTCTCAGGCTGAGATTGCAAGCAGGCCACCGTACCCAGCTGGCTTTTACTCCGAGTTCTGAAGATCCAAAATCTGGTCCTCGGTGCCTGAACTGAGCCATCTTCCCAGCCCTGAACGTATTAAACTTCTCTGAGCTTCAGTTTTTAAAATATCTATCATAGGGTGTTAGTCTCACCTCTCTGGGTGGTTGGGACAGGACTGAATGAAAATATAACATTCTTACCAGTCTGGCCTGTTCTGGAAGCAAATCAGTTGCCATTTGTCCACACTGTGTTGGTTTTTAGGGACTCTGTCCAGCAGAAAATGTGCTCTGTGCACACACAGGCTTCTAGTTAGTTCTTTTATGCTGTTTCCCCTGCATCAGAACCACCTGGCTCATCCCTGACAGTATTTCTGATTCTGAGTCCTAGGTTTTTGTGAGTTGGTGACTGTGAAATATGACTTATAGTGGCTTCCTAAGAGATAAAGAGGGATCCCAGGAACCAATCTATGCAAAGAAGGGGTGAGATAGCCGTCTCTACCACCGGCAGGCCAGGATCCAAACTATGTGGCTTGTATCTTGGTGATTGATCATGGCCCATTGTGGGACAGCAACTAAGGACTTGCTGGGAGTGCCAGATGAGTGTCCTATGGAGCCAACATAGCCCCACTCCTATCTCCCTCCTGTTACCCTGATTCCCACAGTGGCTCAACTGGAAAAGATCCCCAAGGCTAAGGTATGAACTAACCACTAGCAGCACCAGCAGCTATCTGTCACTCTTTGGTACTATTTGGATTCTCCCCAGCCACTGAAGCTGCTCTGGTGCCACCAGCCCTGGCCTAGCTTCCTCAAAGTGAAGACCTGGGTGCCTTGGGTTGCTTGTCTTAACTAGAGAGGTCATGGAGAGTTACAACTCCACATTTGGAATCAGTTAGCTCCTTGAAGTGTGTTCAACAGGTCTAATGGCTTCCTTCCACCTTCCTTACTCTGAAGAAGCTGGAAAGTTGCCAGACTTCAGGTGGGAAGTGGCTTTGGGGAAGAACCTTCCAAGCTTTCATCTATAGTGCTTGAGAAGCGGATTGGAAGATGGAGCAGGCTGTGATAATGCACCCATGGTGGCCATTTGGGGAAGGCTTCTGTTTCATGCTCCAGGGAGATATAGCTCATCTTGCAATCATGAGGAACTACATTCAATCCACTAACCCACATAAAGTGTAAGTGCACAAGGTGTAAGTGCTCACACTTGTAATCCCAGGACTGGAGAGGTGGAGACAGCTGGGTCCCTTGGGCATGCTAGCCAGTCAGCCTAGCCTACTCAATGGTGGATGGCACCTGTTAGCATTTTGTCTAAGCCCCACTCCACAGTTACCTGGCAACAGCCAGGTATGCCTGACTCACTATAAAAGGGGCTGTTTGCCCCCCTCCTCTCTCTCTCTCTCTTGCTCTTGCCCCTCGACCCTTCCTTCCTCCCTCCCCATTTCCTCCCCCCCCACCACGTGCTCATGGATAGCCTTTACCCCCCCCTCTCTCTCTCTTTCTCTCTTTCCCCTACCCTCTTAACTTCCCTCCCCATGCCCTGAATAAACTCTATTCTATACTATACCTCATATGGCTGGTCCCTCAGGGGGAAGGGATGCCTCAGCAGGGGCCCATGGAGATACCCCTTTTCCTCATACCTGACTACACCTCTACCAAAACATATCCCCTCTCTCTTTATCTTTCATAAACACCTCAGCACCTGATGAAGGACATCCAAGATTGACCTCTGGCCTCCATATGCATATACACACATGCACACACATACACATGCATCTCTGTACACAGGTACATGCATGCAAAAGAAAGACAGAAGAGGAGGTAACATGTGAAGCCAGCTCTCGGAAATCCTGACAAGACCGATGTGTCAGCAGATCTGCAGGATGCTACAAGATGAAGTCTCAATTTTAAGCAGCAGAGTGGCCATTCTTCGCCCTTGACTAATACTTTGTACTGGCATCTGCCTACAGAATGAGCATCTCCAGGAAGTAATCAAGACTTTTCCTGAAAAGTGCACCTTAATATGAGGCTCACTGGCACCCAGAACGATTGTGACTGTTGGTGTGTAACAGCAGATCTTCTCTTCCACTCCTGTAAGCCTTATCTGACATCTGCATTGAGCATTGTACTGCCCGGTCATGTGTGTGAGTGCACATACATTGTTAAAGAACTTTTAGGATGTTGCTTTTGAACATGTGTGTCTATACACAGTAACTCAGCTATTGGTGAATGGGCACCACCTTCTTAGCAGTTACAACTCACACTCAGGACTTCCTGCCTGGCAAAGTAGCCAACCCACAGATTATTGTTAGCCATTACTTATTCGAGGTAGAGTATCACTATGCTGCCTAGGTTTACTTGGATATATTTATGTAGCTAGCCCTCTAGATCCCCCTTCCTCAGCCTCCTGAGTTCTGGGATGGCCAGTGTGCACCACCAAGCCTGCCATAGTTAAAATGAGCAAAATGACTGCATGTTCTGTAGGCATCCAGTGAAATTTTCACTTGGGTTTTCTTAGTACCCTTTCAGCATTCTATATTTCTCTTGAGCTGTAGTGCATTAGTGAGACTAGAAAACGTTGCTGTGGGTGTGCATCTGTGTGTGTGTGTGTGTGTGTGTGTGTGTGCGTGTGCGTGCGCAAGCGCTATTGATAGATAAACACCGTTCCCGTGCTGGGCACTGGAAGCCCAGAGCCAGCACAACAGAGACACGGAGAGACACGTTTCTCCCTGTCACACTCTCTTTCCCCCTGGTTGAAGTCATGAGCCTGGCAGGGATTGTGTGTAGGAGGCCTGTGATTCATATGCAAAGCAGTTCCCCAAGTGAGAAACGAGGTGGCTGAGAGCTCAACAGGGCCAGCTCAAGTCAGTGCCAACCAGGACTGCTTCCCCTGGGGTATGTGATGCAGTCCCAGAACAGAATGCCCATGTCCTGCAGTGTGGCAGCCTCTGAGGGTGTGTTTATGCACTCGGGCATTGGTTCACTCAGCCAGAAGTAGCCAGGGAGCGGTTCTGGTGCCTGAAGCAGAGGGAGGGAGGGACAGACAGACGGGTTGTGAGCTTTGTCATGGTGGCTGGCTGGCTTCCTTTGACATTAGCATTTTATACACTGGCTCTCCACAGTAGTGAGCAGCCAGCAGCAGTGTGCCTGTTGCCAGCTTCCAGAGGTCAGCCTCAGGAGGCTCTGACCCTGCTGTGACCCCAGCAGACACCTTGTGGCCAGGCTGCACCAGCACTGGGTGTTCCTGCCAGTCACATGTCCCCTTCCCAGCTGACAACACACCAGAGCACTGAAGCCATCTGTCCAGGGTTGGTGGAGAACCAGAGACAAAAGGATTTAACTCAGCAGGTACACTTCACACCCTATCCTGTGGCCTTCCACACTGAAGGAGGTTCAGAGTCTCTCTTCCCGCCACTTAAGGGAGAAATCGGTGTGTGTCTGACTGTTCCATGACCTCTGTCTAGGACATAGATGCTCTGCAGAGGAACTAGAAGTTGGGGGGGGGGGGAGAGGAAGGCTGAAGTCCAGGCTTGTATCACAAGCCAGTTGGTGGCCTAGTGCTAGATTCTGTCAGACAAGGGGAAAGTGGCCTACCACCAATAGGACTGTATTATCTGTTTTCTTTTGCCATATCTGAGGCCAAATACTTTATAGAACTTAGTGACGTTTTTGAGGTTCAGAGTGCATAGTGCTAATCTGATTGGCTCTGCTGAAAGTCTATTGATTGCATCGTAGTAGGAGCAGATCCAAGAATAAACCCTCTTGGGAAGGATGTGAAACAAGAGAAACTCAGAGATGTCAAGCTCTCTTCCAACCCCTTCATGATACCCCTCAGGAATGGTGGGGATAGTTCCCTAATCACCCCCTTCAGCCATAGGTGACAGCTGCTTCTAAGCTCCTGTAGTCAGAAGGTACCCTCTTATATGGTCATATCTGTCCCATGGCTGCCTGGGTCAAAGACATGTGCTGGGGACTCTCAGTGGCAGTCCTTTGGAGCCACCTGACACCATTGCAGGAATGTTCTGCTCTTCAGCCCTGGCTGAGGGAGGAACTGAGGCACTCGCCTGACAGTTCCTCCCACCCATGCCTGGCCCTGCATTGCTTCTGGAGATAGCATCACCCCACAGCTGTTGTCAGGGGCATCAGGGAAGCCAGGCTTCATCCACCTTTCCCTGTGACCATGGCCTTTGCCCTGACCTATCTTCTGCCTTTCCCCCCTATCTCCCCTTCAACTTGGGAAGTCCATAAAGAAAGCCTGTTTTCTTGCTCTTTGTCTTCCTGTTTTTGTCTTAGCGGCCTCTCAAGGGCCATTGCTGTCATGACTGGACAGAGCAAAGGTGGGCTATGAGCTGAGGGGATGGCTGGAGGGCTCTAGGCCACAAGCCTTGTTTTGAAGGTGTTGGCAGCAGAAGCAAACAGCTTTTCTTGTCACTTATTGATGGGAGGGGGTGGGGGAATGTGGGGTGGCAGGAAGAAACTACTGGAACTGAAAGCTACCCCCCCACACACACACACTTCTGCCCTAAAGAAGCTCAATTGCCAACTTTTGCTCAGCTTGCAAACCTCAGAATGGAACTGTCACCCGATGCCCTCCCTGGAACACCTGAGTCTGTGCTTTCACAGCTATGGATGGAAACCACAGGCCTCACTCAGAAGCAAAGCCCGCCTTGGCAGGCGAGGGTGCCACTGACTCCAGTCCTAATCCACAAAGCCAAGTTATTATCATTACTGCTTCTTCCCAGAAGCTGTGCTCTTGTTCTTGGTGTGGTTCTGACATCTCTGTAAGGAGGGGACAGCGGACCCTGGGCCTGCCTTTCACACCAAGGTTGTAATGAGGCAGAGACCCTGCAGACACTCCAGTTCGCTGATGGACACCAAGCCCCATGTGCCTAGAGGAGGCAGTCAACCACTTGGATACCTTCCAGAATCTCACATGATCTGTCCCGGTCCCCAGTACATAGCTTCATCCTCCATTTTGCTGAGGTGTCTGTACTGTCCTGATTCTGCTTCAAAGCTCCTATGAGACCAAAACACACACACACACACACACACACACACACACACACACACACACTGTCTCTTTACCCAGAGAGTCAGGACATGAGCTTCTAAAGTGGCCAGGGAGGGCATCCTGGTCACGAACACCGACCATAGCATTCACTCACTCTAGAAAGACCTTGGGGTATGTGTCTGCCAGCAAAGAAACCAACTGAGGAACTCAAGAGCTGGTCATGAAAAGAAAAGGCTTCTGCCTGAAGTTTAAGTAGGACTCTGAGTTGCTGGGAACATTTATTCACTCAACAATTATCAAGCGCCTACTGTATACCAGGCAACGTACACAATCCTGGACTTATATGAGTGACCTAGTACAACTTGAGTTTGAGTAGATTCATAAGTCACTTCAGAGGCACAAGTGTGAGGAAAAGAACCAACAGGAAAGGAAGGGGTGTGTGTGTGTGTGTGTGTGTGTGTGTGTGTGCAGGCAAAAAGCACAGTCTCCTTTAGAAATTAGATAACTAGAAACCCACGCAAGGGTTAAAGAAAGAGGTTACTAGGAGATAGCAGCGTGTGTCTCTGGCAGGACCCATTTAGGACCATGAATGAAGCCAGGATTTCTGCTCTCTGCATCCCAGGCCTCAGAGAGGAACATGGCAGCCACACCTCACTTTCATACTCTTGACTTCTGTGCTCCAGCATCTCAAGGGGTTGGATCTTCCATGAATCTCTCTAGTGAGCCTTATGCCAGGAGCTCATTCTGGGATGTATTAGCTACACGTAGAGTGGGGCAGAGTCACACCAGACACCCCAGCTGTATTAGGCAAAGATAGGCCTCTAAGCAGGAAGGGGTAACTCTCAAAAGATATAATGCGAATGGGTTGGGAGGCCTGTTGCCAGAAACCCAGAGGCTAAAGAAATGTGCCTATGCCTGTGGTGCCCATCTGTGATCCGATCGATTATGAAGCAAAAGCAAGATGATGACAAGGTCCCAGACAGCTTAGGCAACAGAATGAGATTCTGTCTCGATAAAATAAGAAGATGGGGGTGGGTGGGATGGGGAGTAAGAGTGACAGAGTGGGACCCTGTATCCTCCTCTGGCCTTCGCGCACACGGGTGCTTGAACCCACTTGTGTGCAACTCCACACTCAGGTCTAAAAGAGAGGGAGGAATGGGTGGGAAGAAAGAAGAAACATGAGCTCAGTTTCCTAGTCTCCCATAGCAAAAGGAAGCATGCCGGCCAGAGTTGTTGTTGGCTAACAGGGTAAGATGGAACAGATCAGAGAGGGAAATGAATTTCCTTCCCTTCTGGAGTGCTCCACAGTGGAAGGGGAACCTCGGGGTGCTGTGGGTAATCCATCCCACAAGGACTTTAGATTTCTGGAGAGTTGAGGTTTCCCTGGGTGGAGATTCTCCAGTGAACTCTGGAAGTAAAGGGACATTACTGAATCCCAGCCATGGAGATGGTATCAGGTGAGAGACCAAAGCCATGCCCCACTACGGTTCCTTCTGATCCCACCTGCCAGTGCGGAGGAAGGACAGGACACTAGGCTAGAGAGCAGGGCATCCCTCAGGATGACACCCCCTTGAATGTTGCCTCTTGAGCTGAAGGATTTCCATAAGGAGCTTTGGGGTGGTAAACCCTGAGTGCTTGCCAGCCACAGTGGTGCAAGGCTCTAATCTCAACATCCGAGGTGGATCACCGTGAGCTAGAGGGCAGTCATGACTACTGTATAAGCTTGACCTTGCCTCAAAACAAAAGATTAACAAACAAAACAAAACTTTGAGTGTTGATCTTTAATTTAAGACTATTCAAAATCTTTCTAAAAACCCAGGGAGAGGGAAATATAGTCCCATTCTATCCTGGGCATGTGGCTCCTGGCTTGGTGGCCCAGCTTCCTGAACAACCCAGAAAAGCTCATCCAGGTGCTAGGCTGGCTTTTAGCCCAAAGAGAGCCCCCGATGCCAAGAACCTATCTTGTAGAGCTGGTGAGCTCCAAAGCCAAGAACACCATGGCCTTCCTTCTTGTTCTCACACTGCTTCTCGTACTTTGTGTCTGGCCTTGGGCTCCAGTGAAACTGGCCAGCCATTCCCTCTGGGAGATTCTATACCATCAGGCTGGAACAGCTAGGCACACTGAGGTTGGAAGGTAGCTCCCACTACAATGGGAGTTTCCGCCAAGAGTGTGACCTGGCCTGGGGGATTTGAAAAATGACCCTAAGCTGGGTTCCTGAGGTACAAGAGTAGAAGCCTGGCAAGGGCGAGATTCTGGAGAGAGGAGGCTGTGGGAATTTACTATATTTTCCTTTGTTGCAATGTTACCAGAGTTATCAAGGTGGGGATAGGGGCAGAGGAAGAAAGCCTGGCTGTGCTGTCAACCATATCAAAAGACTCCACACCGCTCAGAAAGACTGCCCCAAACCTAGAAATAGTCTGAAAGACAGGCTACAGGCTCATTAGCATTGAATTAGAGCAGTTTGCCAGGTATCCTCAAAGGTTCCTTCATTCTGTGTGGGGAATGATACCTCCATCTGATGTTACTGTTTACCAGGTGGGCCTGTCTGGTATGGGGTGAGGTGGAAGTTACAAGGCCACCCTCCTGAGGGAGGCAGATGGGTCCTGCACAGCTGAGGCTCATGTCTGGGTCGGTGGCCATGCACCAGCAGGGGTCTAATGTTGATGTCCTTGGTTCATGTTACCACAAAAAACCATGCAGATGTTCTTGCTCTAGGCAGCCTTCTGGGACCAGGTTGGTATCCTAGATCTGTAGAGAGCTGGTCCTGCCTCTCACTGGCTGCAGCAAATTGGTCCTGCAGCTCACGTGGGCAGCACAGGACAGCAGGCCCTGGTAGCAGGGGCCCATTACCCATCTGCTCTGAAGTGGCATGGGTATAGGAATGATTCCCTTCACTCCGTCGTCCCTTGCCACCTGGGGCAGCTGGGAGAGCTGGTCCTGCCCCTCACCATCTGCAGCACTCCAGAGATCAGGCCCTGAACCTCTACTGGGCAGCACAACAGAGCTGGCGTGGGTGTGGGTGAGCCAGCTTCATGGGCATGAGAGAAGAGCTGACTCGGCCCCTTGCTGGCTCCAGCATTGGATGAGTTACTGGGGCGGTGCTGGAGAGCTTGCCCTGGTGGTATGGGTGTGGGAGAGCTGGTGGGCTGACTAGCTCAGCTACCACCCAGGCTCAGATCTAGAGCTTTGAGTTGGCCATCCCAAAATCTACCTCATCAATGAAGTGCTGGAGCATGTGAAGGAGCCAGTCCTGCAGATCCAAAGCTGCAAGGTCTCCATGACACAGGGCAACAGGATATGGAGAGGTGTTCAGGTGATTATCCAGTCTTGATGGTGTAGCAGAAGCCAGAAGCCTCAAACCAGACCAATGACACATTGCAATGAACATTTGCAAGTGAAGATGTGTGGACAGAAGTGTGTACTGTGGGTCACACTGTGACACTGCAGCTTCCACAACTGGATGTTTTCTGTGCTTTGTTTTGTTTTTGTTTATTTATTTTTGTTTGTTTCTATTTTCTTTGGTAGAGGTTGCAAGAGCAGAGAGTGGATACAGAGCAGCAAGGAGATGACTGGGATTGGGGCACATGATGCAAAACTCAAAAGGAATCAAAAAAAGTTTAAAAAAAAAAAAGAGCGTTATATTTGTGTGTGACTGAGTGTGGGCATGCTTGTGTGGTTGGTTGTATATGTGCCATCACACATGTGGAGGCCAGAGGACAACTCTGTAGAGTTGGTTCTCTCCTTCCACCTTTGTGTGGGCTTCAGGGATCAAACTTGGGTCCCCAGGCATATACGGCAAACAGTTTACCTAGGGACCATCCCACTGGCCCATGCCCAGCTTTTCTTATGGGGTTCTGGGGATCAAACTCAGATCCTTCGGCTTCCAAGGCAAATACTGGGCCATCCTCTGGCCCTTTTTTGTTTGTAATTTTAAAAACAAACATAAATCATAACTCCCTCAATAACTCTTGCTGGGGGCATAGAAACCTGTCATGGGAAGCTCCATGAACCATCTCTACAGCACGAGGCTGCTTCTCTCATTAACTGGTTAAATAAACACTTGACATATGTTTATCCTTTATTAGTTTAGGAGTCATTTCTTCTCTTCTCGGTGTTATTTGACAGAGCTCTCTCCTAAATGTGATGAAAAAGTGCAGAGGGGTTTAGCAAGCAGCTGCCATAATTGAATTTGCCCGTGGACGTCAACGTTAATATTCTTCTGAGAGACCCAGGCTCCTATTTTTACCTCCAAGACTAAGGCTCTACCTCTTGGGGAAAATAACTGGTTTGGTGGAGGTCCAATCTGCTCCTGTTATCCAGTGTGGCTTTATTACAGGGTCCTTCTCTAAATGTGGGGACTCTGATCTCCGAGCTGTCCATTTTGCTAAGATGTGTGGCTGAGGACCAGCAATTTATTGTAATGGTATCTAAACTAATGAACTCCACTTACAATTAAAATGTTTTAGAAAGCTTGCTTTTCTCCCGGGTCTCCCCAGGAGGCCCTGCTCTGACAAAAGTGGAATGGTTCAGCCTCTGTGTGTGGAGGAAGGCCCATCAACTGTGTCAAGTGTCAGGGATGCTCTTTAAAGCCCAATAAAGAGAGGGTGAGTGGGGAGCCAGCACCGGTGCCTATACATTCATGAATATCAATTTAATATCTATCGCCTGTTTGGAGAAGTGTGGGAATGGCATGTGCTAATGGAGAGTGGGGAAGGCAGGTTAGGGTGGCAGAGGGGCTCTAATTGTTCTTTAGTCTCCCATAGTTGCAATGACAGTAACATGCTGCTGTCACACACACACACACACACACACACACACACACACACACAGCCCACAGGTTTGTTAAAGGCTGAGTCCCCAGCTTAGTGCAACTGCAAGCTGGTGGTAATACCTTTAAGGTGCAGGGCCTAGCAGAAGGCATTTATCTGACAAGGCATGCTGCTTCTTCTGTCTACGTTTTAAGTCCAAGCCATAAAGTGACTGATTTTACTCTATCATAGGCATCCGACCTGAGCTGTTCACCATGGGTCCAAAACCACCAGAGCCAACTAATCCCAGAGCAAAGCCTCTAGAGACAGCAGCTGTAATAAACCTTTTCTCTCTGCAAGTTGGTCATTTGTGGTAGTAACAGAATGCTAGACACACCCAAGTCTTACAGATCTGAAGAGGGTCTTGCTAGACACACCCAAGTCTTACAGATCTGAAGAGGGTCTTGCTAGACACACCCAAGTCTTACAGATCTGAAGAGGGTCTTGCTAGACACACCCATGCCTTACAGATCTGGAAAGGGTCTTGGGTAGAGAAGCAATAGTTGTGATTGTACTACAGTGCTACCATGCGGCCTCCATCTTGCTCTAAAGGAGCCATTGCCATGTTCCTCAGGTAAGGAACTGAGGCTCTGAGAGGCGGTCACACATCTAATAAGGCCAAGGTGACTTGGGGATTCAGTGTGGCTGCTTTAGGCTTTCAGCCTTTCTTCACTTGTCTTCTCCATGTTTCTGCTCTAATGAAATCATTTAAATGGAGGCTGTGGAAAGAGTGGGTGTTCGCACCCCTGCGAGGTTCACTAGGCCTTTGGGAAACTGTGTTTCTTGTCTCCCTGGGCCTTCCCTCTCTCCTGTGTTGGGTAACTGTCCTCAGGTTCTTGCTAAAATGCTGTTACTCTGCACAGCCTCTCCTGGGATCCTTGCTTAAGTCATGATTTCTCCATCAGGATGACTGTATCCTTTCAAACTGTGAGACAAAGTAAGCCCTTCCTCCCATAAATGCTTCTTGTCAGGTAGGACACAGCACTGAGAAAAATAATGAGTGCTGCTGAACCCTTAGTACCAACTGTCTTTTTTTTTTTTTTTGGTTTTTTGAGACAGGGTTTCTCTCTATAGTCCTTGGCTGTCCTGGAACTCACTCTGTAGACCAGGCTGGCCTCAAACTCAGAAATCCACCTGCCTTTGCCTCCCAAGTGCTGGGATTAAAGGCATGCACCACCACTACCCAGCCAGTACCAACTGTCTTAATTAGGGTTCCTACTTCTGAGATAAGACTCTATAAACAAAACCAGCAACTTGGGGATGAGAGGGCAGCTTGTAATTCATCATTCAGGGAAGTCAGGACTGGAACTCAAGGCAGGAACCTAGAGGCAGGAATTGATGCAGAGGCCATGGAGGAACACTGCTTACTACTAGCTTGTTCCTTCTGGCTTGCTCAGCCTGTTTTCTTATAGGCCTAGGGGTTGTGCCATCCACAGTGGGCTGGATCATTAATTAAGAAAATGTCTCACAAACTTGCACACTGACCAGTCTGGATGGAATGTTTTCTCAGTTGAGGTTTCCCTCTTCCTATGTGACTCTAGCTTGTGTCAAGTTGACAGAAAACTGATCGGCACACTGTCTAACATAGTACATCACCTACTTTATTAGCTGTGTTATTTATCTTGCCCAAGTAGCATGAACCCACCCAGAAAGCTGTCAGCCCTGTCTCTTTTGTTTGCTGGTGTATCACAGATGTCAGACATGTTCTAGGTGCATGGATCCCTGCTCAGAAACCATTTATAACTCAGCCAATGGGGAACACAAACTGGTGCTGTGCATGCCGTATCCCAGGCTAAGGGTTTGTAGTACTCTCTCCTTTAGCTGCAGAGTATAGCAATTATTATGTCACATTGAAGGCCAAAACAGGAGAGCTTGCCCAAGCTTGTGCAACAGGCATTTTAAAACATCCCTGTGAGGTGTACACATTACATGATAAATTGACCCATGCCTATGACAGTCTTGACAAATGGGACACATATACAGCTGCCACTGAACACCAAATGTATGCACCCTCCCTCACCCCAACAAAAACACTCCCTCCCCTCATGGCCATGCTTTGTGCCCCTCTGGTTCCTGACATCTACTAACCTGTTTGGATATATATATAGATATAGATATATCTTCTAGAATGTTCTATAAAATAGAGCTGTGCAGCATATTGTTGAGCATATTCACCCGAGACTTGGGTGTGTGTGTACATCAACAATTCTCCCATTTTTCCTTGCTGAGTAGTATTCTCTGATATAGATATACTACAGTCTGTTCACCCACTTGTCTGTGGATGAACATTTAGGGTGTCTCCAATTTGGGACTTCTGATCCTTAATCTTCTTTGTCAGCTTGACAGGATTTAGGATCACCACAATAACAAACCTTTAGGTGTGTCTACGAGGATGTTTCCAACAAGGTTAACTGAACAAGGAAGACCCACTCTGAATGTGGGCAGATCCATCCCTGGACTAAATACAAAGGAAAGTTGGTCCTGGGACTAACCATGCTTTCTGGAGACTTCCAGGACTAATCCAAGGTGAAGGAGAATACTGTGCACTAGCTGCTTATTTTACGAATGCTTGCGGAGAGTGTCTGCATGAACCTTCTGGGAACCTGCTCCAGGTTGGCTCTGATTGGTAAATAAAAATGCCAACAGCCAATAGCTGGGAAGGACAGACAGAGGCAGGGTTTTAGATTTCCTGGGCTAGGGACGGGGAGAGAGGGAGAGGAGGAATCTGCCGTGCTTGACAGAGTGTGGACAGAGGAGAGACACAGAAGCTATGATGGGGTAGAAAAGCAAGGAAAGCCCTGGGCTCTGGGCTGAGAAACTGCAGCCCAGAGGCGCCACAAGTGTGTCGGGAGCGGCCAAGATGGATTTAGAATTAGTCAGTAATAACTTGGGATTAACAGCATGGAGGTTAGGCAGTGGCCCAGCTATTGTGCTGTTTAAGGCATATTAAAATATAAAGGCTGTGTGTGTCTTTAATTCGGGAACATAAACCATTGAGGCGGGTAGCGAACCTGCCACTGGGGATTTATTAATTATTTCATTATTTCAACATTGTGCTTCTAAATTCAGTGGCAAGCCCCACCTCCCCGTTGACAAGGAATATTACCATAAGCCTGTGGCAGAAAATGCTAAAGAGGAAACTCAACCAGAAGCCAAAGAAATCCCAGCTCTCAAGAGGTGCCCAACAATGGAGAAAACTACATGTACAGATCCAGTCATCTGTAGGTTCACCAACATGTGATAGTGGAGGAGAAACCAAGTCCTGGCCAGATCCCTGCTGGCCCACACTCCAGAAGCTTCTGCAGAGGATCAAGCAGCCACTGGTCATGAACCCACACCATCTCCCACCAGGCACCAAAGAACTGTGATCCTGCAATTGGACCGGTACTATTCTCACAGGGGCCATTTCCTTCGTCCCTGTGACTGAGGTGATGGGTGCCTGCTTCCTGGCTCTGTGGAAGATGAGGGAGTGATCTTGAGAGAGAAGAAGCACCGGTGCATGCTGACACCAGAGATGCTGTGACCTGAGCCATTGGATGCTTTTTCTGACTTGCACTGAGTCCCCTGCCTCATCTCCTTACAGAGAAGGAACAGATAGATCTTGGAGATTTCCTCCAGAACACGGCAGGTCCTTCTCCCTAGGCTTTTAGGATAGCTTTGGATGCTGGGAAAGGAAGAAGTTTTGGTTACAGAAAAGTTTAGAAAAGTCCCCAAGCTCCCACAAGCTGCTGAGATGGTACAGAGGGAAAGGTGCTTGCCCAGCCTCAACCAGGGTTACTCGGGAACAACCTGCTGCAAATGTCGAGCTATCTATGTGGACCTGTGTCTCTACTGGTCCTGGGTAAATACCTAAGTGTGGTACTTCTGTGTCCTAGAGCCATCCCAGGGTTAGTGTCACGAGAAACTATCTCTTAGGACCGTGGCTTGGCTGCTTGTATCGTGTCTAGAGGATTTGGAGAACAAATACAAGAAACACAAGCCCACTTCCTGTCGTCCCCAGCTGCCCCTCTGCTTCTGGGAAAGTCGGGAGAGGTCACAGCAGCAGTGTCTGAGACTGGAGGGGCTGGGGACGTGGTGCAGGTGTGTCTGCTGCCACGTTTAATGCAAGCTGAGCAGTGAATGGTAGTTTAGTGAATGAGTCCCCAGTAAAGGACACGCACACACATTGCACTGACATAAATAATATAAACTGTTTGAAGTAATCATGATACTCCTTTTTCTCTGTGCCACAAACCCAACCAAGTTTTGCAAGATGTTTGGGTAGGCTTTGCCCCTTTCCCCACGATAGCTACAGTCAACTTGAATTCAAACCTCCACGAATGTTGGCAGCTAACTTTGTTTATATAGGAGGATAGGGCAGCAGTGGGACCACGAGGACATAATGTCACAGCTTTGTACATCAGCCAGTGTCTCATGCTTGAAACTGCAGGAGACATAGCAAGCGCATTCATTATTAGCATTTTCTCTCCTCTTCTCCTTCTCCTTCTCCTTCTCCTTCTCCTCCTTTTTCTTCTTTTCTCCTCTTCTTCCTCCTCCTCTTCCTCCTCCTTCTAAGTCTAGACCATTAATCCTTGATCAAGCCCTCATTTATGGTGGGTGCTGATCTCTGTGGTGTAGACACTCCTACATGACCTGTTCAAGGCTGCCTGTGTCGAGTCAGTGAGTGGGATGTGGTAAGAGATGCGCCATTCCATGCAGGTTCAGTGAGCCTCAACAGATGAATGGGTGGAGAAGAATATTTGGAATGCATTATCTCCCGTGTCTAGCATCTTTATTTTAGTGTATCATACTTAGGGAATGCTTCTATTTTGTTTATACCAACAGTTGTATTTCATAGCCAGCTTGCAAAATCCCTGAATACATTACATGTCACTTCAGAAAGGGGTGCACCAGATCCACACAGCAGTAGCCTAGAGAGGACCTTCATCCTGCTCGGTGCAAGAGACTGCATCTCAAAACTTTAAAACTGTGTGTGTGTGTGTGTGTGTGTGTGTGTGTGTGTGTGTGTGTGTGAATGCAGGCACCCGTGGAGGTCAGAAGAAGGCATTGGATCTCCGGGAGCTGCAGTTACAAGCAGTTATGAGGAACTGGGTCCTCTTCAAGAGCTATAATTGTTCCTAACTGCTGAGCCAGACTCCAGCCCCAGCCCCTCAAAACGTTCTCTCTAGTGTTTCCCAGGACCTTGTTCCACCCCCTCAGCAGCCAGCACAGTGCCTGCCACAAGCTGCATGGCTTCCCTTTTGACCTGAGAGACTTTTACGCAAACCAGAATACACAGGTCTATAAAATAGATATCCAAAGCAAACACAGATAATAAACCACGAAGAAAATGTATTTTGAAACAGTTCTTGAGTACGCATAGAATTGCATCATTTAATAAAGTGAAAGAAGATCTGCAGGCCAAAGAGACAGGTGTGTGTGTTTGTCTAGCAACCCAATCCCAGGCTATTCTAGTTGACACGCACACATCCAAGGATGATGGTAGGAAGCTGTCTCTCTGACAAACTGCTATGTCTCTAAAACATCAGGGAACTACGTGCAGTGAGAACTCTTCAGTTCAGAACCTTCCATAGCCAGGGTTAAAGCTCAGGTGTTCTAGGCAGCGTGCTTTGGCCTTAGCTGGCATGACAGCATGTGACAGCATGTGACAGAGTGTGTAGCACAGTGCAGGATGTAGGTTCGGGACCACGGCTGTCCTGAGGTCACCTAATACAGTATGGGCACAAACTGCCCAGGACAACTCTGATTGTGTGCTTGACTCAGGGCTCTTTTTGTTGAGCTTTCAGGAGCATTTATGGCCACCAGGTTTTCTGCACCCCCACATTCAGTTACACGACCTTATATGGGGTCACGACTTACAGTTCCAGAAGCTTTGGCTAAATGACAGAAATGTATCTCTCAGCTGGATGTCACAGGGTAACACAGTCTCTCCTGACACTGCTTACGTCCCCCACTCCTTCTCTTCTTTCCTTCCCTTTTTTTTAAAAATAAATATTTTTCTGTATGTGTATGCACACACGAAAAAGGCAGAAGAGGACATTAGGTATCTGGCTCTGTCACTCTCCACCCCATTTCTCTGAGACAAGCTCTCTCTATAGCTGACTGGTGATCCTCCCATCCCAGGCACTAGAGTGACAAGCACATACATGACCACATATGGCATTTTATAAGGTGCTGGGAACTGAACTCAGGCCTTCATGCTTGGGTTCTTACCACCGAGCCATTTCTTTAGGTGCTGAGGATTGGACACAGGCCTCACACACACTAGGCAAGCACTCTCTCCTGGGCTGCATCCCCAGCAGTGGCTCCTCTCACAGCATCCTCATGTGGTACCCTCTCAGGGCACAAGCCCTGTGGCGTTTCTTGCTTTTCGATAAGAATGTGTGTGCTATGCAGTTAAGGCCCCATGCTCACGACTTCATCATTTACACCTGTACAGGACCTGGCTTCAAAAGACAGTGAGCGAGAGCTTTGGCACTTGTGTTTAGAACGACACCTTTCAGTCCATGGCGAGTGGTGGCATTTCTGTGTGGCTTTTGGAGACAAAGATGGGGGTCCTCTCCTGGGACATCTGAAATACGGTCAAAGCCAGGAACTGGTCAAGTGGGGAGAGGCGAGAGAGAAGGGGAGGAAATGGAAACCCAAGGCTCAAATTGTAGCGGGGACCTCCCTCCATCTCCCTGTGCCTGCTGTAGCTGGAACCGAGTGCCACTGGAACAGTGATCTCAGCAGAGCAGCAACACACAATGACCAAAGCCATGAGACCCAGAGCTGCCCTCTCTGAGCCTCAAGTCCCATAATGTACACTCACTGTGTGACCTTAGGTGAGTTATTGACTCTCTCTGTGCATTAGTGTTCTTATCTAAAGGGTAAAAATCATGCTGCTAGTTCTCTTAAAGGGTGGTGTGGTGATGAAGTCAAAATATGTTTATGTGTGGTAGCCAGTTATTTTCTGTTGCTGAGACAAAACACCCCAACCAAGGCAACTTTTAGAAGTTTATTCCAGCTCACGGTTCCAGAGGGTTAACGTCCGTGATGGTGTAGATACCTTAGCAAGAGGCAGGAGGTAGCAGGAGCAGGATACTGAGAACATAGCCTGAACCACAGAAGCAGAGGGAGAGCTGGAAGAAGAAGCTTTTTGTCTCGAATTCCTCCCCTTGTGACATCCCTCCTCCAGCAAGGCCGCACCTCCTATGTCCCCCCCAAACAGTGCCACCAACCGAGGGCCAAGTGTGCAAGTAGCTGAGACTATAGGGACATTCTCATTTAAACCAGCACATGTCTATACACAGATACACATTTGTAATTAAAACAGAGATGATTCTTAGTGTGGCTAGCGATGATAATGCATGTATTAGCTACGGTAACTCTAATTGCAGCCTGTTTCCTGCCCCCAAGAATGAGGTCTGAGAGATCAGATGCCTTGCCTTCTGTCCATGTCCATGCATGGTACATAGAGCTTAATAGGTATCCAACAAATGTGTTGAATTAAACGGAGCTACACGTAAGTGCTGAGGGCTATCCGCATGATTAAACAGGAATGTGTGCTCGCTCACAGGATCACCTGGTTATCATATCATTAATTATTGCAATAAATAATTTTAATGCTTTATTGAAGTATAATTCGCATAGCATTTCTTGAAATAAAATCCACCCATTTAAAGCCTGCGAGTCAGTGGTTTTTAGTGGACTCTCAGAGCCATGGAGCTCTCCCTAGTCATCATGGGTGTAGAATGCTCCAGTACCCTGGACAGAATCTCACCTGCTGCACCTCTTGCCCTTCCCTGCCCTTCCTTCCCACTGCCAGCTAATCCAGCCCAGCTGTGCTCTGCTTGTGTGGATTAGCCTGTTCTGGCCATTTTGGGTAAGTGGAGTCACACTGTTGGTGGTTCTTGGTGTGCATGGGCGTGTGTGGGTCTAAAAGTGGTGGTGCTTCTTCCTACCATGTTTGCACACCATGTGGGTTGATGGAATAATTTTGATTTTGATGTTTTGTATGTGGTAATGAGCTTGGGATCTCACCCATGCTAATGAACATGTGATAAAAACAGGAGGTAAAATGGGAAGAGAAGATACTGAGGAAAGATCACAGCCTAAATGGGGCATGGCTTCATGTGTCTGCAACCCAGCATGAAAGAGGCTGGGGTAAGAAGGTCACAGCAAATTCAAAGTCAGCCTGGGCTGCACAAGTGAGTCAGGAGTAGTGAGATTCTGTGTCGACAAACAACAGCATCAACAACAACGACTCCAAGCCAGACATGCCGGCAAAGGTCTGAAATGCCAGCACTCGGGAGGCTGGGGATAAAGATCATACGTGTAAGGTCAGCCTGGGTGCTTGGATGAGACCCTTTCTTTTAAAAGCAAGGGTTAAGGATGTAGCTCAGTAGCCAAATCCTTGCACAAGCCCCTGTGTTTGGTCCCAGTGGCAATGCCTGTGGCTGCCCCCAGCAGCACCAAGTAGAACCATTGCTGGCATCACCAACGTGAATGGCCCATCCACACAACAAACAGCAACATGAAGGTCCAGCAGGCACATGGCAGTGACACTATGAATGGCTTCCAGGGAGAAATGCCAAGTGCAGTAACTCAAACACAAGGCGGAAGAGGGTTCCATCTGTGAGAAGTTCTACAAAAGGCAAAACCACAGAGAAAGAATAGGGATTGCTGGGGTTGAAGACTGGAATGTGACTCAGCTGCAGACATGCCTGAGGAACCCAGGGCAAGAAGATGCTGTGCATTTTGACTGGAATGAAGAACACACCAATTACACATGCACGGCCATCCCATTCTGCAGAGAAACAGGTAATTGCATTGCTGTACAATCAGTAAAGGATAACACCAAAAAGTAGAGCCTGCAGTTGCTATGCTACTGTTTGTTAGCAGGCCCTCACCATGGGAACAAATGCTGCTGAGACTACAGTGTTACCTTTCCGGGCTCACACGGACTGAGTGAGGCAGACACCAGCGGCTACAGAGTGAATCATGTCCTTGCAAAATTAAATGGTGTGGTCCTTTCCTCCAGGATGCTAGGGGCCTCTGGGAGATATTAGATGAGGTACTGAGGGTGGAGCCCTTGGGGTAGGATTAGTATCCCCACAAAGGAGAAGCTGGTAAAGAAGACTGTGTTTATGCATCCCAAGGAAGGCCATGTGTGGACACAGACCCGTAAGCCAGGAGGAGTTTTCTATACTCACATCCTGATCTTGTCTCCCAACTCCCAGAACCATAGGGAAACTGATCCTGTTCTTTGAGTGACTCAGACTGTAGTGTTTTTTATCACAACTCCAGGGAGGATCAAACTGTGGTGGAGACCCATTTCACAGAAGCAGAAACTGGGGAACCAGGTAGCAATTGTTTGCCAAATCCATCTATACTGCATTCAGACTTACTATGCTTTACTCACCCTGTTATGGCTGGAATTGCACCCCAGGAGAGGGGAAGGGGGAAGAGAGGGGGAAGGGAAGAGGACTCAATTCTCAGCTGATATTGCTATTTGGGGAAACTTCAAGAAGCAGGGTATTGCTGAAAGAAAAGTGGTTTCCTGGTGGTGAGCTCTTGGGAGCAAACATTTCCCTGACCCCTCCCCTCTTCCTTCATACATGACCTTAACTTCTCTGTCACATGTTCCCACTGCCATGATGGAGCCAAGCAGCCATGAACCAAAATAAACCTTCCCTTTACCTGTTCATTATCAGCTATTTTGCCCCAGTGATTAGAAAAGTAACCAATCCAAGCCCAGAGTAACTGACCCTCCCACTTCAGAAAACATGGTGATTCAAGCTCCAGCTCAGGGATAAAGCTTGAAACCTGGTCCAGTTAATCAGTTCACTGTGGTCCTTCACGTCTAGGTCTGAGCCTGGTCCTCCGTAAGGGTCACGTCAGGGATTAGACAGTTTCCCTATGGCAGCGACCAAAACCCAAGTTTTGCTGGAAATGCTAGAGGAAAAACACATCTAGAAAGAAGCCAGTGTTCTAGAATTATCAGACCGAGAGGAAGAAACAGATCAGAGCCCCTGGATTGCTTTGTCCTGTTGCTACTAAGTGCAAGGACATTCCATTACATGAACCATTGAGACCAGGAAGTGTCCTCGACTTGAAGCATAAGGAAGAACCTGAGGTTCACACACACCATTATGTCCAACGGCACTGTTCAAACACAGGTGGACTCTATGTAACCACTCTGTGTGTGCCGTGCACAGGCATGACCCACAGCATACGTGTGGAGGTCAGAAAACAACTTTTTGGTCCATTCTTTCCTTCCACCTTTGCATGGGCTCTGAGGATTAAATTCAGGCATCCAGGCTTGCATGGCAAGCCCTCTACTCACAGAGCCATCTCACTGGCTGGCTTTTTATATAAGTACTAGAGATAAAAGCCAGATCTTCAGGATTACAAGGCAGGTACTTTCTTGCCACGAAACTATCTATCTACATAGTCTGGTACTCACTCTGAGGGCTTATCTCTGGAGAGGAAGCAAGGACCTCTGCACATACAAAGCTAAGACTCTGAAGCTTTGAGAAGTTACAGTAAGAGTGCTGGTGTGGCCACACTGCACATGTGGCGTACATCTGTGCAACCTGTCTTCCCACAACAAAATGGAGAAAAAAAAAGCATCCTCCAGGTGCCATGAAGGTTAATCAAGATAAGAAAGAAAAATCCTGAGTGAAGCATCTAGGAAAGAGTCCAAGATAGTAACTATTTTATTGACGGAAAATATTGACACAGAGCGCTGGGAACTCCCTCAGCCACCCATGCCTGTCTGATCTCACTGTAAATACTTTGTCTTGTTTAGCTTCACCTCTGAATTTTTTGCTTGCTGTAATGATTTCAGGAACACCAGGCTCCTCCAGAGACGTTTAGAATCAAATGCAGATGGTATCAAAGAGGGAGGCCTTCCACACCTCCTCCTGCCTCCATAGTCACGGTGTCCTCAAACGCTGGACTCCAGTCTCCACTGCTCTAAAGAAACTTACCCTGTGAATCCAGAGAACGGAAATGGCTCAGTGGAAAGCACGCACTGCTCCTCAAAACAACCCAGGACTCATATCAGGCGAGATCCAACGCCCTCTTCTGGATTCTTCAGGCAGCTACAAACACGCACACTTGACTACATAATTTAAAACAATGAAAGTAAGTTTTATTTTCTAAAAGCCTGGGTGTTTGACATCCATCCTGGAGGCTCATTAGCCAGGAGAAAGGCCAACTGGATCATTGTACCCTCTTCACCACCAGCAGGGAGCGCCCTATCTCAAGGGGGCAGAGTGGGATCGTTGATCCTTGGGAGTCAGAGCCAGGGGGCAGGAGGGCTACAGTAGACAGACTGCCCTGCCCATCAATGACCCTGTGAGCTGGGCTCCATCGTGGGCCACGGCTCAAGGACTTCAAAGACATGTGAGGGGCTCTGAATTCGAGCTTTTCCTATGAAGATGAATAAATGTGTATCTACTTGATAGGGAACCAGTGACAGACTGAAGAATAGATTCCACCCAGTGGGGTGAATAAGTGTATTTAATTGTAGTCACTTAGACTTTCTTGGGCTTACATGCAGGAGCATGATCAACTTATATGCAGTTGCACCACTGAGGAAAAAGTCTCTCTCCGGTAACCATTAGGTAACCACTAGATGACAGTAGCTATGTCATTCGTGCTCCACAATAGACTGTTTCTAAAGGACACTGTGCACATTCGCTGTATTCTTAGGTACAGGAGACGTCTGTGGGCAATGGGGGAGACCCCTAGATGGGAGTGCTGGACACAGAGCTCTTACTGCGGCCTGTGGCATCTGTTGTCAGTGGTCCCTCCATTGACCATGAATTGGGGCTCCTGTGAGCCCCAGCCTGCCTTTATCTCCTGCCTCTGCCAGTCAGAATCCTGTGCTGAATTGGTTCACTGCTCTCAGCCTATTGTTGACTTTGGGAGCTGGGGTGCTTGTATGGGGTAGCCACTGACCTTATGATTGCTACTGGAGCCTGGCTCCCCCTGCCTTCTGCCTAATCTCTGCTCCTCACCTCAGCATCAGTCCCTGACATCAGCATGCAACATCTGCATGCTGCCAGAAGGGTGGTGCATGCAGACCCAACCATACTACATGAAACCTCAGACTCTGTGGCTGGAGCCTTAGCAGCCTGGCTTTAACCTGTCCCCAGGGAACACTGGGACACAACATGTGTGAGAAGCTGGAAGCGTCTCCTCTTACCTTGGCAGTTGCTTTCCCAGAGAGTCCGTTCCTGGCTCCCAGACCTGCCCTCAACAGCTAGTACCTAACTTTAAAAACATTTCTCTAACAAAGTCCTCTAGTGGATTTTTATTTTAATGTTTGCTAAGCAAATAAGTTTATGATAATTTTTTTAAAATAGGAATTCATGTAACCCACACTGATCACCAACTAGCTCTGTGGCTGAAGATGGCCTAGAACTTCTGACCCTCCTGCTTCCATCTCCCCAATGCTGAGGCCACAAGAGTTTGAACCCTACCGGCTTGGTGTTTGCTAGGCAAGCACTCCACCAAGTAGGCTACACCTCCAGTTTCAAGCCTGTGGTACTTTATAAATGCAACACCTTACTTTATGGCCTTGCACTGAAGTCCCAGTGTGTACCCCTGGCTCTGCTGCCTGTTCACTGTGGTTTCTCTGGGCCTGCATTTCCACAGCAGTGGAATGCAGCTGGGAGAAGGAAATTGGTCAATCTGTGGGAAGAGCTTAGCATGGAGAGCTAAGGGCAACAGCTCACTTTAAAGGGACACAGCCCTCTGGGGTGCCACAGTTTGATCTGTATAGGATCCTGCTGGGGGGGGGGGGCTTGGTGACCCCAAGGCTTCAGGAGAACTATATGCAGCCTGGAGAAATCTGTGTACACCACCGTAAGAACACCAATTCAGCAGATGGTCAGTGTGTCAACCAGTCAGCTACAACTGTGGGTAATGCAAGCTGCACTTCTCCCACTTTGTAGGCCCGGAAGTCCAGCCTCCGAGTGTCTGCAGGGCTGTGTCTCTGCAGCTTCTCACCTTGACTTGCCTGAGTCCTCTCCCCTATGTCAGGACAAAGCTGGCCCTCCATGGATGTTCCCTAATGTATTCTTACAAGAATGATGGGGTCATCTCACATTAATGACTGTATCCAACCACAGTCACATTTCTGAGCTTCTAAGAATCGGGGGCTTCGATGGGTCAGGGAGGGCCCACAGGTCCATAGGAGTTGGGTATTGACTACCTTCCCCATTGGATAGACCTGTTGCATAGGGTCAATGGTCTTTACCGGGTTTCTCTTATAAAACAGGATAGGTGGCTATGAACAAAAACCTGCACTGTGGTCAGTATTTGCCCAGATTCATGGGTGCAGGCACTTCAGCTGCTAGGCTCTGCCAGGCTCTACCAGGCTCTACCAGGCTCTACCAGGCCTCTTACCCCCTAGCATGCAGGTTGCTACCCCTCAGCCCCAAGATGACTTTCTACCTACATTAATCATGTCTCTGGTGTCTGTGTTCTTTTTCACATCTTGACCTAGGGGACCCTGCATGAACAGCTCTTCCCAGGCACCCCTAGGACCAGCTAATTCCTGAAGAAGTGAAACCCTTCAATCCAGAGAACCAGGCAAGCTAGAGCCCCTTGGAACCTCCTTCATGGGGCTCCAACACTTGGGGTCACTCTCCACCTGTTCTGATCACCTTAGGGCCATGCAGCTGTCACAGAGGGACAGCCCAGAATCCCAGAATCTTCTAGGTAATCCCCACTAGCCAACCTTACTTCTGCCACAGCAATGCTTAGCGAGAGCTTTGCTGTTTTAGGTCCCTGCCTTGCTTTCCCACATGGTCAGTGTATGACATATTCTGGCATGCTTCTCTTGGGAAATATGAATACCAAGTTAGCTTTTCAGTGAGTGGCAAGCATCTTCAGATCTGTCGCCTTATCAGTGATCATACATCTATGCTTTAGATCACTGGGTCTCCCCATGGCCCCATGGATGTAACCTTCAGCTACCAACAGTGGGGGCCTTTGCTATCTGGTTGCCCTAGAGACCTCTTCTCTCCCTCCCTGCCTGCCAGTATCCCTGTACCTCCTAAATACACCGACTGTATCCGCATACTTGTCCCAGGGGCACTTCTGAGAGAACAAAATTAAGTAGGCATAAAATTGAATCTTTTTTTAAATACAGAGAGGAAATAAAAGTAGAGATGGGGGACTTAACTGACAGCCACTGAAATACCTTACACTGAAAAATCTCCAAAGGCACATTAGCCCATGAGCATGCTGTGAGGAGGGGTCTTGGCCAGAGCCCAGGCCCTGAATCACAGTAAATCTGCCTCCATCTTCCTTCCTGACCAGCACTGGTTCCCTGGGTGCCAGGCAATGCCCCATACTGAGGCTGACAATCAATCGGTGCCCATAAGTAATAATTTAGTGAGTTAATAGTCTCACAGGAAGACGGCAGCCAGGCAGAGTAGGCCCGGAGTCTTCTCCGACGCCTCAGTAGTTTAGGTAGGCCTCCTTTATGAGTCAGGTCTTCTTCTGATGGACACAGCTATTCCCCACTTAAATCTTTGTCCTTTTGGGCCTGGGAACCAGCATGTGTCTTCAGAGACCCTTGCAATATACTGCTTTGATCACTATTCACTGTGTGGATTGGACCCTAGACACCAACTCCCCATCTTCCTTGTTTATGAGGTTGGGCTGGGGTGAGATGGGTAAGTGAAACAACCGCTGGTGTGGATAAATGTGTGAGGTGGGGAGGCGTAGACCAAGGGAGGCTTTTCATGCCTTGCACCTCAGTTTACCCATATGATGATAATAAGGACAGTCAATGAGGGAACTCTGGGCATCAGCTGTGACCATCGTTCATCTTCAGTCAGCAGAGTCTGTCTGTAATAATATTCACAAATACCGTAAACCCCTGTGACTTGCTTTTCCAGGGTAACCCATAGACTTGGGATAGAATGGAGTTAAATCTAAAAGTGATGTTTTACTAGGTTCTAGAAGCTTGCAGCGTTCGTGTAAAGAATGCTTTAACACGAATGAGGAACCATAAGTGATGTGTTTTGTTTCCTGTGGGGGAACTTCCTAGTGACTATCAGGGAGCCAGGTCCTGCTCAAGCTAAACAGTGGGACTTCCTGAGGAGCTTGTCAGCAGCTTGTAGAAGAGAGAAAGTGGATGAACTGTGAGGTAACAGAGGTAGAGAGAAAGGGAGAGGTAGAGGGAGAGAGGGAGAGGTAGAGGGAGAGGGAGACAGAGAGAGGGGGGAGAAGAGGGAGAGGGAGAGAGAGAGGGAGGAGAGGGAGGAGGAGAGGGAGGAAGAGGGAGGAGGAAGAGAAGGGGAGAAGGGGAAGGAGGAGGGGAGAGGGAGAAGGAGGAGAGGGAGAGGGAAGAGTGAGTCCCCCTCAGCAAGCTTCGCAGGATTTCCAGCAATGATAAGAACACAAAGAGTAAAGGAAAGAGAAATGACCAGAGCAAGAGGTAGAAAGAGGAGTGAAGGAGAGCAGAAGAGGGGAATAGATCCAGAAGAGGCTCTCTATCCTAAGGGCAGCCCACACCTGGAAATGACCTAAACGACAGACCTGGGAGGCATACGCAACTGTCCACCAAGCCTGCGTCTGTGGCAGACATCATTAATCCATCACCACATTCTTTTAACTAGACTCAAACAGCCTTGACTCCTTCTAATGCCTTCTCATTGCTGATCCTCCAGACTGTGCTTGAGTCAGAAACCCCCACAGCTAATGAGCGTTTGAAGCAGAATTGTAAGGCAGACCCGTTGTTGACCGAACCCAGACTTCCAACCTCCTTACTCTATTGCTGCCAACAAACAAAAATCTTAACCAGAAAAAAATGTGTACTTCTAAGACTGAACCAAAGGGGGATTGAATAATCACGTTAGCAGAGATTTCGAAAGCCCCAAATTAAACTCAATTCACATTTTTTTGTGCACGTGTGTGAGTTCTTGTCAAGAAGGGAAAAAATGAGGGAATTAAAATGTCTTGAAAAGATTCCTTTTTATAATTAAGCCTTCCTTGCCTGCGTTCTGTTACCCATGCTGACACATTATAGCAATAAACAGCCTGGGAAGGCAGCGCTCCTGCACTGTGTCAGCCAGTGAAACATGGGGGTCTCCACAAGGCTGTGCGCTGTAGTGAAGCTACTTCTGGGGGTTGTGTGGTGATCTTTGAAGCCATGCCCCATCCCCACCCCATCCCCCAGGAATGGCGAGTACAGGATTCATGCAGGTCTCTGTTGCAAAGGACATCTGAGTTTTAATATCACCAGAACATTCTGAAAGAAACTGGACCTTCAGGGTGGCCAGGAGGAAGAGAGCTTCCTGTGACGTGGGAAGCTGATCCCTGTGACTGTGAACTTCCCTTTGAACAAATCAGAGCAAAGGAAAAGCTTGTTGGGGCGGGGCTTCTGGAAACCTGGTTTCTCTAACAAAGGATCAAGGAGTACTCTTCTTATTCTAGGGCTGGTTTAGAACCTGAGAAAAGTGCAGACAAACAAGCTTGCCTGGGAAAGGGTGAGGGGCCTGAGGGAAAGGAAGCACAGGGGTTCCCGAGTCTCACTCAGAGCCTTGATAATTGCTGGTGTTGGACAGGCTCTTCAGTTCTCTAGGCCTCAATCTTCTCGTCTGGAAAATGGGGAGAAATGTTTGACTCACAAGCTCCTCCTTTCCCCTTACTTCTTTAGGTGTTCTTTCTCTTTCTCCTTTCCCCTCCCAGCTTCCCTTCTTCTCTATTCCTCCCCCATCTGCTCCCACTTCTTCCTCCCCTTATTTTTGGAATTACTGAAACAGGGAGTATAGATGTCTGATGCCTAGCATAACTTAAGTCAGTGAGGCAGTATGAATTCCCAGATGAAACTAAGGTCTCATGGATCAGCAAAACACAATGTACAAAGATGGCTGAGGGCTCCCCTCTTTGCAGGGCCTCCCTCTGCAGACCCAGCCCCTGCTTCTCTTCCCACAGCCCTGAAGTGTGGCCAGTCGGTGGGCCGGAGGTGATCCCAGGCCTCAGGTAGCCCCATTTGCTCTCTCTTGGAACCTCTATGAGACCCTGAAGGCCTTTGAGGAAACGTAACCCTGCCTGTGCCACTTGGGTGAGCCCTCAACTGGAACCAGGCCCTGCAGGCAACAGTCCCAGCCAGGCAGCTGCCCTCCCTGCCAGGGAACCAGTCCAGAGAGAGGTTACCTTGGAAATCCATCTTTCAGCTGAATTCCCCAGCCAGTGCCACACACAGAGCTTTGCTCTGCCCACAGAAACACTTTGGGGGCAATAGGTGACAAATTCAGGGGCCACCACCAGCATGCAGACTCTTCCTCTGCCTTCTATCTTGTGGCCCCGAGACAGCATCCCTCTCCCCTTTGCTGGTAAGAACGTCAGTCCCCTTCCTTTTAGAACGTTACTGGCAATTCCAGATCAGTGCCTGGGGCTGACCAGCTATTCAGGCCAGCCCTGTAACTGTAGGGGAGTGGTTGGGGATGGTTTTGGGGGGGGGGGGGTTGTAAAAGGAAGAAGGCAATCCATGGAGGGCACTGAGCTCTGGGAATCTCTGTCCCAGTGAATAGAAAACATCTTGATCATACTTAATCCTGTTCTGAGTGCATTGAGAATTGGATTTAAATTTATTTGATTTCCTCTGAAAATGTTGCCCTGGTGAACCCATATAGTTGGGAACTGGATTAAGAGACCTGGCCTGTGACTCGAAGTTACTGTCCTGCAGACTGCCAGTGCCCACGAACGATAGCATACTTACCACAGCCTTCTTACCTGTTCTTTCTCCTTTGTCTCCTTTACCCAGTATTAAAGACTTTCTTCAAGCCATACTTGCTCTGAGAGGAATATTCACTGCCCACCTGCTTGCTATAGGCAGAGCTTCTGGGGTATTTGCCTTAACCAGTAGATCATGGCTCCGTGCCCACCTCTGCTTTGCCCAGTCTGTGTGCTTTCCCCCAATCAACTCATGGTTCACCTTGGTTTCCTTTTCTGACTAATAGCTGAATGTTTGCACCACCACCAAACGTGTGTGTGTGTGTCTGTCTGTCTGTCTGTTTTCCTTACATAGCACTAACTTCAGGCATTCTCTTACAGCAACAGAAGACAGCCCAAGACAGGCTACACCATCACATGGATGTGAATCCTAAAACAAGCAAGGCGGGTGGATAAAGAGTGCAAAATGTTGCCCTCGAAGTTAGTGAGCAGGAAGAGGCAGGAGCGGGCTTCTGGGTATGTGTAAGGTTTCCTGGCGGAGATTCTGCTTGAGCGATGCTCCATGACCAACAATTTACTTACCATATACATAGCCTATTGTGGGGTTTTCTTAATAGGATTACATAATGGAGAGTCAGCAGAAGAGCATTTAAACTCAATAAAATTGTTCTGCCTCTATATGACTAGACTTTAAAATGTTGTGGCTTTTTTTTTTTATCTTATGTATATGTGCATATGCCTGGATGTAGGTCTGTGCACCACATGCTTGCAGGTGGCCACTGAGTTCAGAAAAGGGCATTGGACCCATTGGAACTAGAGTTACAACTGGTTGTAAACCATCCATTGGGTGCTGGAACCAAACCTGGGGTCCTCTGGAAGAGCAGCCAGTGCTTTTAACCACTGACCCATCTCTCCAGCCCAATACTGGCTTTTTGTTTTGTTTTTGACTTTTTGAGACAGGGTCTCTCTCTACATAGGCTATTGGAATGCACTATGTAGACCATATGTACAGAGATTCCCCCTGCCTCTGCTTCCTGAGTGCTGGGATTAAAGGCCTGCACTACCACTCTAGGTCAATAAATTTTTTAGCGTATGAAATATTAATAGCATTGCCTTGGTCCTACAGACGTTGTTATTTACAGTGTAATTGATGTGAACGTTGCTGCAAACTACCTGAACCAGGTTAGAAATGTCATACGTGATGGCTGCTTTTGCTATTGCTAGTACTTTTTGATACTTACTGTGCTTAGATTTCTGTGAATGCTTCATACAGAAAGGAAGAAAGAAAGAAAGAAAGAAAGGAGGGAGGAAGAAAAAAAAGAAAAGAAAAGAAAAGGCCAGGACTTAGAGGGGTGAGGCAAGAAGCTCACCATGAGGTCAGCCTTGGCCATGTATCGAGAATCTGTCTTTAAACGAATGAATGGTGTTTGGGTCTTTTTTATTTTTACTTAAAAACTTGGGAGGGATATCACGACTTTTCAAATGAGAAAGAAAATGCCCCTTTAAAAGGCCTTTCTGTGGGTTTAAGAGTGGAAAATGAAAAATGGCTGCTACTTTTGAAAATGCTCATTTTTCTTCTATGATTCCCCAATCCCCTTCCCTGATTGCACTCTGAGGCCCAGGCTACAGGGAAAGAGTGTTAACACCACCCAGAAGAAATGGATCCCCTGTCATCTCTCCACACAGTCAGAAAACGTGACTGGAGATGGATTTCCCCGTTCTTGGGGAACCTGAGACATGCTTTACAGTCTCTGCCTCTTTTCTCAGGGGCCTCAAGTCAAGACAGGGTTGGAGCTACAGCCATGCCCTGCTGGGGTCTGACTATGAGCCTAGTCCCTGGAGGAATAGGCCAGGCATGTGGGCTTGGAGCAAGGCTGAAACCTTCATGTTCTGGATATTACATTACAGAGACTTGGAGAGTGTCACCCCACACTGAGCAACTGGCAACTGTGAACCAGGCACAGCTGGGCACAGCTGGGAAAGAAGACAGGACACCAAGAGACCCTGGTTTCAGATTGCTGGGAGATGGCCCCAAGGGATGCCATCCTGTGGAGGGGAAGCAAATCAGGCTCAATGGCTGTGCTGGCTGCAGGCTCTTTCCCCACAACAAAGGCCAGGAGAGTGAAGCCAGAACCACTGGAAAAGGAAAAGATAGTGGGGGTTTCTTCTTCTTCTTCTTCTTCTTCTTCTTCTTCTTCTTCTTCTTCTT
>JADRCH010000017.1:6700514-6731348 GCA_019843965.1 Rhynchomys soricoides | reverse complement strand
TTCTTCTTCTTCTTCTTCTTCTTCTTCTTCTTCTTCTTCTTCTTCTTCTTCTTCTTCTTCTTCTTCTTCTTCTTCTTCTTCTTCTTGTTTTGCTGCTTGTTCTCTTGTTCTGCTTGTTTTTTGTTCTCTTCTTTCTTCTTTTCTGGGACAGGATCTGGTGCATCCTAGGCTGGCCTAGAACTCTGCAGCTGAGGATGACTTTGATTCTCCTAGCTTTACCTCCCAAGAGCTGGGATTGCCAGTGTGCACTGCCATTGGTTTATGTGGTGTCAGGGATTAATCCCGGTCTTTGGGCATGCTAGGCAGGCAATCTCCAGATAGAGCTACAGCCTCACCTCTAACAGCTTGGTGTGTGATAGCGTGGAGTTTCTGGGCAATGCTTTGATAAGATTTAAATCATTCCAAAGCTGTAGAAGGTAAGGTAACTTCAATTCCAGCACTCCTAAGTCTGAGGCAGGAGGACTGTGAGTGAATTCAAGGCCTGAGCTACAGAGCAAGATCCTGTCACAAGAATTTCATGACTTTTAAAAAATCTTTCTGGTCTTCTGCATTGACCCTAAGGAATTTTTGACTAAATTGCAAATCCATTTATATTTTAGCTAACTGACTATTTGACTCATCACATGCCCCCCTCCCCATTGTGCTAATACCTCAGGACTTAAGGGGACTTGTGGTATGCCTCTCACCACCCACATTTTACAAATGAGAGAACTGATATCTCCCAAGATGGGCTGGCTGCTATCCAAGTGGCCAAGGGAACTGGTGGTGGGGTGGGAAGTGGGGCTGATGGATCCCTAGGTGCAGACTCCTGTGCGTTCCTAACTCCTGTCTCCACACTGGCTCAGTGCCAGCTTTTGCAAACTGGGCCCTATTCCTTGCCCCTGGTTTCAGTGAGTGAGAATTACTTAGTTTTACTGCTACTGAAAGAAGTTTTCAGAGCACCAAAGAGCACAGAGCTCCGGCCTCCAGAGCCTGCCCAGAATCATTGCTGATCAGCCCAGCAAGAAAGGAAATAATCGGAAATGCCTGCTCATTGGAGTTAGCCAAATCAGTCATATGGTAGCCACCCTTTGAAATGATGATGGCATGGTAGTAATGTCACAGGGCCAGCTGAAGGCATAGCTGGGTGGGTGTTTGGAGTATTTAAGGCCCTGGATTCAAACCTTATCAAGAAAGAGAAACCATGGGCCTGTTTACTGATATGGGTGATGTTGTCATATTTTTAAAAAAATTTATTTATTTTTACTTTATGTGTATGAGTGTTTTCCCTGCATGTGTATCTGTGCAGGACATGTGTGCTGTGCCCAGGGAGGCCAGAAGAAGGCATCAAGTCCCTTGGAACTGGAGTCACTTATGGTTATGAACTTCCTTGTGGGTACTGAGAATAAAATCCAGGTCCCTAGGGACAGCAGCCAGTACTCTTAATCATGGAGCAGTCTCTTGACCCCTCCTGTTTCATATTTAAAGAGAACAAGGTGATTGCAGTTAAAAAACAAACCTGCTTATGTACATGGAAGGATGTGTGTGTGCATGTGTAGAAAAATACTTTCCTAGCTGTTTCTTCTGGTTTGGGATTATCTGTAGGCATCTTGTCTGTCTGTCTGTCTGACCTTTCTGAACTGGGGATAACAAGCTGAGTCTAATTGGACACAAACCATTTCTACTTGCAGGGAGACCTGGGAAATGCTCAGTCAGTAAGGCCAAGCTGCACAAGCATGAGGACTGACATCTGATCCCAGCACCCAAGGGTGCCACACATGTCTATAACCCCAGCTCACACTGTCATGAGTAGGAAGTGGTAGGTGTCCCCTGAGTCCCTCTAAGGCCATATCAGAGGACTTGCCTGGTGCCTGTAAAGCCAGGCAGAGTCACTATGTTCATAGCACCTTAAGGAGTGCCCTTTCCTGTGCACAGACAAGGCAGTGGAAGTAAATGGTAGCTTCTAGAATGGTAGCGCTCAAGGACTCTCTGGAACAACTCAAGTCTCGAGCCAAGGTGAAGTGGCATCGTGCTAGGGTTAAAATGTAGTTTTGTAGGGAACATGATCGTTCCCTACAATAACTGAGATTGAGGCTCACTGCTTGAACGCAGCCATGTTGGGAGGTGGGGCATAGAGGAAGACAGGGCTTAGCGAGAGGTGTTTAGCTGGGACAGGAAGCGTACTCCCATGGTTTTTTCTCTCGCCTACTTATCCCTCCTCTTTCTCTCCATGGATGAAGTAGGGTGAGGCCCTTCCTGAAGCCAAACATGTACAATGACGTGTGTTTCGGAACCAGCATGACGTGGATCAAAACAAGTCCCTTTTTATCAATGACCCAGGCTCAGGTGCCTCTACAGAAGCAGGAGCCAGCTAAGAAGGAGGCAGACTAGTCAGCCTTGAGGAGGGGCAGTAATATACTGGGGCAAACTACGATGAGCCACTCCACTTGAGCGTTCCTGCCATAAGATACCAGGCCACAATGAGGGCAACGCGGATGGCAAGGAAGTTGACTGGGATTCTCATCCCTCTGCTCAGGGGCACGAAGTGGAGCTGGAAAACCCCTGTTGAATGGAGGTGCCTGAAGCCCAGGATGACTGGGGCAGAGCCATCAGCATATTCACTAACAAAGGCACCCAGATGTTCCACATCTGCTGAGGCAAAAGGCTTGGAGTTCAATCTTCTCACAGTTCAGGAAATTGGGGACCAGAGACTGGTTTGAGACTCCCTAGTTAGGGTGAGGGTGGTCTCTGAGCCTTGAAGTTGTCCTCCCTGGGGGTCCATGGAAGACATGTGAGAACCCACATCCCTGGCTCAGGCCAAGGGAGTGTTAGGGCTTCCTTTCTGGGGAGGGGCTTGCTCCTCTCATCCTGGACTCCTCTACTTCCCACTCCATCCCCACAGCAAGTTTGGAGGCATGACATTCCTTTTATTTAACTCTTTCTCAAGACTGGAGTTGAGTCTCACTCGTGTGGGGGAGGGGACAAAGGGTATCACCATCACCAATATCACCCGCTTTATCAAGAGCTGGGGAAAAGGAGTCTGATGGCTCTTGGCAACCTCAGGGCAAATTCCAGGATGGAGAACTGCTTGGGAGAGAGAGAAAGAGACCCTTTCTGCGAGTGATGAGGCCTAAAACAGCACAGTCTCCCCGGGGAGCAGCCCTACCTACGCTTGGTCATATGGTGAGGCTTGAAAGCCCAGTTTCTGTAGTTTGAGCTGAGACAGGCTGTGAGCTCTGCTTCACACTGCCCAACTCCCCGAAGGATTTGGCTAAGCCTGGACTTCGGCATTGCCTTTGTTCCGAGTTCTCTCCTTTCTCGCCCTACTCCCCCACACTGCCTGCCAGCCATCTCTGGAGTACATCCTTAATCAATGGCGTGCACGCAAAGTGTCAGCTCCTTCGGGCGACCTGTGTGGCACCAGGGCCTGCCCAGCACAGCTGCTCTGTAAATATTTGTTGTGTGAATGGGTGAGAGAGCTGGGGAATCACAGGCAGGTGGATCCTGACAGGTTATTATGCTAATTATAGACCCTCCTTTTTAGTCCTTTGCCTGAGTGAAACAGGTTGGTCCTTTGAGGGAAGCCTCCAAAGCTTTGGAAGGTATCTTCTGTGCTTTCCAACTGAGCAGGCCATTAAAAGGTGAGGTCATCTCCCCAGGGAAGGAGGAACCTTTGTCACTTAGGATGCAGCACCAGGGTGGGGACAAAAGTGTCCCTACATCTGCAGCATCTCATCCTTGGAGTGTCTGGCAAGAATGGCAGCTCTGGAATGAAGTAACCTAGCCTTTGACCCGGACTCCAGTTTAATTCACTCTTTCCTGTCCATTAGCTAGAGAGAGGGAGGAGGGCCAGAGGGGAGGGACGGCATATTTTATTTTTATGGCATTTTTATTCTCTTTGACCTGCTGGGTCAACCCCAGTCTCCACTCATGAATTATGCATCTGGAGAGCCTTTCTGTGTTCCTAATGACTCTCCTTTAGTTTACCTCCTAGAAAGACCAGGGGGCAAATCAAGTATTTCAGTTAAAAACTTCACCTCTTGCCATTTCAACTGACACATTCTTAATTGGGTGATTCATTCCATAGAGCACACTGGCAAAGCTTGCAAGCTTCTCTGGGTCTTAGAAAGCATCCTGCCAGGGCTGGGGTGAGATGACCTAACTTGGATGAGTCACTTGCTGCTAAGCCCGAAGACTTGAGTTCGATCCCCAGTTGCCTCCCGAAAGTTGCCCTCTGACCTCCCCCCCCCCCTACACACACACTAAGGAAATAAATGTTAGTTAGTGATTAAATAAATCAGCCCTCTGCCTAGCTTTATATTTGGGAAGACTAAAAACCTGGAGACAAGCAATAACATGCCCAAGTTCACACAACTACTAAGTGCCCAGCCACTGTTAAAGACTGACAGATGAGAATAGAAAACTGGGCGTGAGAGCTCCTGCTCTGGAGACTGAAGCAAGGAAATTCTAAGTTCGAGGCCAACTTGTGCTATATAGCCAGAGCCTATCTCAAAAAAAACAAAAACAAAAACAAAACAAAACACACACACTCACACACACGCACACACACACACAAAACCAAAGGGAGCATGTGAATGTATTTACCTCATTTGTTCACTTTATTGTTCAGGCTTCTTTTGGGCAAGGTAGCCCAACAACCCCCTCCAAAGCCCAGTGCAGTAAAACAGCCACTCCAGGGTTACACATGTTGGGAGTTTAATGTGGTACACGAGGAATGGCTTCTTCCTGTCCCACTGTACCCAAAACTCCACAGTTCTGCTGAAGACATTTTTTGTTCATGTGAATGGGTGCTCTCTTGCCCGAGACCTCCCACACTATCCCTACGGATCCTCTCTGAATGAGTGGTGCTTCCTCACAACATGACGGCCAGCTTCCAAAGAACTGAGTCTGAGAAAGCCAGAGCTAGAGAGGGAAAGAAACATCAAGGGAAGCATCCGTGGACTCCAAAGGCACTTGCTGTCCCTGCCTGTATTAGCTTCTGTCCTGTTGCTGTGATAAACACTGTGACTTGTATAAAAAGCAACATACGAAAGAGACATTTTATTTGGGCTTATAGTTCCATAGCAAGAGTCCAACTTGGTGGAGCAGTCATGGCAGCAGAAAGCTGAGCGATTACATCTTCAACCACAACACAGACAGAGAAAGCATACCAGGAGAGAGGTGAGGTCATTGACCCTGGAAGCCATCCCCCAATGACATATTTCCTCCAGCAATCTTCTCCCTCCTGAAGGTTCCATAACCATCTCAGACAGCACCACCAGCTGGGTACAGCTTGTCCTAAGAGTCAGGCAAATTTGGCTGATGTGGTTATTTGGTATCCATCTTGCCTGCTGAGTTACAATTCCCTCAAGGGCTCAGCACATGTCTGACCTGTATGGCCAGTTCTCTTGGAGCTGGATCAGGTAGAAGTTACAGACTTTAGCTTGGCTGGTGTCAAAAAAAGAATATGTATTGGTTAAAAACTGCTCATTTCTTTCTCCTGCATGAATTTCCGATTCTCCAAGAATTTCCTTCCCTAGAGCTGGTTGATTCGTTTATTCATTCATTCATTCTCTTACTCTTCAATGGGGGTGCTGCTTCACTTAACTGTGGGCTAGCTATGGAAGCTACGTATGGGTTAATGTATAAGAAGAGACCTAGAGCATTCAGGGAGGCTGGCAAGATGAAGGCTGGAGGCAGAGCTCCCAGGAAGAGGAAAGGGCCCTTTGCAAAGACAGGAGATTGCAGTCCGTGCGGCAGGTACACGTTTGAGCCATGAGTAATGGGTAGTGCAACACTTCAGGGTCAAGCAGGGCCTGCTTATAGCTAGGTCTGAAAGTCACTTCAAAGATGTTAGCCTATCCCCGAGTGTGTCAGGAAGCTACTTGGAAAGGGATGTGGTTGGAAGAGAAGATCTGAGGGTCATAGAGGTGGGGCGTAGTGGGACACACTGGGACATCACGGGAGACTGTTGTAGTACTATTTAATCCTAATCAGGAGTTTCTGCTCTGCCTTTGACCATTCAGTTCCCAGATAAGAGACACAGAACTTCTATATTTATAAGCCTTAAAGCCCTAGAGCTGGACAGATATCCATGTTATTATGTCTATTTTCCTATCAATAACCCCAAGTTAAAACTTGCCATGTTCCATCTGAGCTACTTCTAACTCCAATTGGCCAACCCTTGTGGCCATGTTTCCGTGACTCACCTACCCCATGGCGTCTTTTCTTCTCTCCACCTTCTAACCCCCACTCTCCTGGTCTTTCTCAGATCCCAAGCCCAGACCGAAACCTCACCCACCTCTTTTCTGGCCAGCTATAGGCCGTTGGCATCTTTATTCAACCAATAGTTTTAGATTAAGGAGCAAGGTCACATAGCATCTCTTGGTGTACATGCAGATTCTACCATCCCCAGGGACAACCGGGCTTTGGGGGCCAACATTTAGCATTACAATACACAGCAAAAGACCAAACCTCAACACTATTGGTAGACATCCTGGTGGAGATGATATAGCCCAAGCAGCACAGGTATATAGTAGGACTGGCATGAAGTGGGCCTTATGACTATACATATATGGGGGATTAGCTGGTCACTTGTCAGTCTCTGCTTCAGTAAGTAGGGGTCAGTATGGAGCCAGCGTTCCTAGAGGAGAGGCTTGGAGCTGGGAGATATGATGCCATTTTCTTAGTAGGAGACTCTAGTGAGTAGTTGGATCTTTCAACAAGGAGACTGGCTGTAAATTTGAAAGAGGGATTTCCTAACATGAAGCTGTGCTGAATGGTGAGAAAGCCTGGGATGGCAGGCCTTCAGAGCATCTTCTGAGAGACTGAGGAGCAGAGGGACGCCCAGCACTAGCCACAGAGGAAGCCCCACAGCTCCCTCAAGAGCTGACACATGGAAGAGGCCAGCTGTCAGAAAGCTGAGAAATGAAAAGGAGGTGAAGGATGGAGGGATGGATGGATTGGTTGGTGGATGGATGGATTGATAAATGGATGGTAGAGAGATGAATGGACAGATAGATAGCTGTTGGCTGGCTAACTGTATGTATGTATGGCCAGATAGAGGGATGGATGAATAGTGGTCAGATAGCCAGATGGCTGACGTATGTGTGTGTGTATGTATGTATGTATGTATGTCCACTTGGATGGATAGGTGGATGGAAGGATGGATAGATAGTCAGATAGCCAAATGGCTGGCTGTGTGTGTGTGTGTATAACGAATTGGATGGGTAGATTGATGGTTAGATATCTAGATGGACAGATGGCAGTCTAGCAAAGTGTTTGCATACCTCTTCCTGAGTCTGATAATTCTTGAGATACTAGATGTCAAGAAAACAACCCCCCACAGGAGAGCATCCAGAAGGGTCTTTTCCACCCAGTTCTGTGGACTGACTTCAGTGTCTCCTTAGCAACCAGATCATATTGAAAGGATTGGGGGGAGGGGTGCTGTCACACTGCCGCTATGAGCACAGCTTTAGAGATCCTAGCTCTTGTTTTGTCAGCATGGAAGTCATTGTCATCATTTGGTTGCAAGCACCCACATTTGGGTCAGTCCTAGGGGTGACATGTGTCCCAAACCTGGCTAGTAAGTTTCAGACCTGAGAATTTGGGGGAACCGTTAGAGGGAAAAAAAGCATGTTTTAGGGGATCCATGGTTACCACCTTCCCAGCCCCTCAATTGCCTCACCAATAGTGGGGACATCTTGTCAGTAGAGGAAGGCAGACCTAAGAGATTAGGTACAGTACAGTGAGGACAATCTTTGAGTCCCTGGACTCAACTTCCCCTGATGCCACCTGCTTCCTGGACATAAGCTAATACTTCCTCATTTTGTCTGTCAAGAATAGCTGTGGAGGGCTGGTAAAACGGCTTGGCAGATGAAGGCAGTTGCCATTGAGCCTGAAGGCATGAGTTCAGTCCCTGGGACCCACATGGTGGAAACAGACTTGACCTCCTGCTTGTCTTATGACCTCTACAGCCATGCTGTGGCACACTCACATGTGCGCACACACACACACACACACACTCACAGACAAGAGGGGAGAGGAAGAGGGAGAGGAAGATAGAGAATAATAAAATAGATAGAGAGGACTGGCTGTGAAGTTCTGACAGTGAGTGAGTTGTCCCAGGCATGGCCAAGCATCAAGGCATGAGGCCATAGGATGGAGGAGGGGCAGAATATCCCATCACCTGTCAGCTACTTCTCCAGCTGTCATCTCAGACATCACATGCCTGTGATAGGAATCTTCCCTCTTCACTTGCCTTTTCCACCATTTTCCTGGATGTTCCCATGCTCTCTAAATGGCTCCTTACTAAAAATCAAAAACAGTGTCTGAGATGGACAGTGCTTGAGATACATACACTCAGTGCTTATGCTTGTGTGTGCATATGTGCGTGCGTGTGCGCGCACGTGTGTGTGCGTGTGTGTGTGTGTGTTTGTGTGTGTGTGTGTGTAGGACAAAGCTTCTTTGATTCTGAAACAGCTTTGCTGAGTGGTTCTGGGTCAGGATTTCTCTTGAGGCTAGAGGCATCAGTGAGAGCTTGTCACCTGTAGGCTAAGGCTTGGATACTCATTGCCAAGATGGAGGTGGTGGGAGGAGACTTGGGATCCTGCCCATAGGGACCTCTCTCTCGGAGCTGCTGAGAATTCTTAAGTTGCCTCTGTGATTTAAGAGCAGGCAGAGTAAGTGGTGTCATGCTTTTGATGAGCCAACCTCCAAGGTCACACTGTGTCCTTTCTGCAGGGTTCTTCTGACTAACATATGGTCCCTATGAATAGGAGAGGTGGCACTATGTCACAGAATAGAGGTTACTTCACGACTTCTGGGCAGACTACAATGAATCAACTACATTTCTTTGTGTCTACAAAGAAATGACTATTTGCACAGATAAGGAAAGCACCAATAGACCAAACAGGATTCCATTAAATCTATCTTTGGTGAGCCAGTGAGCTCATGGGGCTGCTTATAGGATCATGGGCGGCTCAAAGACAGCGGCACTAAAAATAAGTCACCTAATGATTTATGACCACTAGACCACTGAAAAGTCCCCTGGACAACTTCTGGGCAGCTACACTAAAGGGGTCCAACCTTCTGCCAGCCTCCCACCTCCGATAGAACCCTGGAGAGGAGAGGTTTTGGAGAGGGTGCCGTGAAGGCTCCCAAGCTATGTTCATCTCTGTCTCTCTCCTCTGGAGACTGTTACTAGGTGAACGTCCCCCAACTGCAAGAGCGTCACAACTGCTCTGATTCAAGACACATGGGTCATGTCCAACCTTGAGGAAATAGACACAGCCAAGGGACACCACAAAGGGAGGTCTCTTTCCAAGGGGAGTGCTGGTGTGATTAGCCTGGGGTAAGCGAGTGGCTTCTTCCTTGTGTGGTGGGGAGACCTTTGGATGCACAGGATGACTTGGCATCCCCGAGGCATCAGGAAAGCACCCCTTCCTGCAGCATGTGCTTACAAGGGCTGTTTCCAAGCTCACCAAGAGCTCCTTAAATAAACTAGTGAACTGACTAAACTAATTTGCTGGTCTGCAGCTTCTGTCGTGCCTAGGGATTTCCTAATAAATACTGGCTTCGGTTTGGCAACTCGCCAGCATCACAGCCCTCTCAGGAGCTGAGCACAGCAAGAGCAACAGCACCCTAAGGGGTGGGAAGGTGGCCTGCAGGAGGCCTGGTTCTGCTGTGTTCTGCCGAAAGCTCTTGGTTTTCTGTGCCTCAGTTTCTCTCATTTGAAAGATGATAGATTTCCCTACCTGACAAGGCCATCACCGAGTTTGGATGAGGGTAACCCATGGGATCAGACATGTCTAAGTACTCTCTGACAGGCACTATGCAACAATGGGTGTGGTGTGTAGAGCTGGGAGCCCCAGGCTACCCTTCTCTTGCTTCCTGCACTGCAAACTGGGATAACCTCTGAAGCATCTACTAGGGCAGCTGCCTAGAATCCCCACCCTTGGCCTTTCATGCTGGCATGAGCTGCTTGAGATTCCTGTGTTACCTTACAGCTATGCTTTGTAAGTGAACTTGGTTGGAGCAAACACTAGAGCCTGTGCAACTCACACCTGCTTCCGTGGAACAAGCTCTTGGCTCCATGATTCCCTCCTCTTGGCCCCATAGGCCTGGGACTAGGCCATTTGTGGCATCCAGGACAGGACTAGTTTGTGTCTTCAGCAGAAGGCCCTGTTTGTGGCCATTCTCAGCCTCCTGCAGTGGCAGTGTTCTGGTGAGGAGGGGCCTGCCACCAATATCCTTTATGGGCATCTCAGGGCTAGGCAAGGTGACATTTATTCAGAAGTAGGGCTGACAGGGCCGTGCAAGATTGGCAGACAACCCTGACCTGGATGGCAGAGTTTGCAACCCCCGTAGATGATGTTGGCCATGGTGTGGTGTCTATAGGAAGGCACAGCAGACTTCCTCATACCTAGTCAGAATTGTGGGAATGATATTGGCCATGCTAGTGTCTGTGGAAGGCAGGTCGGCCTACTGCCCCTGGTGTGTACCATGTGTGCCATGACTGTCCGTGAAAAGGCATGTCAGTTTCCTCGTTTCTATCTGGGGCCCTACATTCTCAGTCATTCCTGTTCATCCCATGAGCCATGCAGCCTGTCCAGCCTGCAGGACTTGTCAGAGTCTTTAGTGGAAAAGGCAGAAGATCAGTCAGAATGCGAACTTGAGAGGGGAACTATCTGGGTGTGGGTCCTGGCGCTGTGACTCACTGCTAGTATGTCCTTGTAGCTTGCTTAAACAACTCTGGGGTCTTTGGATCTGCATATTCATCCTGCATTCCTGCCTCTGTAAGTGGTAAAGGTGCAGAGAGCGACTGCAGACTAGGCCCACCATGCAGTGGCAGTGAACTAATGCCAGGCGTGTCTCCCTCCCTCCCTCTTTCTCTCCCTCCTTCCCTCCCTGTCTCTCCTTCCCTCCCTCTTCCTCCTTCTTCCCCTCCTCCCTCCCTCCCTCCCTCCCTCTTTCTCTCCCTCCCTCCCTCTCTCTCTTCCTCACCTTCTTGCTGTTCCTCTCTCTGCCTTTCTTCACCCCTTCCTTTCTCCCTCTTCCTCTCTTGCCTACTCCTCTCTCATCTTTTTTCCTCCCCGGTCTGCTTCCCTCCCTCTGTCTTCTCCCTCCCACCCTTCCTTTGCTCCTCCCTCTTCTCTTTCTCCCCCCACCCTTCTTGGGATGAGAAGTCAGAGACTTCTGACTCAGCCTTTCTGGTGCCAGAATTACAGCTGTGCGCCACACGGAGTCTAAGACTTCAGGGTTCCTGAAAAGTAAGGATGACACCTGGTACCCAGCACAAAAGACTTGAGGACACTGGGTGCTCGGTAGATGCTGTCCCACTCTGGCTCCAGTCCCACAGAGGGCACATTTAAGAAAGCAGCATGCAGGGCAGGCAGCAGGTACAGGCAGGCAGGCAGCAGATACGCAGGGTCTTTGCCTCATTCTTTCCCTATCTGTGTCTCTTGGGACTGGGTGTCTCCTCTCTGCTGGGAACAGCTCTGTGGACCCCCCACAGACCCAGCCACAAAGCCATAACTCACTCTCCCTCCCCCAGCTCCCCCTGCCTTAATTGGGCCAATCTGTCCGCCTGACACCCTAGTTCTGGTTCATTTTCTTCACAAAGCCTTGTCTTGTCACTTGACAGATTCTCAGCTGTCGTGGGCACATTTTTCAATGTGTGCTCTTCACATATTTCCCAACAAGGTTTCTGTTCTCCTTAAACCCACCTCACTTTATAATTTCTGAGTGATCTTCCTCTCTAGCCATCGCTCTTCTCCACTGCTCGATGTGACTTCCCCTTAAGAACTGCCAGGCCTTTGGAAGATGCTCAGGTTCCCAGGGCCATGATAGTAGCTATGCAGGGAACTAACATACTAATCTGTTTCTTGCCCCAACTGTCCCCTAAGACATAGCTTGGGATAATCATCTATTAGGTAAGCAATCCTGGAAGCAGAGGTGATACCAGAGATACAGTGATACAGAGCAAGGGAAGGAGGGAGGGAGAGAAAGAAGGAGAAAGGGGAACCCAGCTTTTGCGCCACTCCCCACTGGGTACCACACAAGCAGAAAGTAGCCCATATGTTGCCTCTGGAGTGGGGATCAGGGATGCCATCTCCAGGTAGATCCTGAACCACTTCCAGTGGAGTCCCTGTGACCAAGTAGCCTTAGCTGGCTTTGGAGAAATGCTCTGTGAGGCCAGGACTCTGGAACCTTCTACAGAGGTCTCCATCAGCTTCACTGAAGTCATGTGGTCACTGGGAGGTGACATGCTGTGTACAGATGTCCAAAATGGCTTGGCACACAGATGTGGCTGCGTAAGTTGGAGACTGCTATGTCTTTGTCTTCACAGTATCTTGGCTATGAAGGATTTCTACTGATTTGGGGGCAGCCTCCAGCAGGGAGGCACTCCATGTCTGCCAGCCCCAGAGAAGGAAAGGGATGCCTAGCCAGGCTTCTGTCTCTGGCAATCAGCCCACAGAAGGGAAGGGGGCTGACACTCCTCCACAGGCAAAGGACTAAGCCTCCCCAGGTTTTTCCTCAGCCTGTGATCTCATTCAAATGGGGTCCTAAAGGCAGTGTTACTAACACCATTTGCATCTACAAATGGCAAGAGGTAAACAAGGGTTGAAATGTTTTCCTTTTATCAGTCCCTCTGTTCCAGATGTCCCTTCCTAGCATACTGGGTGGGGCCTAGAAACGTCTATGAACTTTGAATAGGGAAATGCCATCTTCAGTTCACCTTCTGCCTCTACCCAACTCAGAGTCAGATGAGTGACTCTCCAAGAGGAGACTTTCTACAGGATCAGCATCCCATTAAGCTCTGTACAGGAAGCTCTGTGCAGGGTAGGCAGCAGGTGTAAACTAACTTTGCAGCCTTCTGTTCTCCCCCCACCTCCTTCTCTTCTTCCTCCACCCTCTCCTTCCTTCCTTCCTTCCTTCCTTCCTTCCTTCCTTCCTTCCCATGTGGTAAGGGCAAGAATCACCATTCCCTTCAGGTTTCACCCCTGGGGACAAACTTCTTCCAGAAGGCAATATGAGCATCGGAGTTCCCTAGAGAGACAGCAGCCCTGCACTGGGGCCAGGACAAGAGCCGGGAGAGGAGGAATGAAAGGAGGAGCTTCGTCTTGACTCCTGCCACTGACCTCTGTTGTTTGTGCTGCCCCCATGCAGCACCTGGCTGCTCTCACTCTGCCGTACCTGACACTCCACTGTTCTGAAGGGCACATCATGGGGCTGGCGGCAGAGAGCACACCATGGTAGAAAGGACATAATGAACAGAGCTGTCACCAGGACCATGAAGTCCTCTTCTCGGGCACTTGTCTAATGAACTAAAACCTCACATAAGGTGCTGCCTCTTCACGATTCTGTTGTGTCCCAGTAGTGCTGTGGGCTGGAGGCCACATAGCAACAGTGAGCTCTTAGGGACGGTCCAAATCCAAACTACAGTGGGACATGACTTTGGGCTGGCCCATCTGGGCTCTTTTGGGGGTTGCCATCATTTCTCTGTTATTTTATTTTGAGTCAGAGTCTCTTTTTGTAGTCCTGTCTGGCCTGGAACTCGGTTTGTAAACCAGGCTGGCCTTGAACTCATAGAGTCCCACCTGCTTCTGTCTCTGCCTCCTTAGGGCTAAGATTAAAGGTGTGCTCCACCATGCCCAGCCTGTCATTTCTTTGTATGTGCCTGCATGGGTTTATGTGGGAGTCAGAGGTTAACCTCAAATGTTGTTCTTCATGTTCACACTGTTCCCTTTGTGTTTTTGAGACAGGGTCTCTCATTGACCAGAAACTTGCCAATTAGGCTAACCTACCTGGCTAGTGAGCACCGGAGATCTGCCTATCTCTACTTCTCTATGTGCTATGATAATGCACCACATCTGGCTTCCCCACATGGGCTCCAGGAATCAAACTTAGGTCCCCATGTTTGTGTAGCAACCACTTTACCAACTGTCTTCCCAGTCCCTGAACCTTTCTTAAAATACTTTTTATTGTGTGTATGGAGGTGTGGGGAGGGGAGTGTTTGTGTGCCACATGTGGAGGTCAAAGGACATCTTGCAAGAGTGAATTCTCTCCTCTCACCAGATGTGTCCCAGAGGGTGAACTCAGGTCGTCAGGTTTGGTGGCAAGCACTTTTACCCAATAAGCCATCTCTCCAGCCCATCTCTGTACACTTTTGTAATGAGTCTGGCTGTGCTCTGGCCTCTGAGTAGCTCCCCTGAGGACAGACATTTTCACTTTCAGTGTATAACCATGGGTGGGAAGATGTCTTTAAAATATTCAGTAATGTCTAACTTAAATTCAGCATTCCTTTCTGTTCAAAACACAGACCTCAACCTCTTCCCCTGAAGGTATTGGTAGCTCCCAAGACTTTGTGATCTATCAGAATCTTAAGCATTTGTTTATCACACTTTGATTGTCACAGATATCTGAAAATGTCATTTATAGACATCTCTACTTAAAGACACAGTAGTGGTTAGCTCACCAGACCTTCTCACTACTGTGCTAATAAAGAAACACCAGTTATTGTATTGAAGATTTGTTTCACGTTTTGGCAGCTGGTTAGCCAGTTTGAATGCAGCCCTAGGCATTTGATTTTGTGCATGAAGAACCATGATGTTACAGGAAACTTCCCTGCTTTACCAATGCCAAGGATCCACGTGGCTGATACATAGTTAGAAGCTCTGCTCCATGCCTAATTCCTGGCATTGAGACTTTGGCCACACTGCTATGGCTGAAGGATATGCCATCTTTAGCATTAGAGAAGGATTTAATGCTCTTTTTCCCTGGAACAGACATTGCTGACCCTCGATGTTCAGACTTAATCACTCACAGTCTAACCATCCTGGCTTACAGAAACTAGAGTGGTCATTACACGTGTGTGTGTGTGTGTGTGTGTGTGTGTGTGTGTGTGTGTGTATGTGTGTTTGTGTGTGTACTGAAAGAAGTGTTTCCATATTTTGTGCCCAGAACTTCATCACTTGTTAGGATATCATCTGAAAGACAGAATGGAGTGTGCATACATGTGCGTTGAGTGTTTGTGTGTGTCTGTGTGTGCATGAGAGCACACATGCCAGTGTTTGGAGAGTGTGTGCTTCCTGTCTTAGTTTGAAATGGCTGGTAAGATTGCTTTCTTGAATGTTCTCCAGGCTCTGGATGAAGCAAACCTAGAGAAGGTGTAGAGAGCAGATCACATAGGAAGATAGATATGTGTTCTCTCCCAGCTGCCTGAGATCCCAGAAGATCTGGGACTATCTATTCTGGGATCAGGTAACTCACACAAACAGAAGGACCTAATGCTGGCAACCAGGGCAGGTTTTGAGATGCTTTGGCTCAGATGGGAAGAACTTTGGATAAGAGCTGATTTCCTCAAGGGCCAGCGTCTTCACCACACCCCTGCTAAGCCCTCCAGCTTCTTCCAGTGCAACAGCTCCCTGAGCAAGAATGCCAGGGGCAGAGGCTTGAGCCACTCTCTCCTCATAAGGAACTTTCTGGTTCCCGTGCTCGCTCACTCCTTCTCCCAGCTCACCCCTCTGAACCAAAGCTTCCTCTTCTGTAGCAGAGTCTGCCAGACAGTGTCCCAACAGAATACACACTCGTAAACACACATCCCTGAGAGCTTCTGTATGAAGGCGCTAGCCTGGGGCCATGAAGTAGAAGAGACAGTGCATCCTCCCACAGTCCCCATGTCCCAGCTAGGTGGGACAGCAGAGATTGGATGATAGATCCAGGAGGATTGGACGGTAAAAAAGGCTGCCGTGCAAAGCTCAGTGACCCTTGGTTTAGGGACAGGTCCGGTGTGAGACAGACAGGGAACCTGGGATGAGCCTCTCAGCCTCAACCCCTTCCTTCCAGTTTTTCACTATGGCTATTCATTTGTCCAATCAAAGGGAAGCCAGTGGGATGGGTCTTTAGGACGTGGTCCTCAGTGATCAGCCCATGCTCAGGACAAATGAGAAAGGCAGAACACACAGCTGATCTGGTGGAGGACTAACTGTCCTCATGTATCCTTCTGTCTTATGGAGCAATCCCCTTTCTTATGACAGCCACATTTGTTATTCAGAGCCTATTAGATGAGTAGGTAGTGAGTGAGTGAGTGAGCGAGCAAACAAGCGAGTGAGTGAATGAATGAATGAAATGATCTTGTGAACCTTTCCTTGTTAGCAATAAAACGTCCTTCCCATGTCGTGAGCTTCTAGAAAGTCTACAGGGACAAAAGCAGCCTGCAGGTGGCGCTGTGCTGTCTCCAAAGAAGAATAGGGGAGAGTAGACAGACTCACCTTGGGTGGAATGCAAATGACTAGAGACCTCAAGGTTAGAATCTGGAACTCTATAGACAGACAAGAACATAGAGATGTTTGCTCGAGAATTTGGAGACAGACTGGGATGCTCTCAGAAGGAACCCTAAGATACTCTCTTTTGTGGGGAATTGACTATCATTTATTTATTTGTTTGTTTATCGTGGATGGGTGTTTCTCATCTACATATATATGTGCACCACATGCATGCAGTACCGAAGACGGTCAGAAGAGGGCATAAGATCCTCTTGGAACTAGAGATACAGACAGGTGTGAGCTATGGTGTAGGTGCTGGAACTAGAACTCAGATCCTGCAGAAGAGTAGCCAGTGCTCTTCGCCACTGAGCCATCATCTCTCCAGCCCCTACAGATTCCTTTTGGTCTGATACAGCCAGCTTTCTTTTTCTTATAGCTTTAAAGTTAGAAGTAGCAAGCCAGGCAATGGTGGCACACAGCTTTAACCCCAGCACTCGGGAGGTAAGAGATCTGTGGATCTCTGAGTTTGAGGCCAGCCTGGTCTACAGAGAGAGTTCCAGGACAGCCTAGACTACACGGAACAGCATAACTTGATTGTTTAAAAATAGCAAATAGGACAGTGCAACTAAAAGAATAAGAGTGGTCCAAAAGTATTGATATCTTGGTATACAACTTTCTGGATTTTCTCATCTCAATTTCTTTTCTTTTTTCCTTTTTTTTTTCCCCAGTTCCCTATAGTTCCCAACCAGAGCTAAAATATCTACTGCATTTTAAGCACTTTCTTTATATAGATACTGTGCAAAACAGTTTGCATGCATTGGCTCACTAAATTCTGATTTTGTAGGCATAAAGGCATGGAAAAGTTTATTGTCCAAAGCCACGCAGCTAGTAAATGGGAGAGTTGAACCAGAGCAAGCCAACTCTAGAGCCCACCTTCTTCTGCCAGTTTGTGGCTCCTAAGTGGGGTAGAGATAAATAGCTAGAGTAATCTCAACCTGGTAGTTGCCAGTGAGCGTCTTCTTAGGCACCGGCCTTTAATTCCAGCACTTGGAAGGCAGAGGCAGTTGGATCTCTATGAGTTTGAAGCTAACGTGGTCTACATAATGACATCCAAGCCAGATAGGGATGCACAGTGGGGTATTGCTGCGGCAGGCCTGCCCTTACTACTTGTTGGCAGAATGAGGACCTTGGGACTTTGGATTAGGAAAGCAGTTGAGCTCTTTAAGTGGGGCTTAAGGAGCCATGTTGGTAGTAGCGTGGAAGACCGTGGTGCTGAAAACAACGGAGATTATGGCAGGCTGGCTCAAGAGGTTTCAGAGAAGAACAGTGTTGGTATGTGATGGAGAGACCATTCTTACGAGTTGTGAAGAATGTGGCTGCTTTCTATCCTTGTCCAAAAAAATCTGCCTAAGGCTAAAATTTTGGATTAATAGCATTAGCAGAGGAGATTTCAAGACAGCCTACTACTGACATTGTTGCTTGGTTCTTAGTGGCCACTTTTATGAAGATCTATAATGAAAAGGAGCAAGCTAGGCAAGGAAAAACTACAAAATGTACCGTTTGAGAAGAAAAAGAACACCAGGAAATGTAATGGAGCTAAGGCTTGATCTGAAACAGAATAAAGGGAGTGGTGGCCTCAAGGCAGGACCCCATCCAGCTAAGCATCTACCCTGTGAGAAGGGATTAAAGAAACTTTAGGACCGGGTAGAGTGGCACATTTCTTTAATCCCAGCACTCAGGAGGTAGAGGCAGGCAGATCTGTGAGTTTGAAGACAGCCAGGTCCACAGAGAGAGTTCCAGGACACCCAAGCTTAAGCAGTGAAGGAAACCATCAAATATGGAAAACTGATGCAGATGCCATGTTCCAGCCCCAGCAAGCTGAAGAACTTGGCAGCTCCGGCCATGTGGTTCTGGCTTTAGAGTCAAGGATACAAGAAAGGAGTTGTGAAATCTCCCCTGTGGCTAACAAAAGCTACTGTGGCTAGGCATGCATCAGGGCTGTCCCTGCACGGATGCCCAGAGTCCATTGTATGAAGCTATGAAAGTGAAGCCTGGCTTACTTTGGAGACCCAAGATGTTGGAGTTCCCTGCCAAGGAGAGCTACTAACAGGGAGCAGAACCAGCCCAAGAGAAAGAGATGTGTTACAGTCAACAAAGCTGAAAGGGGCTGGAGATCTGAAGAGCCCTTTGACTTCAGACAAGCAAGTGCAGAGTTTGGAGTTGACCAGCTGGTTTTAGGTCTTGCCTTGTCCAGTATCTCTCATTATGCTCCCTTTTGGAATGGTATTCTGTGCCACTGCATGTTCAAAGTTTGTGATCCTGCTTTTGATTTTGGTTTTGCAGAGGGTTACAGATTGCCATGAGTCTCCAAAGAGACTTTCAGCTTTAGATGTTTAAACAATGTCAAGACTGTCTAAATGCAGTTTTGCACTATGATAAGGCTGCATGCCTATGGGGACTAGGAAGAGGAATGTACCGGTGTGAATATAAATGGCCCCCATAGGCTCATATATCTGAATACTTGGTCATTAGGGAGTGGCAAGGGTTGAGAGGGATTAGGAGGTATGGCCTTGTTGGGGTAGGTGTGGCCTTGTTGGAAAAAGTTGATGGGCTTTGGGATTTTAATTGCCCAAGGCTGGCCCAATGTGTCACTCTCTCTTCCTGCTGCTTGTGGATCCAGATATAGAACTCTCAGCTACCTCTCCAGTACCTACCCACTGCCATGCTTCCTGCCATGATGATAATGGACTAAACCTCTGAACTGTAAGCAGCTCCCAATTAAATGTTGTCCTTTATAAGAGTTGACTTCACAGCAATAGAATATTGACTAAGATGGACACTGTCTCAAAAAAAAGAAAGAAAGAAAGAAAGAAAGAAAGAAAGAAAGAAAGAAAGGAAAAGGAAAAGAAAAGAAAAAGAAAAGAAAAAACCAAGAAAGCCAGAGGGAGTGTCTTTTAAGTATCTTCGTTGAGGTATGAGCATTGGGCAATACTGCCCCTTCTTACAGAACAATATTCACATGTGTGTGCTGAGTTGTCTGTTAGTCATTGGGCTAACAGGGAGTAAGGCTGTGCTGGGGCCACAGCTTATGTGGCTGACTGACTAGTGAGCATATTCAGAGTCTGGGTTTAATCCCTAAGACCACATGAACCCAGTGTGGTAACCCCAGCCCTTGGGAGGTAGAAACAAGAGGTTCAAAAGTTTAAGGTCATCCTTGGCTACATAAAGAGAGCAAGGCCAGCCTAGGATAATACATGAAACATTGTCTCAAAAGACAAGGAAGGTAGAATAAACTATTGCTACTGACCTCTGTCTGTTCTCCCCAGGTCAAGAGAGACACCCAGATTGCAGCATAAGAACACCTGTTCTCTGATGGGGACCAGAGCCTGTCAGCAACTACAGGATCATGAGCAGGTCAGGTCTGTGCTGCTCACCTCCCTTCAGGCCCTCTACAGTGATGCTACTATCAGCTCTCTTACTTGGCCCAGGTTAAGGTTGGATTTCTGTGGCCATTCTTTCTCCGAAGCTGACTTATCATCCTGTCTCTTCTTGCAGTGTAGATGACCACTTACCTAATCTTAGAAGCTCATTCAAAGTCAAGGGTTAAGGAATCCTAAATTTTAACTTGAGCTTTCAGTGCAGTAAACTAGGGCTCAACACGAATAGGCAAAAGTCACACAGCACCAAGGAACTCAACAGAGCGGAATCTGCCCAGCAGCCCTAAACGGGCATTCTGTATCCCACGAGGACTTAACCTTGGTGTGCCTTGTTTTGAAACACATTGCCTCTGGGTATGTCTTTCTTTCTTTCTTTTTTTTTTAAATTCACTTTCATTAAATAATAAATACAGATAAATATGACTCTCACAGGAGGAAAACTACGGCTGGCCATGATAAGAAATGCTCAGAGTCACCTGGAACCAATGAGCCTGGGAACTCTGGCTCCCAAGCCTAAGTGGTTCATTTTGATTTTTGTTTTAAGACAGGATCTTATATATACTAGGTTGGCCTTGAACTCTCTATGTAGCTGACAAGGACATTGAACCATTGATCCTTCTGCTTCCCTCCACTTCCCAAGTGCTGGGATTATAGGTACGTATTACTATGTCTGCTTTTACTCATTGCTGGGGCTCAAATCCAGGGCCTTAGACATGCTAGGCAAACACAGTACCAATTGAGCTACATCCCCAGCCCCTAAATGGTTCATTTGGGAGGCAATTCAGGAGAATGAGAGCCAGTCCACAAAGGGGATGTTAGAGGTGGGCTAAACCAACTGTGGGCAACTGCTACTCAAATTCTGGGAGCCTGTGTGCCCAAACTGCCCTTCAGCCATACATGGGAGGCCTGTGGACCCAAGACACTTAATGTCATCTTCCACTGGTAGCTGTTGGAGTTTTGGGGGTGCTCTGGAAGTATTTTTGATCTCTTACTCTCTAGGCTGCCATGCTTGTATCTAAAGGAGTCTCCAGGATCCTGGAAAAATCCCTCAGACACAGGATCACTTGCCCTGGGGGCTTGGAAGTCCAGCTACTAGGCTCTGAAATGCCAACATACCAGCATCGGCCACAGGTGATAATCATGGTAACCATGGTATTCTTTATATGAAGCATATTTCCCACGTTCAAATGTGGCAGCTGTTGATTTTTGCCAAGTAAGAATGTAGGCCCCATGGCCAGCTCTTTGGACCTCTCAGGAGAAGCCAGGCATTCCCACTTTTGTGTGGATTCTCTCCATTTGCAAATGTTGGAAATGGCTAGGGTTTTCTTCTCTTTCTTTTCTTTTCTTTTTTCTTTTCTTTTCTCTTATGTTTATTAACCTGATACAAACTTCAGTAATCTGGAAGGAGTGAAACTTAACTGGGGAATTGCCTCCATCAGACTGGCCCATGAACATGAAATGTGGGGGCATTTTCCTGATTAATGATTAATGAGGGAGGGCCCAGCTTACTTTGGGCAGTGCCATTCCTGGGCAGGTGTCCTAGGTTGTATAAAAAAACAGACTGAGCAAGCCATGGAAAGCAAACCAGTAAGCAGTGTTCCTGCCTTGTTCCTGACTCTGCTCCTGCTCAAGTTCCTGTCCTGACTTCTCTCAGTGATGGACTTGTGGGACATGTAAGCCAACTGAATTCTTTCCTCTCACAAGTTGCTTTTGTCACAGCAACTGAAAGAAAACTAGAAAAACTCCTAATGTGATCCCCTTTCCCCGTGCCATCTGAGCTAACCAAAGCATCACTGCAACCTAGATCTGGTTTATAAGCAGCCACATTCTGCAAACTGATCTATACTGGGAAGCTGATTGATCTTGGTTCCAAAATGTTCTTGCTAAGGCAAACTCCAAAGAAGAATTCCGATGAGGGGAATGTGAATATATTAGAAATGGGCTGAATTTACGTGTTAATGAATTAATGGAGCCCCAAGCAGAGGGCGGTAACCAAAGAGAAAGTACTTCTCTTCTGTGCAGTTGTCAGGAGGTGATAGGTGAACTGTCCAAGATAACTCCATGTGTGAGTCCTGTAGGGATCCAACATCTTTCTTCTACCTTGTTGCTCTGCCCATGGGTCAAAACTGGCTTCTGAGTTCATTGCCTACATTCTAGCCAGTAAGAGAGATGCTCTGTTTACATCACTTAGTGAGAATGCACTCACGTGGTTTTCTCTGAAGGAAGCTGAAGGAGATGCTGGGAAAGACTCACCTCTCTCCTTTCCTCAAACATATCTGGCAGTTATACTTGTATAGAGTTAGTGAAGAGTGGATGTAGGGAGCCGCCTGAGCACCCACATCCGCCATTACAAGATGGCGCCTACATTCGGCCGAGGACAAGTTGTAAACAGGCTAGTGCGCATGCACCTGGTAATTTTCCACCTCAGAGTCTCAGCCTCTCTCCTGGCGTCATCTGGCCTGGTGTGCGGGAGCCAATGGGGAAGCTCCATGTCCCAGGCAAGCGCTGTGACCTATATAAAGGGCGGGTGTTCTATTGTTCAGGGTCTCCACTCGTGGCAAGCTTATGCTCTCCCTCTCAAGATGCATTAAAGCTTTACTGCAGAAGGATCCTATGTGTGCCGCGTCGTTCTTGCTGGCGAGACCGTAGCGCGGGACAAGTGGATCAGTACAGTAAGCCAGAAGATGCTTCACGGTGGAAGAGTCTGAAAAGGAAGATGACGGCCCAGCAGGCCCTGCCTAAGAGAAATGTGCTTCTTGGCATGAAGAAAGAATGGCTTTGCTCATGGTTCTTTTAGTTGACCTAGTCCATCATAACACTCTGATACCAATGGTATAGAAGTCAATACAATGAGCCCCTACTGGGTCTAAGATACTTCCACATCTACTCTGGGGTGCTCTCTGCATACTATGATGAAAAATGACTTATTGATTCCAAGTTTTTAGAAGGAAAAACAAGTCAGTAGTTCAGAATAGGCATTGGAACTATTGGAGATATGGGGATTTGGTAGGGGTCTGGTGTGTGTGTGCGCAGGACATGCATGTAGAAGTATGTGAGTGTGGAGGATACAGGACAATCTGGGGTGATGTTCCTTGGGCACTTTTCATCACCTCCCTTTTTTCTTTTGAGAAAAGGTGGCTCTCTGGCTTGGATCTCTCATCCTGGCTGCTTAGCCAGCTCTAGGAATCTGCCTGTCTCATGTCCTCAGAGCTAGAATTGCAGGTGTGCACCATCACACCTAGCTTTTTTAAAAAAATTGGATATTTTATTTATTTACATTTCAAATGTTATCCCCTTTCCCAGTTTCCCCTCTGCAAACCTCCTGTCCTTCTCTTCACTCTCCCCTTCCCTGCTTCTATGAGGGTGCTCCTCCACCCACCCACCCATTCCCACCTCACCGCCCTAGCATTCCTCTACACTGGGGCATCAAGCCTTCACAGGACCAAGGGCCTCCCCTCCCATTGATGCCAGATAAGGCCCCTCCAGCTCCTTCAGTCCATTCCCTAACTCCTCCATTGTGGTCCCTGTGCTCAGTCCGATGGTCTGGTTGGACGGATGCAAGCATCCACATCTGTATTGGTCAGGATCTGGCAAAGCCTCTCAGGAAACAGCTGTATCAGGTTCCTGTCAGCAAGCACTTCTTGGTATCCAAAATGGTATCTGGGTTTGGTGTCTGCATGTGGGATAGATCCCCAGGTGGGGCAGTCTCTGGATGGCCTTTACTTCAGTCTTTGCTCCATTCTTTGGCCCTGTATTTCCTTTAGACAGGAGCAATTCTGGGTTAAAATTTTTAGAGATGGGTGGGTGGCTCCATCCCTCAACCAGGGGTGGGGGCCAAGCCTAACCTCTGAATATGGTCTTGACAGGTTCTTTCTCCCCTTTGTGGGGGTATTTCAGCTAATGCCATCCCCATGGGGTCCTGGGAGACTCTTGCTTTCGTCTTGATTGCTACCCCCAGTTCCCCATCCCTCACTGCTACATACCTTTGTTCAATTTCCTGACCCTCTGTACATTTCCTCCATCTCCTCCCATACCTGATTCTTCCCCTCTCTCCCCCCTTCTCTTCCTCCCAAGTCCCTCCTACTCTCTATTTCCCTTGATTATTTTGTTCCCCCTTCTAAGTAGGACTGAAGCATCCACTCTTTGCTCTTCCTTCCTCTTGAGCTTCATGCGGTCTATGAGTTGTATCATGGGTATTCCACACTCCTGTTTACATATCCAGTCTGTTTGTCTATGTCTTTTTATTGGGGAATTGAGTCCATTGATGTTAAGAGATATTAAAGAATAGTAATTGTTGCTTCCTGTTATTTTTGTTGTTAGAGGTGGAATTATGTTTGTATGACTATCTTCTTTTGGGTTTGTTGAAAGAAGATTACTTTCTTGCTTTTTCTAGGGTGTAGCTTCCCTCCTTGTGTTGGTGTTTTCCATCTATTATCCTTTGTAGGGCTGAATTTGTGAAAAGATATTGTGTAAATTTGGTTTTGTCATGGAATATCTTGGTTTCTCCATCTACCGTAATTGAGAGTTTGCTGGGTATAGTAGCCTGGGCTGGCATTTGTGTTCTCTTAGGGTCTATGTGACATCTGCCCAGGATCTTCTAGCTTTCAGAGCCTCTGTTGAGAAGTCTGGTGTAATTCTGATAGGTTTGTCTTTATATGTTACTTGACCTTTTTCCCTTACTGCTTTTAATATTCTTACTTTGTTTTATGCATTTAGTGTTTTGATTATATGTGACAGAAGGAATTTCTTTTCTGGTCCAGTCTGTTTGGAATTCTGTAAGCTTCTTTTATGTTTGTGGGCATCTCTCTCTTTAGGTTAGGGAAGTTTTCTTCTATAATTTTGTTGAAGATATTTACTGGCCCTTTAAGTTGGGAATCTTCACTCTCTTCTATACCTATTTTCCTTAGGTTCTGTCTTCTCATTGTGTCCTGGATTTCCTGGATGTTTTGGGTTAGGAGCTTTTTGCATTTTGCATTTTCTTTGACTGTTGTGTCAATGTTTTCTGTGGTATCTTCTGCACCTGAGATTCTCTCTTCAATCTCTTGTATTCTGTTGGTGATGTTTGTGTCTATGACTCCTGATCTCTTTCCTAGGTTTTATATCTCCAGGGTTGTCTCCCTTTGTGATTTCTTTATTGTTTCTATTTCCATTTTTAGATCCTGGATAGTTTTGTTTTCCTTCACCTGTTTGGTTGTGTTTTCCTGTAAATCTTTAAGGGATTTTTGTGTTTTCTCTTTAAGGTCTTCTACCTGTTTACCTGTATTCTCTTTTATTTCTTTAAGGGAGTTATTTATGTTCTTCTTAAAGTCCTCTATCATCATCATGTGATTTTAAATCAGAGTCTTGCTTTTCTGGTGTGTTGGAGTATCCAGGGCTTGCTGTGGTGGGAGAGCTGGGTTCTGATGATGCCAAGTAGCCTTGGTTTCTGTTGCTTATGTTCTTGCCCTTGCCTCTTACCATCTGGGTATTTCTGGTGTTTGCTGGTCTTGCTGTCTCTAACTGTGGCTTGTCCCCCCTGTAAGCCTATGTGTCAGCACTCCTGGGAGACCAGCTCTCTATTGGTAGGATTTGGGTACGGAGAGCCACGGCACAGGGTAAGCTCCAGGCGCAAGTGGGAACCTGAAGCCACAGCTGGCTTTTTCTGTAGTTTCTGAGGTTTATACTGAGGAGAGGACCATGTGCCTGTGCAGTTACTAGCTTATCTCCCCACAACCCCCATTCCCATTTTCGAGACAAGATCTTCTATGTTACCCACAATTGTTTTGAACTCCCAGGCGCAAGTGATCCTCCTGCCTCAGCCTGTCATCTTTCTTGAGTATCCTACACTACAGAGACTACAGGTGCACGCCTGGCAGTTCCAAGCTCTTAATTAGGGAGATAGCCTGGGCCCTGGCCTATCAGAGCGGCTATACAAGTTTGTCACATCAGAGAAATAAAGGGCCTGGGCTGGGATTTGAAATGGGGCCCTCATGATTGCAGAGTCTACAGTCTTTTCACCCACAATCTGATTTCTGCACACCCACTGCTTCCCTGGGGACAGCGACAGCAAATCTACTGGGTTGTTGAGAGGGTAAACAAACCATGATGAATGAACCTCCTTTCCTAGTATGAATGCCTTCTTGTTGTTATTCTTCATGTCCTGACAGTATGCACAGCCTCTGCTGCTGCTTGCCTGTCTGGTGGGTTAAGGCATCAGAGCTCTCGGCTCTAATGGAAAGTCACGACTGAGACCAGAGTTAATGAAAAGTAGAGGACTCAGCCAGTGGCACGTGGCTTCCTACTCACCTGGACAAGGCCATTAGCGCTCCTGCAGTTAACTGGATTGTTCCATTCCCTGGCATACTGCTATCCCAGAAATACCCATCTGGGTGTGTCCCACATGAAACAACCCTACTCTATGAAACCAAGGCCTGTTGAAAAGATAAATGAGAGGTAATTATTTAATTAACCACAAGAGACTTTGTTTTGCAAACAGGATTGCTGCAGAGTTGTGAAATAACACTGACATTTTTATTCTAGAAGAAAGCCGGGATGTGAAGATGTGTGAGTTCTCTTCTGGTCCCTTTAGGGATGTTATGGAATAGCTTAGATGGGAAACATTGTGGAGTCAGGTGCCAGGGGAAGGTGTGGCACCTGAATTGTGTTGGGGATTGTTAGAAGCAGATATTTTGGGGCTGCTGGGCCAACCTTTATTCCAGCTATGAAGAGTACAGATGCTTGGAAACTTGCAAGGGACTGATCTAAGGTATCATGCTTGGGCTGTGTGACCCCCACATCCCTGTCCATCATTGGTCCCTGAGCTACCCAGATGCCCCTTCCCTCTCCTTTGTACTGAGTATTGCACCTACAGCCTCACATGGTGGGCATTCTATCACTGAGTTATTTTTATTTTGAGGCAAAGTCTAAATTGACTAGGCTATCCTTGAATTCAGTCTGTAGCTCATGAAGTCTGGAGCCTGTGGTCCTACTGCCTCAGCCTCCAGAGTAGCTGAGGTTTACAGGCATGTACCACCAGGCCCAGCTGAGCTTCTATCTTTCAAACTAGTGCTTGGCACTTGAATTGAAAGATAATGTCACACCAGGCCAGGGCTGCAACTTTAGAGTTGTGTGTACTCTGAAGAAGGCAGAGAAGCAGAGAGAGTACCTTCCAGTATGCAAAAGGACCAGGGGAGGAAGTATGTAACAGAGACAGTGGTAGGACCTGGCGAGCTTGATTTCCCAATGTTGAGCATTCTTGGAATGAATATGCCCAAGATCACCTCGGCAGCCGCTTGTAGCCTGATTCCCTGTATCCACTTGTGACAGGAAGGAGATCTCAGCTCAGGGTTCTTGGCTACCCTTACTGGGTACAGTGGTCTCTGAGGGAACTTTTTGTCTTGGTTACTGGACAAGGTAAAGCTGTTGTCCATGGGGACAGATTCCAGCAAACTAAACGATGGTGGTCCTTGACAGGCATTGATGCTGTTCGAGTGATGCTGGAGGAAACTCAGTGAAAGATGCCATCTTGCTTTCCCCTGCGCTAACCTTGAGGTCTTGCATTTGCTTCTCTAGAGGGCAACTGGCTGAATTATCACTGAGTAGGTTGGAGGTGACAATGCTGGATGAAGCCTCTCCTGTCCTCACCACAGGGGCTTGGACACATTTTCCTTCTTTGCAGCCAAATTATATACAGCAAGCCAATAGGCTTCCATTCTCAGCCTTTCTTCCCCCTGAAGTTTCACAAGGAAGGAGAAACTCTGTCTGGCTACCTGAGAGTCTTAGATACTGACACATCATATCCAGATTTTCTGTGGAGTCTGTTGGAGATGCATCGTGGCCAGGCATTAAGCAATTAATTGTGTTCAGTTCATTCCAAGGCCATTCATAGAAACAACCAGCTTGCATTTCGACATCATGAGAGTTCTCATAAAAGGGGTTGGTTGTCTCGCTGACCTCTTCACCTGATCCCCTGCTCCTCACTAATGCTGCTTGGCTGAGCCACCTCTTCCTGTCAAGCATCTCCCTGTGGGTCAATAGCATCCTTTGTGTGGGCTTCATGGGACCTTTGGATGCCAATCTATGTGTTGAATACTTCACATGGAGCCTACTGTGTCACTGTCATAGTCTCCGTGTGACTATTGGAGCCATTTCACAAATATGAAAACAGAGAGTCTGGGTCATTGACCCGACTCCACAGCAAGAGATTTGTACCATTCTGCTTTCCTAGGACTCTGGCTTTCATGTGTCTCCCCTCACCCCCAACCCCACTCCCATGCCACTGTCAGGACCTGGAGGAGAGAATGCTCAGGTGACCCACATGGCAGGAAGGCTCCCAGAACTTGGCTTTTCTCTCTCCTCCTCCTCCTCCATGAGCACAGTTGCCAATCTGGAACATGGCCCTTCTTAAGAAAGCCCAGGACAGAAGCCAAATGTTGACTCACCTGCCAGACTCAGTCTAGCCCCTGCCAAGATGCCTTAGGCCAGAGCAGGAGGCCTGGCAGGGCTGGCCCATCCAGGGGCCTGTGGCAGCTCTCAGAGAGCAGCTTCAAAGAGCCAGGCCTTCTCTCTTTATGCTTCAGGTTCCAGGGGCTAAAAAGATCCAGATGGGGCCGTCTTGCTCCTGCCTCCTCCCATCCTTCAGTCTGGAAGTTTCTCAAGGAGACTGTTTCCTCTGTGTTGCTCTGTGTGTGGCAGGCAGATCTCTGGGAATCCTCCAGATGGCTGCCCTCCTGCCTACCCCAGCACACACACTGGACCGAAGACTCCCAAGGACTGAAGATATGGATGTTGTCTGTCACAGGGGACTCTAAGCAATGGAGGTGATCCCAGCGGGTTTAATCCAACACAAAGGATGGAAGAGTGCTGACAAGGAGGACAATCTTCCAAGCAGAGTCTTTCTCAGGGGGTACAGGCACACTTCCAGCCCAGCTAGCAATGTGAAGTCAGCCTTCTGACATCTCAGCAAGAGTGAAACTGCACTACTTTACACTGCAGTGTGATGTGTTCAGCAGGAACAGAGACTGAACAGAATGAATAGCCAGTAACCGGTCCACTTTCTCCCCAACATGACTCTCCCAGGCTACTCCATTTGGTCAAGGCAGCTCTTCTTGCCTCTGGCCAACAATGTCAGTTAGCTTTGAGGCTCCTCTTTCTTGTTGATACTTTGTGAATCTACCAGCAAATTCTTTCAACTCAATGATCATTAGATAGCCAAGTCCTTAGCAGCTTGCTCTCCTGTTGGGGACCCATCCTTTCTTCTTTTTGCTCTGACAGCTGTGTGGTCCACTGAAGTGAGGCTTTAGTCCTGGATGCTCTCAGGCAGGAGGAGAGCGTCCTGTGGGCACTCTGTGTGTGTGTGTGTGTGTGTTGACCTACTTAGTTTTAAACAGGGACACAGGTCAGGGGTGAGAAGAAGGGTTTCCATTGGGAGGTCCCATAGGAAGCTGGGGCCACTCTAGTGTGGGTCCCTTGTAGGCATGGCAGACTCTCAGAGCTTCTGCTCTGCATATTTCCAGATAGAACTCTGTTGTCTCACAAAGGAGTTCCCAAGGCTGCTTCAGAATCAATTATCCTCAGAAGCCATGCTGTGAAATCCTTCCCAAAGAACAGGATTTTATTTATCATTCAAAGGTTTGGGGCGGGAGTGAGAAACGGTCAATGCTGATGACTGAAGACTCCCCAGGAGGTTTCCACGGACTGATAGGCAACCAGCCGCTCCAGTGGTTAAAATGGATAGTTCTCTAGGCAGTCGCAACTCCAGGGCCACTCACAACTTCCTCAAAGGCCTTTTTCAGAGTCTCAGCTTCTTCCCTGAGGATTGAGTGAGGTAACTTTGCTATTTTGGTCACTCAGCGAGGTATCAGATACACCAGGAGAGCTCAGTAAACGCTGGCTATTATGGCAGATATGTTGTCTGTAATTTACTTCTCAAGTGGAAGCATACTGTGTGTGTGTGTGTGTGTGTGTGTGTGTTCCCATGTTCATGTGTGTGAGCATGACACACTCGAATTCATCTTCATTGTAGGAGCAGTTAACGTTTGAAAGATCACAGCCCCACACTCCAGAGGAAGTGGCCTAAGTGCCCCAATTATCTGCCTTAGCTCAGCACCCACTGGTGTGTTAATTAGCATAATGGATTTCTAAAATGGTTTTTCATTGATGAAAAAAAATGGCACTTAAGGAAGGTAGATGGTTAGAAGTGGTTCGAAGGTTGCCTTGTTTGAATGCTGCAAGCAATTGAGTCAGGCCAGTCACTTCTCATCAAAAAGCATGGACCTTGGGGCTGGAGAGATGGCTCAGTGGTTAAGAGCACTGACTGCTCTTCCAGAGGTCCTGAGTTCAATTCCCAGCAACCACAAGGTGGCTCACAGCCATCTGTAATAGGATCTGATGCACTCTTCTGGTGTGTGTCTGAAGACAGCTATGATATACTCATATAAATATAAATAAATAAATAAATAAATAAATAAATAAATAAAATTTAAAAAACAAAAACAAAAAAGACACGGACCTGGGAGTCCAACCAGTCCTGAGTTTAGACAGTCAGTTTGATCACCCAGCTTAGCTCAATTTGGTTACCAGGTTAGCTCAATATGATCAGACAGTGTTACCCCATCTACCTCCAGTGAACGTTATGTGGAAGGAGTTGTCAAAATGTCTGAAAGACAAGTGAGTGAAGAGCTGGGAGATGCAGCCCTGTAGAGTGTTTGCTTAGCATGCACAGGGCTGTGGGTTTGATCCTCAGCACCTCAGACACCTGGCATAGTGGTGCCTTACCGTAGATTCAGTACTTGGGGGTGGAGACAGGAGAATCAGAAGTTCAAGGGCATCCTCACCTACACAGAGAGTTCAGGCCAAGCCTGGTCTATATGAGACCCTGTCTCAAGCAGAGTGAGTGAGCTGAGAGTGGGGAAAGAACAGTTGACGGGCCGTATATACTCTCATCCCAGTGTGGTGGAAACGGTGCCATGCCATCAAACTAAATGGTGAGGCGAGGAAGCCTGTAGTTTCTACAGACTTCCTACCATTGCTAGGTAAAGGAGCCAGCAGACTCAAAAGGGTGTATGTGTGTGTGTGTGTGTGTGTGTGTGTGTGTATGGGTGTGTGTGTAGGTGTGAGTGTGCATGTTTGCATGTGCCAAACTGGAGTGTGTGTGTGTACACGTGCAAGTG
>JADRCH010000017.1:6617589-6700504 GCA_019843965.1 Rhynchomys soricoides | reverse complement strand
TGTTTGCATGTGCCAAACTGGAGTGTGTGTGTGTACACGTGCAAGTGTGTGGGGGGTGTGTGTGTGTGTAGGTGTGAGTATGCATGTTTGCATGTGTCATGGTGTTCACATACATGTCTGAAAACAATGTTCAGGGGTAGGTGTTCTCTTTCTGCCTGGCTAATGCAGGGTTCCTTTTGTCTCTTTGCAGTGCTGTGTACTGCAGGCTAGCTGGCCTGCAAGCTTCCAGCTGATTATCCTGTCTCCACTTCCCATCTCCCATGGGAGTCCTGGATTACAAATGAGTACCACTGTATCTGGCTTCTCACAGCATTCTTATAATCAAACTCAGGCCAGCAGGCTTATGCAGTGAACACTTTTACTAGGGATGAGCTATCTCCCTGGTGCCAGGTAGAGAATTTAGATTCCATTTTCTCCCAGTGAGAGAAACTTAAAGCCACGGATCTTTCTAGAAGCAGCATGGCTGAGTATTATGTGCTGGGAGTATGGAACTTAGACCAGGATTTGAATATTGCTCCTCTTTCTTCACTACTAAGTGAAGTTTCTTCACTTCTCAAGCCAACTCTGATATTTACAAAATAGGTCTAAAGATACTTCCCTGTGAGTTATAACTCAAGAAAATGGGCTTAAGGCCACTTAACAAAATGTCCCACAGAGTGAATCTTCAGTGTGCCTCAGTATGTCACAGATTTCAAGCAGCTCATCAGAGTCTCTGTTGCAGCAGTCAACAAGCCAGGTGGGTTTCTTAGTGTTCATAACAACGCTGAGCATAAGCTTGCAAGGAGACACAGGAAAACCCTAGAAGGTTTAAGTATGAATCCCAGCTACCAGCCCAGACCTCTTGGAGGATAGTGAGAGGGACCAGAAGCACATGCTCAGTAAGCTTACCATGTATGCTGGTGCTCAGCAAGCTAAGGAGCCTGTGAGTGTAGGGTTAAGAACAACCTCAGGCTCCAAAGGCCCATCCACACTGCGTCTGAGCCAATAGCACCGGCTTGTGTGGGAGGCACTGGCTTCTCTACCACAGTGAGGAGGGAGGGTCACCCACATCTCAGTGACTTTACAAGCATGTGCCCTACCTTGTTATCAGAAACACCAATGACCTGATTGATAGGCTATCACTTGAGCTCTGAACGAAGAGGCCATCACTTGAGATCCTAAATCTTCTGCAGCTGACTCCTCTCACCCTAGGGAAGGCCCTCACATTAGTCACTTGCCTAACAGATGTGACAAATACCTTGACAGAAGCCACTTACAGGAAGAAGGGTTTGTTTCATCTCACAGCCCCAGAGTTGTCAGGCCAGGCTCTTCACATCACATAGTGTCCTGAAAGTAAGTCCACTATCCCTCCAATAGGTCACCACTAGTGACCTATTTTACCAGTGAGGCCCCACATCCAAAGGCTCCTCAGCCTCCCAAACAGCACCAGTAGCTGGGAACCAAATGTTTGAATACATGTACCGGCAGAGGTCATTCCACACACAGGCCGTACTGACCCTGTACCTCCACAGAGACTTAGAAAAATGAATGGGTGGACCAGGTGCTGTGGTTGCCTGCCCCAGGCTCCGGAAGCTGTTCTTGTCATTGAATCAACAGTTTAAGGTATAAAGTCAAAGGAAATGACCCTGCAGTTCACACCTGCAACACCGGCCCTCTGTGGTTAGAGCCAGGGAGAAAAAGAGTTCAGGCTATCTTTGCCTATCCAGCAAGTTGGAGCCAGCCTGGGCTGCATCAGGCTCTGTCTCAAAAAAAAAAAAAAAGGTAAAGAATTAATATTTTCATGTTATTAAATATTTCTCTAAGTGAAGAATTCCACACTGGCTTGGATGAATGAGTCTCTTGGAATGTCTGATGGCTTTATTACCTGTCAGCTGGCTGGGATTCTCAGTGCTCTGTCTGAACGGAAGTCACCCACAGGCAAAGCATGGTTTCCTCTGGGTTTCCAGTTCCAGGCCCCTGAGTGTCAAGGCCTCATGGACTGACAGCCCTGGAATTGGCTCCAAGCTCAATATGACAGAGACTTGTAGCTTTAGGTGAGATGTATGCTTCTCTGGCTTTGACTGGTAGCATCCCTGCACTCAGTGGCCAGAAATCCATGAGTCACAGCTGCAGCTCACACACTGGTGTCAACAGATAACAATAAGACAGCTCTCTGGAGCCTTCCTAGACCTTAATCGGAGCTCCTTATTAGGACTCCTTACTTTGGCTCTGCATGGCCTCTGCTCCACCCCCAATTCTACTTAATTCTCAGCCTTCACCATCCACTTCCAAAGTCCTCCCTCATGTGTTTTCTGGATGTCTTCAGTCACAGCCACCTCTGATCTTTGTTACCAAAGACAAGTAGATAAAAGACGCTACTCAGAAAAGCCTTTTATCGGCCTAACCTTGCTTCCCAAGGGTCATCATAGGCGGGTGTCTGCCCAGTGGCTGCAAGAGGGAGTTAAACAGCAAAGCTATGTGGCCATAGGCAGGGGGCATGCAGAGATGATCGCTAACTCTCACCTGTCACAGCACCGTGTGCTGTACTATAAGGGCCAGTCACAGCCTATGTAGGTATGACTTTCTCACAACTGACATTAGGTGAGTGGTCTTCCTCTTCTGAACCTGATTGAAGACAGCTTCTGAAAGCTTCCAGAGCAGAAGAGGTGGTCTCTGGAATAGAGGGGTAGTCAATGGGGTCTTCTCATGGTCATCAAGGCTTGCTAGCCTGGAATGGGGGTTTCCTGAACAGATGCAGTCTGTGGCTGAGTGAAGCCTCCTGAAGCCAGGTCTTCAGTAGCCATGCTTACAGTATCCCTTCCAGCTGAGGTACAGCTTTCTCTGAGTAAATCCTTACAGGTTGCCAAGCATAAGGGAAGAGTCTGTCAAACAGCCATTCCCAACAGCTTCATTCATCCACAGAAAAGCAGCAAAGGTCAAAGGGCATTGTGGGAAAGAACTTATCGAAAGTTGAGCTAACATGCTCAAAGACATATAGAGTTACTTGGTCCTTGTCCCAGCACCCTAGGAAGAGCTGGGTCCCACTGAATGTCTCAGTGGTAAAGACATGAGAGAGGAGGCTGGAGAGGAAGCTAGGTGGGCGGGGTACCAGGTCTCTGAGGTCTGCTTTCATCACAGCAGTTCCTCCTCTGGGGCTATCTGGGTATAACTGGGGTCATCTGGGGCTATCTGGATATGACCAGGGTCATCTAGCCTTCTAGCAAGATGGAATCAGAGGCTTAAACATTGAAAACCACATTATCCTAAACTGTCATTCAAAAACTTAAACCCTAGTATCTTTCCTTTTTAAACAAATCTTAGTTGGAATGACACTTTGTGACGCGACATTCTAAAAGAAATACTTTCTATATTTTAGGCATATTTTACTGTGTGTATTTTTTTAAAGATACAACACACACACACACACACACACACACACACACACACACATATACACACTCCACACAGGTTTAACGAAAACTCCCTCTCACCTCAGATACTCAAGGAGCCAGATCTGAGGGCTCCTCTGTCCACTCATCAGCCGGTGTGCTCCACACTCATCCCTGTGGCTGTTTTGCCCCTGACTGGGCTTTCCTGGAAGCTAGCCCCCAGACTGAACTTTGGGTAGAAAATGAGATGGCCAGGAGTTCTACTGAGCCTGGGACTGGAGGTTTTCCAGAATACTCTGGTCACACACATTAAAATAAAATAATAAAATAAACTAAAATAAAGAGGGAAAAGATTTGAGAAAGAGAAAGCGGGAGGGAGGGAGGGGAAGAGGAGCGGAAGGAGGGAGGTACTGATGTTGCCTCTGCTGGGTCCCACTTATGACCTCTAGGGGACACTCCACAATGCCCCATCCAAGGAGCACTTTCTTTTTTCTTTTTAATTTAGTTGTATTTACATCCTGATCAAAGTTTCCCCTCCCTCCTCTCCTCCCAGTCTCTCCCTTCTTACCTCCGGTCTTCCCCACACCCATCCACTCCTCCATTTCTCCTCAGTAAAGGGCCAGCCCCAGCCTCACTGAGTGTCAGCCAGCCATGGCATATCAAGTTGCAATAAGACTAGGCACCTCTTCTGTTAAGCCTAGACAAGACAACCCAGTAGGGAGAAAGGGTCCCAAAGGCAGGCAACAGAGTTAGAGATAGCCCCTGATCCTGCTGTTAGGACTCCCACAAGAAGACCAAGCTACACAACTGTACATATGTGCAGAGACCCTAGGTCAGGCCCCGTGCCCAAGGAGCACTTTCTAAGGTGGCCCCTGCCTGGCTGAGAATTACTGTGAGCGTGGACCCAGTACTAATGAAGCCACCTGGATAGGGTGGGAGCACCAGCAACATTTCCTGTGAGAGTTTTCTGTATATAACACATGTATATATTTTATTTGAGATGGTCATGTCACTAGGAATGGAATCAAAAGTTGTAATACTGGTCCACGTCCCAGCCCTTCTTTTTATCTTAAGACGGGTCTCACTGCTACCTAAGCTAGCCTTGCACTTACTCCGAAGCCAAGGCTTTTTTAATTTTGTTTTTGGCTTTGGTTGGATTGGAATGTAGCCCAGGTTGGCATCCAACCCCTGGTGTTCCTTCTGCCTCAGCCTCCCATGTAGCTGGGATTCCAAGGCTTGCACCTCAAAACTCTATTTTTTTTATTGTTTTACAATTTATTATTATTATTACCACTATTATTACTACTACCTCTATTGTTGTTGTTGTTATTGTTATTATTATTGTTATTATTATTATTATTATTATTATTATTATTATATTTCCTTGAGATAGAGTTTCTCTCTATAGCCTTGACTGTCCTGGAATTCACTCTGTAGACCAGGCTGGCCTCGAACTCTGATATTGACCCACCTTTGCCTCCTGAGTGCTGGGGTTAAAGGCATGCACCAGCCAACACACCTGGCTGATTTTATTATTTTTAGTCTGGCAAATATGTGTATCTTTGGGCCCAAATGTACACATAGAGGTCAGAGGACAATTTTCGGGAGTGAGTTCTCTTCCTTCCACCATATAGAGCCCAGGGATCCAAACTCAGGGTTGTCTGGCTTGGTTGAAAGTGTCTGTGCTAAGCCATCTTGCTGGTCCAGACCTAGTTATTTTAAAACATGAGACCCTCTATTCTTGGGTCTCTATGTACCTTGATTTATGAGGATGCACAACAACTGAAGAGCCTGCCTTTTAAATTTTTTTTATTATTATTATTTATTTATTATATGTAAGTACACTATTTCTTCTCTCTCCAGCCCCTCTCGCTCTGGCTCTGCTCGCTGTAACTGTCTTCAGACACCCCAAAAGTAGGCGTCAGAGCTCATTACGGATGGTTGTGAGCCACCACGTGGTTGCTGGGATTTGAACTCAGGACCTTCAGAAGAACAGTCAGTGCTCTTAACCCCTGAGCCATCTCTCCAGCCTGAGCCTACCTTTTTAGACCACAAATTCAATACTTCATTCATGTCAGGGGACCGGGTTTGAAATTGTCCTGGGGTTAATCAAATCATAGAACTCATCATGTAAATGACCAGGGATAAAATAATGCTAAAACTAATAAAACACACTTCAGATGAGTTCTCTGTTGAAGTCATCTAAAAGCCGTCCGGCCGAGCCACTTAAGTTGGCTACGTACGGAAAAGCCTGGCTCTCTCGAGTTGTCCTGCCCTCGGCACAAGCCCACGTGCTAATACAGGGTACTGACAACCTCGAGCCCTGCGTGGGCGACAGTCAGGTGTTCATGGCCCAGGCAGTCTGCCTCCCTTTCCTCACAGAGGCTGCAAGATTGCTCTGTCTAAACAGCAGGAATAAGTTCCCTTTGTCACTGTGTCTCCATGGTAATTGGACACGTGATCGTCTTTTTGGAGTTCTTGGCAAACCTGTGACTGTTGGGTTTGGCTTTTACATTCCAGACTGTGAAGGAAACCGGAGGGAAGGAATTACTCTTCCCCAGAGCCTAGGGCTGTTTCCTGAAACAGTTTGGGAGGTGCCTCCCACCCTAGTGGTTTGGGGAGCCCCAACCCTGACTTTTCAGAACACTTGCTGAGGAAAATGGGAGTAGAGGTGGCTTTCAGCCAGTGATGATTTTATGGAAAGACTCAGGTATGCTAAAAGTTAGGCTAATGGCTGTGTTTTGTAAACAATGATGCAGATGAAATGATCTCTGAGATGAGCTTAGGTACACGAAGGTAGGGATGGGCAGGAAACTGGACCCACCGCGGGGCTGTGACCTGGGTATTCACGGTCTTGTTCTGTTGGGTTTTGTAAATTTTAAGTTTCCCTCAAAACAAACAAACAAACAAAAACTGTTGTTTTAAAGTAGAAAAGACCTTCCCTATCCAGAGAGGCATTGCAGGTGTCACATGTGTGTCAATAGACGGCAGAAAAGAGAGAGACTAGGTTTATGCTCACGATTCTGACCTATGAACACGTGACTTATTAGTAGCTGAACATTCCCTGAAAAAAGCCAGCTGAGATGACCTCTGCCCGCTGCCTTAATGCTCAAATGGGGCGTAGCACTCCTGAGACCACTCTTGAGATGACCGCGGACACTCAGAGACCCCAGGTGCCACTGGCGGAGAAATGGAAGAGAAAGAGAAACAGAAGGATGTGGGCACAATGAAGAGAAGCAGAACTGCAGACTCGAGGGTAGAGAGGAACAGCTCGATGTGAATAGCCAGGGACCATGGTGGGGTCCTGGCCTGTGCTGCCACCAGAGGCTATGTCTGGGTTCACGGCCCTGAACCAGTAGGCAGATGTCCCTGGTCTGAGCTGCAGTTGTCTAAGGGATGTGCAGAACTGGTCCCACACAATCCTGGGAGAGCTAGCCCCAGGGACATGGGAGCAAGAGAGCTGACTGGTGCCAGCCAGCTGCAGAACTCAGGAGAGCAGGCCCCAAACATTGTGTGAGCTGTGGGTAAGTCAGCCTCGAGAATACATGCATGGTACAGCTGGCCCTACCACTCCTCTTCTATGTGGTGGTGTGAGTGAGGGAGAGATCCCCTCTGGTCCCCTCCTCACCACCTGCCACAGTCAGGAGACCTGGCCCTGGGATCATAAGAGCAGGAGACCTGGCCCTCACCAACTGCAGCCCTCAGGAGAGCTGACCCTCTTACATCTTACCTGGCCCTGCCACCCCTGAGGGTGTGAGTGCAGGAGAGCCAGCCCTACCTCTTGTCACTGGGTGACAAGGATGAAGGAGAGACACCCTCTTCTCCTTCCCTGTCCCTTGCCATCTACTGCAGGCACGAGAGCCAGCCCTAGGGTCATGAGAGTGGAGAATTGTCCCTCACTAGCTGCATCTTGGGTCCTGCTCCTTGCCTGAGCAGCAGGATAGAGCTGGACCTAGTTGAGGGGTTTGCTGGTGAGCCAGCCCCCTAGGCCATGATAGCAGGACAGCCAGTGGGCTGACTAGCACAAATACCTCTCAGGTCCAAATCCAGGGCTTTGAATTGGTCCACCCCAACATCTATCCCATCAATACATGAAGGGATCAGACCTGTAGATCTAAAACTACAGGATCACCATGACACAGGGCAGCAACAGGATATCCAAGAGGGGTCCCAGTGAGGATCCAATATTGATAGAGTAGCAGAAGCCAGAGGCCTAGTACTAGACCAAGGAGTCATTGCTGTGAACATTTGCAAGCAAACAAGTGTGGACAAAAGGGTATACTGTGGGACACACAGTGACACTACAACTTCCATGAGAGGTTTTTTTTTTTTCTCAGTTGGGGGGAGGTTGCAAGGGGGGGGGGGGGGGGGGGGGGGGGGGGGGGGGGGGAGAACAAGGAGGGGGGAGGTGAGTGAGATTGGAGTGCATGATGTGAAATTCACAAAAAACAATAAAACTTTTTTTAAAAAAGCATAGTGATTATTCGAATGAATGTGGCTTTAAGGTAAATGGAATTCAAAGATAATCTATGCCAGAAAGCTCTGACCTGAAGGTCAGATGCAGGTTTAGGTGTGGGATTGGGGTTGGGGTGGGGCAGCTCTGCAGCTCAGCTCCTAGGGCTTCAAACAAGAACCCCCGTATCTGTAGAGGGTACAGTTCTAAGATCTTACCCCTCCCATCCCAGAACCCCCAATTTGTCAAGTCGGGCTGTCTAGAGTATAACAAATTCCAGGGATGGGAGAAGTTAAAGTCTGGGTGTTCTGAACTTCAATGGAGACGAATTTGTGGTATAAAACCTGGCGCTATGGTACACACCTGTGATCCCAGCTCTTGGGCGGTAGCAGCAGGAGGTTCAGAAGTTCTGGTTCATCCTTGACTACGTATGGACTTCAAGGCAAGCCTGGGCTACTTGAGACTCCATATGATAGAGCCTCTGTCTTTCTCTTTGATGTAAGTAATTTCAAGTCCAGCAAACTGTCCAGGCCTCAGGCGGGCTGTAACCAATTCCACTCCTGGGCCTAGGTACCCGGAATTTGAACTCAACCTGAGGGAACACCTAAATAAAAGAAATTTTGTTTCTGCCATCTCGGACCCAGGACTTGTTTTAGTTATCATAAACAATGGAGGTGTTTGCTCTTGAAGGAGCAGGATGGTGTGGCTTTGGTGGCTTTCCAAAGGATTCAGAGTTCTGAGCAAACTGCTGAATCCATAACTCTGTCATTCAGTTCCATGGGATCTCGGTGAGTACCTTAATTTCTTATCAGGGGTGAGTGCTGGCCGTGTATACCTAACAGATGGCACAGGGGTGAGATGAAGCCATCTGTACAAAATGCTCAGTGTAGCACTTGGAACAGGAGACTATAGCGTGCCATGCTCTGTCCATCCAACAGTCTCAGTTCACCTGTGGTGTAAACAGGAAATGGTTTATTGGTTCTCATAATCATAACCTGTGAGTGGGTACACATGTTTGCCCGTCAGATAGTCACACTAGGACCTCAGGTGTTCTCAGAAAACCTTTTTCACCTTTGGTTTGAAACAGAGTCTCTCATTGACCAGGAACTTTACCACTAAGCTAGGCTAGCTGGCCAGCAAGCTCCAGGGACCAGCCTGTCTCTGCCTTCCACCTCATTATTGCTGGAATAGCAAGTGTAAGCTACTAAATGTGGCTTCTTATGTGGATTCTGAGAATGGAAGACAAGTCCTGTGTTTTCAAGGCAAGCACTCTATTGACTGAATCATCTTCTCATATGACTTCCCAGCATCCTTCTGGGCATCACTGGTCCTTTTCCAGATCTTGCTTCACTATAACCTTTGTGATAGTGAAGGTCCTCTTTTATATACCTTTGATGGTCCTCTCCATGGGCCTCCTGGACGTGTATAAAGCCCACTGGCTTCTAGCTCCATAACACCTTCAGTCAGCTCCCTGATGCTTCACTGCTACCATCCAGGTCTGACTCACTGTAATTCCTTACAAAATTCTTACCAAGCCACCTGTAGCTATCCCCTTTTTCTGTCATTCCACACCCCAGATCCACTCCCCACCTGATAGCTGAGGTGTCAAGTCTGTGGTGGTTTGAATAGGAATGGCCCCCATAGACTCATGTGTTTGAATGCTTGGCCCATAGGGAGTGGCACTGTTAGCAGGTGTGGCCTTGTTGGAGGGAGTGTGTCCTACGGGAGGGAGGAGTGAGCTTTAATGTCTCCTATGCTCAAGCCCCACCCACTGTGGGACACGGCTGCCTGCAGATCAAGATGTAGAACTCTCAGCTCCTTCTCCAGCACCATGCCTGCCTGGACCCTGCCTTGCTTCCCACCATATGATGATAATGAGCTGAACCTCTGAACCTGTAAACCAGCCTCAATTAAATGTTGTCCTTTATACGAGTTGCCTTGGTCATGGTGTCTCTTCACAGCACTATAACTGAAAGGTCAGCTCGGAAACTTTGAGATATTCCACCAGGGTTCCCCCCCCCCCCTTCTGAGCACATGGATGAAACAGGTTAGAAAGCACGTAGGCTGGAAGGGAGGGTCTGATTAAGCCCCTGCTACCTCATTCACTAAAGACCAATCAGTTTAAAAGTCACACTGTTCTGCCAATCACATTGTACCTAATGGCGGCTGTTCTAAAATCCTATATAAGGTCCCTGAATGGGCTCCACGAGGTCACCCTCCCATCTTGGTATGTAGAGCGACCTCAGCATGCTAATGAATCAATAAATTTCTCTTGCATTTTGCATTAGCAACAGTGCTCACTGAATCCTGGGACCGCAGCTCTCTCCTCTCCTCCTCCCTTCCTAGGGTGGGTTTGGGGGCTGGGCTGCCCCCTTTCCACATGACCTCAGATCAGGCATGGCGACCCACTGAATTTAAGCATATTAGTCAAAAGAGGAAAAGAAACTAACCAGGATTCCCACAGTAATGACGACATGATGGCTCTGAGACAAAAAGCCAGAGAGCAAAAGATGCCTGCTTCCTATAAGCCGGTAATCATAAAACAGAATTTTCCATGGGAATTTTGGGTTAATATGCTGGCATGACAAATTAGAAAAAGCCTAAAAATAGGTTCATAAAATATTTGTGTAGTTTACTTCATTTGTTTTAAATTGTTTTAATTATCAAAAGGGGTGTGATTTTAAATTTTGTGATTGCTTCATTATTCCTCCGGGAGAGAGGTCAAGCTGAAAGTTTTCCTAGTTACTGGCTAAAGGACATGCTGATTTGAGAAAAGGGCTTTGTCTTTATGGGTTTTTTGTTTTGTTTTGTTTTGTTGAAATGATTAGACTCTACACATCTTCCAGAGTTATATGAATCAGATTTGATAGAGGAAGATCCCCTAAAGAACTAGATTCAAAAGAATCAAAAAAAGGTAGACATTCTTCGTACCATCCTTCACATTGCACAAATAAAGACTTATTATTGGTCATTATTAAAATTGACTCATAAAAAGAGATTGCCTTTACAAACTGATTTTAGATTATTAAGCATACGAGCTAAGGACCAGATAGCAAATTCGTAGTTCTGAGTTAATTGTTAGGGTGTTTTCAAGATAATTTAATTAAAAATAGCTGGGAATAGTTAAAAGACAAGAGTGTAGATCACTGTGCATAGATAGGTAGCCTTTAATAATGTCAGAAATCCACAGAATATGCTCAGAATTCTGACGGGATTAAAGACTGATTACAGTCTCATAGCCAACCCAGGCAGTTTAATATTATGAAAGATGATATAGACTTGAGAGAATGGTTTTCAGATGGTATACCAGCTAAGCCAGGACATCACAGGTGTGGAACTGTAAGACTTTTTAAGTTAGGATATACAGGTGGCAGATGGACTGGGTGTTAGCTGTATCTTACACTTTATAAGTTACAGAATGGTAATAGTTGTGCTCAATTTATATCTGAAATAAAAGAGCCTTTTAATTGGACAAAAGGGAGTTGTCTGTAGGCAGGTGAGGGCAGGTGAAAGATAAGGCTAGAACCTGTGATTTGGTAGAAAAAAAAAAAAAGAGGCAGGCTGAGAGTTTTAGAGTGGGGACAGAAACAGACAAAGGGGGAGAAAATCTAGTAGAGGACCCCTCCCCCTCTCATAGATAAAGGCCTTTCTTTCCCCAAGACCTGCCTCACAGGTGCTGGCCATCAGGAAAAAAAGAAGCCCAGAAGAAGAAATCCAGACCTGAGAAGAAATTGATCCTTCAAAAACCTTCAACATCCGACCTGTTACTCCAAGACCCTCCTCCTCTATATCCCCTTATCTGGTCCCTACAGCCCTACCCCCCTTTACCGGAGGGAAGAGCAGGAGGTTCCAAGGGGCCAATTAATCTCTCTAAAACTGTCTTATTTACTCATCAGCCCACCTAAGATGAAGTTAGAAAGAATGCCCCCTCAGACACCATCGATTGACCAGGCTGTCATCAACATCCAGCTTTTCCTGACTGTGGCAGAAGGTAAGGGGCACCTGACCAGAAGGTCCATTGCCAGACTCTGTTGGCAGGTCTCAGAGGAACCATTTGAGATAACAGAAAAAGCTTCAGAGGCTAGAAAGACAGGGTGGGCTGTCAAAAGAGTTAGTGCAGGTTGCTGAGAAGGTCTGCCATGGCAGGGAGACAGGAGAGGAGAAGGAGCAGAGGAAGAAAGAAAGGAAAGGAAGAGAAATGACAGGAAAGGAATCTACAATTCAGGCAGGAATCTAATCTTAGGCTAGAACAGGGAAGTAAGCTCAGGTAAGAATTTAATTTTAGGGTGGAACAGAAGAAGGCTTCAGGCGAGAATCTGATTTTTGGCTTGGACAAAGAAGTAGGCTCAGATATTTCAGTCATCCTGACACGCCCTCAGATACATCGATCACAGGAATGATCACAGACTTTTGCTTATTGCCTTGCTCATTCCTTGGCTATTTGCATTTATTGTATTGCAACCTAGAACTGACCTTATTGCTGGCATGTAATTAAAATAGTATAAAAGCAGATTGGGAAAAAAATATACCTGCCTTCATTCTCAGAATTGACTGAAGCCATTGGGCCTGAGAGTGTCCTAACGGAAGATGGGAGCCAAAAATCCCAGGCCTTGGGAAAAGCGCCCCCAAGCGGCTAACGGTGTTAGCCCTGAGTGAAGACAGTGATTAGGGGAGACCTTCTTCCCGAACCCAGGGTAACTCTGAGAGTAGAAGAGAAACCCACTCAATTCTTGGTGGACACAGGGGCTCAACACTCAGTCCTCCAAGCCAATGGCCCCATTTCAAGAAAAGATCTTGGGTCAAAGAAGCCGTTGGCACCAAAATGTATTCATGGACTACCTGAAGAACAGTCAGTGGACCTAGGGATGGGCCGGGTATCCCATTCATTTAAGGTTACCCCAGACTGTCCCTACCCTCTGTTGGGGTGAGACATACTCTCCAAAATGGGGGCCCAGATACATTTCCTGCCCAATGGACCGCAACTAGCTAACCCAAAAGGAGAGACCTCGCTGACTGAACCCCGCCAAAAGCCAAGGCTACCTGGTTTACAGATGGGAGCAGTTTTCTCCATAAAGGTCAGAGATAAGCAGGTGCTGCTGTGGTGGCACAAATGTCATCAGGGCAGAACCTCTACCCCCTGACAGGTCAACATAGGAAGTGGAGCTAACTGCCCCCACCAAGGCCTTAGAACTTGGAGCCTACAAGAAAATCAACATCTATACGGATAGCAGGTATGCCTTTGCCACATCCCATGACCACAGAGCTATATGCCAAGAGAGAGGACTACTCACACCAGAGGGAACAAACAAGAAATCCTAGATCTCTTAGATGTCCCAATGAAGCTGATAACCGTGAGTATTATTCATGCCCGACATCAGGAAGGAAGAAAGTCAGTGGCCCAGGGCAATAACCAGGCAGATCTAGTGGCTCGAGAAGTGGCTATGCAGGAGCCTATCTTGGTTATGGGCCTACAAGAAACACCTACTGGGAAATGGGACTGGACTAAGGGTTGGCCTCATATAGAATACACTGAAGATGAAAGGACTCAGATTGCTAGCCACCCTACCAACCATCACCTAGAGAAGAAAGGGAAATGGCACACAAGAAAGAAAACTATGCTCCCCAGAAAGCAAGCAAGACTTACTAGACCAAATGCACAGATGGACTCGTTTATAGGATAAAAAGCTTGTCCAAGCAGTTAAGGGACCTAGAGTTTATATAATAAGACTCAGGTTCTGGGCCAGAAAGATAGGACAGTGTAAGGTGTGCCAGCAAGTGAGTGTTTATGCAGCCAAGAATAAACAGGGCAAAAGACCTAGGAGAGAACAGCCTACAGTATATTGAGAGGTCGATTTTACAGAAGTTAAGCCAGGAAAATGTGGTTACAAATACCTTCAGGTGTTCATAGCTACTTTCTCTAGATGGGCTGAGACGGTCCCCAACAACATGCCATGGTATCCAAGAAGATATTAAAGGAAATTTCCCTGAGGTTTAGAGTGCCCAAGGCAAGTGGATAAGACAATGGTTTTGCTTTTGTCAGGTAAGCCAGGGGGTGGCAAAAGTATTAGGGACAGATTGGAAACTACATTGTGAGTACCGTCCCCAAAGCTCAGGGCAGGTAGAGAGACCTTAACTAAATTGACCTTGGAGGCTGGCTCAGACTGGGTGGTGTCTTTCCCCTTGGCCCTGTTCTGAGCTCAGAACACTCCCTACCATTTTAACCTGACTCCTTTTGAAATCCTGTGTGGTACCCCAACTCCCTTGGTGTACACTGGGCTCTCCCAAGAGGTATCCCACAGCATGAGATTTGGCCCAAACTGCCTTAAATGCTCCAGGGATGCCAGAGACCCCTCACTGCTTCCAGATGTGACAAGATCTATATAAAGAGACATCGGACACAGTTGCTGGACCCAGATAAAAGAGACCCTTCCTGGCACTGCTAGTTACTCCCACAGTTCTCAAGGTAGACGGTACTGAGGCCTTGGTGTACACTTCCCGTGTGAAACCTGCAGATGCCCTGATCCCCAGAGACCCCCCCAGCTAGACAGTACAAAAAAAGACAATCTGCTCAAACTCAAGATCACTTGACCTTTATCATGATGTTTGTAGTACCTTTAGACAACACTCACTGTCTCCCTTCTGTTGTGGTTGGGGGTGGCTGGGGCTGTCACCAAGACCTCTGCTTTGGTCTTACAAAGGAAAAACCATCAGTCATCTTAAGGAATCACTAACTTTGTTATCAGAAGTAGTACTATAGAATAAAAAGAGATTAGACTTAACTTTTTCTCCAGCAAGGAGGGCTATGTGCTGCCTTAGCTGAAGAGTGTTGCTCTTATATAGACCATTCTGGGGTTGTTGAAGATTCAATCGCCAAGGTGAGAGTAGGGTTAGCCAAGTGGAAGAGAGAGAGAGAGAGAGAGAGCGAGCGAGCAGAGTCAGGGCTGGTTCAAGTCATGGTTCAACCTCTTAGTTAACGGCCCTCATATCTACCTTGTTAAGACCTTAATTGTTCTTCTCCTACTGTTGACTTTTGGCCGCTATTTTGAACTGCTTGGCTGCTTTTGTTAAGGAACGCATAGGTGCAGTACAGCTAATGATCTTACAGCTATCTTCAGGATTGAAGCATGCACAAGAAAAAGGGGGGAATGAGAGGTCAGCTTGGAAACTTTGAGATATTCCACCAGGGTCCCCTCCCCCCTCTAAGCACATGGATGAAACAGGTTAGAAAGCACGGAGGGTGGAGGGGGGGGCTGATTAAGCCCCTGCTACCACTACCTCATTCCCTAAAGACCAAAAATATCAGTTTAAAAGTCACACTGTTTGCCAATCACATTGTACCTAATGGCGGCTGCTCTAAAATCCTATATATGCTCTCTGAACGGGCTCCACGGGGTCGCCCTCCTGTCTTGGTATGTAGAGCGACCTCAGCATGCTGATGAATCAATAAATTTCTCTTGCATTTTGCATCAATCCCCGACTCCGTGTGTCCATTTGGAGGGTCTTCGGTACGGTAAGACTCCCCAGAGTCTTACATAACCCAAACTAAGGCAATGTCATACCCATTCCTAAACAGCTTGGGAATGAAACTCACCACTTCCCCCGTGTCACAGGCCCCACCAGATCCAGTCCTGGCCAACCTCCCAGCTTTATCCTTATACCAGTCTGGCTGGCTCCACGGATCTCTGGCCACAGTAGCTGATTTAAAGATCTGTAGATGAAAAGCAAGCTGTAATGAAGCTTCAACACCCCTACACACACACACACACACACACACACACACCTCCATAGTTTTGTAGACAGGCTGGACCCAGATAGTAGGGTCATTTTCTCTCTATTTGATAGTTAATGTTAGTTGGCAACTTGGTTGGTTTCAGAATGCCTTCCTGGTCCCAGAGCTTTAGTAAGGCACACCTTTGGATGTATCTGTGAGGGAATTTGCAGAGAGGATTAACTGATGATGGAAAACCTACCCTGAAAGATGCTATGAGTCCCATGAGTCAGGGACCCACACTGATTAAAATGGCATAACAAGAGAAAGCCAGGTGAGTATTCCCTTCTCAGCTTCCTGACCCACTGATCTGTAACAAGGAGCCTCCCAGTCCTGCTGCCATGAAGACACCTGCCATTAGGGATTGCGTCCCCTCCTTTCCTAAGTTACTGCTGGTTGTATATATGTTCACAGCAGTGAGACAAGCAACTCATTAATATGCACTGGGCATTGTGGTTCCTGTTGGGGTTCCTTTGGCTGTGTGGTTGTGTTGGGCTGGGACATCAGTTGTAGCTTGCCTGTCTACTGGGTATCTCTTGCTCTTTGGTCTCTTTAGGAACAGCCTGAACCTTCTGCATGTTGCCTCAGGGCTCTGGTGAGTGGTACTTGGAAGTGTCAGATCTCTTGCAGAACACTGCCACTTCAGCTGGATCAGAGCAAGCCAAAAGTCATACCCTAATTCAAGGAATATAGAATGATCTCCCCCTTCTCTTCTCTCTCTCTCTCTCTCTCTCTCTCTCTCTCTCTCTCTCTCTTCCTCTGTGTCTCTCTCTCTTTCTCTCTCTGTGTGTGAATGTGCTGCTAAGCCTGGCTTTCTCAGTGGGTCTTGTGACCTAACTCAGCTCTTCATGCTTACACATCAAGTACCCTACCCCTGAGTCATTTACTAGGCCAGAGTTGGGCTATCTGGACCCATAGCTCAGACCCTTGTCTTCTTCTTTCCTTTCATGGGGCCTCTGTACATGCTGCCCCTCCTTGCTGATTATTCTCCTTGCTGGCCTCTGTTTCTGTCACCTTGTCTTTCAGACCTCAGCTCATGTGCCATTTCCTTGGAGGTGATCGGCCAGTGGAGAAGCAGCTAGTTACTCTCATGTTACCCTTAAGTATTTCTTTGGGGGACATGCACTGAGGACTGACCATCTCCTGTGTCCCCTAAGATCTAGGATCTAGGATCTAAAGAAACAAGGTAACAAGACAGCTAGGTTCTTGCCCAGGCTTTGATTCCAATAGATAGAAGTGGAGGATGAGCCCATAGAGCACAATGCTGAGGCTCATGCTTTAGACAGATCTCTCACCAGACCTCTCCACTTGAGAGGCAAACCGTCATCAAAGCCTGCTTCTGCCCCTTCTGCCCCCTGTGATCCTAGGGGAAGACAGGCTAATCCTCTATACTTCAATTTCTAAAAGCAACAAGAATTAAGAGTATCTAGAGGGGAAGTTGTAAAGACCAGTGATAACAATTAGGATGAACTTATCAAAGGACGATAAGTAAGCTCTTGTTATATTAATTAATTACATCATTTTAATGCAAACTCTGATTTACTCGGTTGCCTCTTTTCCCCTGTAGTTTTAAAACTAGGAGAATTACACCAGAAGGCTGCACTAGGATTTCCCTGCCAGGCTAGCAAAGGTTTCATATCTTTATTTTGCCAAGATCTAGACCCCAGTACATTTTTCACAAGAGTATGCTTCTGTTAACATGACTTCAGGCTCACATCTTGCCAGAAACTCAATGAACAGCTTGTCCTTGGGTGTAGTGGGAGCCTGAGGTAGGAGGATCACTATGTGTAGGAAGCCAGCCTGGGTTACACGGTGACTTCTAGGTTGACCTAGACTGCATAGTGAGACTTTATTTAAGTAAAAACGACAGGGAAAGTCTATTTGGCTCATCCCTGTTGAGTCTGGAGAAGCCTCCTTCCTCAGTTTACCTCCAAATTACTCCTAGCTCATTTGTTCAATGGTGCTTAAGTAATGAGTCTGGTGATCTTACCAAACCATGGGTGGGATTTTTAGTTTTCAGATATGACTCATGGCTTTACTGTTAACATTTTATAACATTGGGTTCTTAATCAAAACTTCAAAAGGGCTTAACTGATTTGAAACCAATCGTGCCCTATATAGTAAGCTGTCAGCTTGATTCAAATTGATCTAGGAGCTTAGACAGAGCTCAGACCAGAGAGCGCTGGGACACCTGAGAGATTTCTCTGAAGCTCTTGACTTGAGTGACTGCAAGTCATTGGGTGTCTTCTAACCCAATTCATCACAGGCTGAAAGGGGAGGACAAGTCAAAAGTGGGAAAGGCCATCAGGAAAATTAGGCACATGTGACAGTCCCTGTAATTCCTCCTTCAGCACTCGGGTCCTGAGGACAAACCGCTTTGAAATGCCCACATTTGCAAGTTGTAATATATGTTGTACAAACCACAGCATTGTAAGGTTAGGTTGAAACAGTTAGAAGCTAACTAAGTGCTGACAGTAGAAGGTGCTGGAAAATGCAAGACTCATTGGAGAAAAGTTTATTAGAACTTCATTTATTTCGGGGGGGGGGGACAAGGATAACTTGCAGGGTTTAGTTCTCTCCTTTCCCCATGTGGGGCCTGAGGACTGAACTCAGATCATTACGATTGGAGCCAAGTATCTTTATCTACTGAGCCATCTTTTGCCATCTCAGCTTTTCTTTCCTCCTCCTGTTCCTCTTCCTCCTCCCTCCTCCTCCATTCTCCTCTCTCCTCCTCCCTCCTCCCCCTTCTCCTCCCTCCTTCTCTTCTTCTTCTTCCTCCTCTTCCTCCTTCCCCCTCCTCCTCCTCCTCCTTCTTAACTTCAGGAGTGACCAACGCAAGTATTTTCCCATGGAGTTCATCCTTTAAGCAGATGAACTCATGAGCGACATGCACAGTTTCACCGGATACAGGAGTTCCATTATCTACTGTTGCCAAATGATGGGTGAAGTCGGTTTTAATTGGCCCTAATTGGTACCTGGCCCCCTGAGACACAGCGTTTATCACCTGCCTCACAAAAGTGTGACATTCCTTTTCTGCCTTTGAAAAATATCACTCCTGATATCAGACACACCAAATGAACTAGCAGCTGGGTAGACTGCAGCCTCTGGGCTCCAGGAAAGATGCAATTCCCAGGACACCGCAGTCACATGTAATTCTCTTCAAAACCATTGCTCTCTGTTGGCAATCCTACAGGCTCCAGACTGACTTTCATGTCTCTAGATACCATTTCTCCCAAGTGAGCTTTGTGTTTTCTATTGCTTGAGACAGTCTTCTGCAGTCCAGGCTAGCTTTGAACTCCCTATGTGAACCTCTGCTTCCTCTGCTTTCTACACCCGAGTGCAGGATTACAGGCATGCACTACCACACTTGGTTTGTATGCATTCTTGTGTATGTGTATGGTATATGCATATGTATGTGCTTCTGTGTGTACACGTGTGTGAGGGTGTGCTTGTCTGCGCATGAGTGTGTGGAGACCAGCAGCTGATAGCTGATATCTTTTTCTGATCATTCTCTACCTTGTTTTTCAGACAAGGTCTCTCATTAAACTTGGAGTATTCTGTCCAAGCTAGACTGGCTGGCAGTGAGCCTCCCTAACTCACTTTTCTCCCCCCCCCCCCGCACCCCCGTCCCCCCAGTGCTGGGTATTCAGACATGGCCACAGCACCCAGCTTTTACATAAATACTGGGAATCTGAACTCAGGTACTGACGCTTCCACAGCAAGCACTGAGCCATCTCCCTGGCCACCATCATTCCTGGTTTATGTAGAGCTAGGAGCTGGAGACCTTAGTGCATGCTCGCCAACTTGTTTTGTTTTATTTAAAATACCCTTTTAGCATTTATTTATTTGTTTATTCATTTTCTCTCCCTCTCCCTCTCCTTCCTCTCTGTCTCAAGCTCTCTCCTCTCTCTCTCTCTCTCTCTCTCTCTCTGTGTGTGTGTGTGTGTGTGTGTGTGTGTGTGTGTGTTTAGGCAAGCACCACAGCACTAGAATAGAGGCAGAGGACAACTTATAAGAGTTGATTCTCCTTCCACTCTGTGGGTTCCAGGGATCATGCACAGGCCCAGGCTTGGTAGTAGGCACATCTCTGGGACTTGATCTTCTGCAAAGGTGTTCCTGTGACCCTCACTATACTGTCTGATTGTGCTGACTTCTGAATAGACCTCCCTGCCTTGGCTGTGTTTGCTGCGGCTGTCATGCTGTATGTGTGGTGTGGACTGTGACATCTGTTGTGGGCCCACACCCATTCACCGTTTGTTCTCTTCATTTTTTTCCTATGGAGGCTCAAGGTGTGCCCACCTGAGGTGACATATGGCAAGTTTTTCCTGGGTCATTACCACCTGCAGCAGAACACAGTGCAGGGTCATTCTGAGGACACGCAGGCCTCTTATTTGGGCACTAAGGATATCCCATTGTGTTTGCTAGCCTTCCTCAGAGCTGTTCTGTGGCCTCTGGCATTTCCAACCTCCACTGCATGTCTTTGGTAGAAGCAAAGCCAGGCCATAATTTGTAGTCTGACAAGCCCCCACCCCTTCAGCCCACCTACCCTCTCCCTCACAGGCATTATTTTTAGTGCTTCTCCATGGTGTGTTTTCTTTGAATCAGCTCCTTAAAAAACTCAGATCAACATAAAATAAAATGTGGCATGACTACCACATAATGACTTCAGAAATCAGGAAAACTTGGGAGCTGAAGCAGGAGAATTGTGGGCTAAAGGCCAGCCTGGGCTAAATAGCAAGATCCTGCCTCAAAATAAAACAGAGTACAATCTAGTTCATCCAGGAAGACTTTGAACTCTGGACAGGAATTCATGGGTTTCATACTGCTTCTGTTCTTGATATATAGCTTTGGATGGGCCTCAGGTTCTTTTTAGTGAAGGAGGAGAGTCTAAGCTCCTGTCCACCACATAGCAAGCTCTCAGTCACCATTGATTACTTCTATTCCCTCTAAGACTTGCTTCCCCAACTCTCCTGTAAACTCAGCAAAAAGGCCTAATCCAATCAGTGACTTCTGCATTTCCTAGAAGAATCTGCAGTCAGGTGAAGCCACTGCAACAAGTGCCCAGAAACCAGATTGCAAGAACCAGCACAAACCCACATGCTCACTTGCATGGGATTGTTTTATTCTTCCCATTTGGGCATATCAGGAGTCTGTGGATCATAAAAGTATAACGTCCCAGCAGGAGATGAAACTAGATGAATTTCATTTAAAGCTGGGCCCCAATCATAGTGTGGCAAGGCAAAACAGTGCAAAGGTTTCTCTTTCTTCTGTCATCTTTCTGATGCCATTTCAGGTTTAACTAGAATTTGATCTCCTTGATGATGAATGCTATGAGAAATTACCCAACTCTATTCTAGGAACCCAAGGTCAAGATGGTTTGTCTTAGCTTCTGTTTAGCTTCTTGCTTGCTCAAAACCTTCCCTTGCAGCTGCCATGTAAACTACCAGGATATGGTTTTGCCTTCAAAAACCCCTAGCTCTAAACACATGGCACTAGACTTGGGTCCCAAATACCTGAATGTAGTCCCAGCCAGCTAGAATAAAGACTTTCAGTTGGCTATAAATTGTGTCTGGGTGGTCATCTCTTGAGGGCTCCCCATAATAGTAGAAGTCACTTTTATAATGGAGAGGAGCTGGATAGCCTCTGAGGAGAATCAGGGTATTCTGCCCAGCTAACCTGGGAGTTTCTAACAAGTCTTCATGAAGGTTTAGAAGTGTAACTCCATGGTAGAGCACTTGCTTACTATGTGCAAGGCCCCGAGTTACAGTCTAGCACCAGACCCAACCATTCAATCATCAGTAGCCTTATGGACACATGCAACCTAGTTTAGAAGGTAGGAGACTTTTGTCAGGTGATAGGAGTGAAACAGAGTAGACCAGAGGTACTCAGCTCTGCCTGAGACATTTAGCAGGGGTTAAACACTATCAAACATTGTAGAATGCTTTTAAGCACTGTTCAGTACCGTGGAGGCACTGATAATGTTACAGACCGGCCTTTATTATAACCATTTTACTGCTTCATTTTTTTTTCTTTTCCTGTTTTGGGATGTAAGAAGTTACTTGAGAGTCAGGCATGTTAGCACATACATTTAATTCCGGCACTTGGAAGGCAGAGGCAGGTATGTCTCTGTGAGTTCAAGGCCAGCCTGGGCTACCTAAGAAGAAAGAGGAGGAAGAGGAGGAGGAGAAGGAAGAGGAAGAGGAGGAGGGGCATTAGACGCAGCAGTTGCTAGGCAGATTTGACTCTGTAACTGGCAGGTTGTTAGACTCTTTCCTGCTGCCTAGCTACCTTGAGCAGAGGCTGGTCAGACAAGCAGCCCAGCTACTCTGAATACTCTACATACAAACTGACTCCTCAAGGAAGCAACACAGTACTTGGTGGAGCCCAGCTCCAGCTTCAGAAGATGTTGTCTCAGGGGCAAGTTTAGTTACTTGTAGGAGTATGGTTAACTTAAAATCAGCTATATCACTGAGAGCACATTCTCTCCTTGGAAACCTTTCACTGCCTGTATATCTTCTGGGAGATTTGGGTCCTAGAGAACCCTTCTCCAAGCAACCAATCATATTCTGTCTACAAGTCTAGAGGAGGAGCAAGGCCCACTGAGCCTGTTCTCCACCAAGATACCGTTAGCTATCTGTGAACATCTGTGAAGGTGTGGGACATGCTAAGTACCCCCTCACCTCCATGATGGAAGGTTAATGGGTCCAATCTTATGCAGGTCTCCCTGGGTAATCACAGTTAATGTCAGTTCAAGAGGGCAACAGCCATGTCATGCCAGAAGGACAGTGTTCCTCACAAACAGCCAAAGTGCATGACATCTTTCCAAAGCATGCGACATCTTGGAGGCTGTAATGGATGAGGATACATCTGGCATTGGTAAAACACTTGGTCCAATTCCCAGATCCCAAATTTATGCAGCTACTAGCTGTTTAAGTTGCAGAATCCTTGTATGCCTCAGTTTACTTGTTTGTAGAGCAAGCATAGCAGCAGTTGCCCTTGGAAGGTGTGTTGGGAGGGGGAAGTCAACGGACACACAGCCTCATTGGTTGACTTACCGCCTGTATTCAGCACTAAGCAAGCAGTTAGCACTCACGGTACTTGCCCCCACTAGGTCAGGCTGAGAACAGAGGCAATAGCCTTGAGTTTTCTCTGGCCTTAAGTAAGAAAACTGGAAGTGCTGGTGCCTGGTGGTGCTTGTTCCCAGCAGTGACAGCATGAATCATGCTTGATGCAAGGTCTTAGAGTCTGAGTCTGCCTGCATCAGCGAAATTGAGATAGGAACGGAGCCATAAAAAGAATCAGTGCAGTCACCTAAGTACCTGATTGCAAATATTTGGCCTCGGCAGATCCTTCTGGCATTTCCTCCAGGGAGAAACTTGGAGGTTGCTTTCTGGGATAACTCATACAGACGGAAGAGGAACCCACTACCCTTTCCAGTCACTAATAAGACCCCAAAGCTTGGCCCCCTGGGGTAGGGAAGCCAGAGGGAAGGAAGCAGTCTTTTTTAAAAGTGCATGCTTCCCCTGCGGTTGAGCCAGCTGGAATGTGGTCAACAGCCACTGTCAGGACCTGAGATAGCTCAGGGCCCCCGCCCCCCCCCCATGCAACCGATGCATATTCCTAACAGGAGGTATGAGACGAGGACAACATTGCTGTGAGCCTGCTGAGCCTAGCTCCGGGCTGGCCCTCATCTCCTGGAGGAGATCTAAGGAGAACTTAATCCATATGTTTGGATTCCCTCACTCATCAAAATGCAATTTTCCAAGAGTCATTTGATCTCCAAGATGTTATGTGAGTGTCTTTTTATATTTTATATTTTCCTTTAGAAAAAGAAAGCTGGAGGTTTGCCAAAAGAAAATGAACTCCAAACCCTCGGGGTCTGAATGGGGTTCAAACATCAGGTCCCAGAGAGGCGGCAGAGGATGCTGCTTAGTTTGGCCTTGAATGTTCTGCCCAGAAGTCAGGTGAATCCAAGCAAAGAGAAGACAATTCTTTTACCTCTCTCCCTCCCTGTCTAGGAATTGAAAATCACTCAAACAGTTCTTAGGCACTCCATCCTTTGTATGAGCTGCGTGCCTTTGCAAATGTTCCAGAGTGCTTTTGTCTGTTTTAAAACAAGGGCTCATGTACCACAGGCTGGTCTTGAACTCACTCTATAGCTGAGGATGATCTTGAACTCCTGATCCCCTTACATGCACCTTCAATGTGCTGGAATTTGCCACCATGCCCTGTTTATCCAATGCTGGGGACTGCATTCAGGGGCCCCTGCAATTGGGCATGCTAGGTAAGTACTCTGACAATTGAGCTACATCCCTGCACTCTCGGGTCCTCTCTGTTCAGTTGCCCTTTGATTGGAGCACTGATTCCTTCTTCTTGTCCTTCCCTCCCTCTTCCCTTCCTGCCTCCTCTCCTCTGCCTTTTGTTCACTAAACTCAAGTGTTTATTATGCAGCTGGCATTGATGACCTGTTGGAGAGACACACTGGAGGGGGAAGACCACACTGTCCCTGCTGTGCAAATCTTGTGTTTTAGTGTTTATGCCCTTAAGCTCAGGGATCAGAGTTCCAGCTGTCAATCACCAACACCAAGAAGACTGAAGCTCCATGCAGCAGGCAGCTGGGGTTCTGTTTAACTTCTAATGGGCAGTGAGGGAGAGTATCTTGAGTTAAAATCTAAAAGTCATCAAGAAATGAGTTACAAAGACTCAAGGGTGGACTGTGCTGCTCCAGGAACAGCCAGGGCAAGGTAAGAGTTCCCATGGCACTTGCCGGACAGGCCTGTCTGCTGGAGTAGAAGTGGGGGTAGGGGTGAGTGGACCAGGACTCTGTGGGCCACATGGAGGGTCCTGGAGATTAGTCTAGGAAGTCAGCTCAGGTTCTGAGTTTACACTGCTCTGGGTATGGGTAGAGGAGATCAGAGGGGGCAAAGACCAAAATAAGAAGTAAGAGATTAACATGGAAACAGCTACCAACCTCAAGACCCAAGGGACCCCAGTCACTGAGGGAGACTTTACTGTCCACCCCCATTGTCATTCATTCATTTATTCATTCATTCATTCATTCAGCATCACTGAGTTTCTACCCCAGGTCATGCTTCATGGTGGACTCCCGGAGAGGGACACGGATAAGGGCAACCTCAGACAGCTTCCTGTCTGGTTAGGAGTGAGTGATACAGGTTCAGAGAAGGTGAGAACAGACTATGAGGGAATTGATGTGAAAGAAAGTACTGTCATGCTCAGTAGAGATGGTTGCTAGGAGAAGGCCACATCCAAGCTCAGATGTAGCCACAGAATGATGTGCTGAAGGAGGTTGAGTCAGGAGTTAGGGCATGCCTTCCTCCTTTGGGAACCCCTGAGGGACTAGGAGAGGGGGTCACTCTCACTGTAGTATGGGGAACTCCTGCAATCGGGCTTCTGGCTGCAGAAGCCCTGTGGTCTGTCTTGCAGCCTGAAGAGTCTCCTTTTAGGGACCTCCACTTAGCTAGATTCTTGACTTTATGAAAGTAGGAAAGAATCTGAGGATGAGCTAATAAGTAGAAATAGAAGCACTTTGGGGGGAAAAAGACCCCCCAAGGGTAGGCATGGGCTTTTCAAGGAGAGTTGGTACTGTCTTTTACTGTTGTTTAAGATTTATATATATGTTATATATATGGGTACCTTGTCTGCATGGACATCTATGGATGGCATCAAATAGTTATGAGCTGTCGCGTGGGTATAAGAATTAAATTCAGGACCTTCGGAAGGCGGTAAGTGCTTGTTAACCACTGAGCCATCTCTCTAGTCCCAGTATTGTCTTTATAGTAGCCACAAATGTTGGTTTTGGTATTCTTGAAGTCACACCTCAAAACCTAAATGAGACCACAGGGCAGTTCCTGAGGAGCACCGAGTAGGCACTCCTGCTGAGGTAAAATCTCAGATCTCAAGGGTTGCAGGGCTGGGGAGGGAAAGGCTGGGAAATCGTGAGGTACAGAGGCTAGTAGTAAGCTGTAAGGAACAAGCCAGTAAGTGTGGCCCTTTACATCCTCTGCATCAGTTTCTGCCTCCAGGTTCTTGCCTAGTTTCAGTTCCTGCTTTGGCTTCCCTCAATGGACTGTGATTCAGAATATGTAAGCCAGATAAACCGTTTCTTTCCCAAGTTACTTTTGATCATGGTGTTTCATCACAGCAATAGTTACCCTAACTAAGACAAGGGGATTATCTACTTGTTTATTTTTATTATTTTATACTGTTTGTGAGGCTTTCAGAAAATAGAATCAGGCCATTCCTGAAGGTCACATAAGTTTAAGCCTTAAGCACTGTTCAGAACTATTTTAACATGCCCTATCTACAAGGAGTATTGTGCCAGCAACCTTCACAGCCAATGTTCCTGTCCTAAGATTCTTGCTCTCTGCTGGGGAGAGGCTTAGTCAGGCTCCAGAGTGAAGGACTCCTTCTCTCCCCCACTATCACAGACTCCCCTTCTTCCCGTCCTGCCCCAGTGTGCACTGCTGAAGTAGATCTCTACTATGAACCTGGATCTGACCTACTCAGAAGGTGTGGTCCAAGAGCTGTGCAGCCCCCGTGCTGGCAAGTAGAGCTGAGGTTGACACCAAAGTCAGCCAGAGAGGGAAGCTGCATGTCATGGTGACATCCTATGGGTCTGAGCCAATTGATACCTGAAGCCAGGCTTTCTCTGTGACATGACCTAACAGATTGCTTTTTGACTTTTAGCCAGCCAAACCCGGATTTCCTGTGGCTTGTTCCAACAGAGTCCCTACGGACTCATGGCCTATGGCACTGAGAGAGACCACAGCTCCTGAAAGTCTTTTCCCTCCTCCCCAGGAACCTTTAATCTTGGAACACAAAGGTAGGTCAAAGTTGAGATTTTCCAGGTGTGGTGATAGAGACTGTGCCTACAAGGGACCCAAGTGGGTGGCCTGATTTTTTTAAAACTTTTTTTGGTGTGTGCTGTTCTTGGCAATGTCAACCACCTTGGTATCACTCAGTGAAGAGTTCCCAGTGTGGTTTTAGTTCAGTGGAAAGAGTTTTGTTATTTTAGCATGTATTTTCATTGTGGGTGGTGGGGACATTTTCTGGTTTTGTTTTGATGAATCAAAAGTAGTGATTTAAGTCATCAGTAAATTAGACTATAGTTATACGCTCACTACCTCACTAAGTTTTGATCAACAAGGGCTCAAACATACAACCCCAATGCACCACACAGCCTTAGCGTGCAGGAAGCTGCATCATCCAGGTTGGTAAAGTACAGTCTGTGACGTTTGCATGATGGCAAAATTGCCCAAGAACATGGTACGTGACTGCTTGGGGTCTCCAGGGCCCTAGAAGCTGACTAGTTCAGTCTCACTAATGCTCTGTGTCTTCCACAGTAAAATAATAAGGGCCATCAAAGTGTGCACCTCTCAAGGGCCAGAGCCAGCTGGCTGGTAAGATCTCACAATCAAGATTCACTAGCACTTATTTGTCTGGGACTAGTGATGTATTTCAGTTGGTAGAATACTTGCCTAGCATGCATGAAGCCCTGGGTCCAATCCCAGAGACCACATAAATCATGGATGATGGTACATAATGGTCATCTTCACATGAGAGGTAGAAGCAGGAAGATCAAAAGTCCATGGTCATCTTTGACTACACAGGGGTTTCAAAGTCAGCCTGTGCTACATGAGACGCTGTCTCAAAAAAACCCAAAACAGTTAGAAATTTCTTGTCAGAACAGTTCTGCTAAAAACAAACAACAAGCCAACAACCTGTCTCATTCTAGAGACTTCAAGTTGGGTTTCTTTACAAAATGATGTGTTTTTAATGCTTAAGTGGTTCAGTCTCTCTCCCTGGGCCTCAGTTTCCTTATTTGTAAACATGGAGATTATAATAACAGAAGCTACTCCAAAGGGATGTTTCAAAGATGGACCTAGGAAAGCACAAAGCCCCAAGCCCCTGCAGAGTCTGTGTGTCCTATTGCCTGACTCTCTGGAAGGCTAGCAGTCCCGTTAGCCACAGCTCTGGCCTCGATGGCCTTTGGTTAGACACGGAACATGGGAACAGAGTAGAAACTAGTTCCCTCCTGTGGGTCACCATGAGCTGCCTGGGTCTATTGGTGGAGGTCCCAGTTCCTGTTGCAGAGTCTCTTCACAGGCCTGTGTGACATCTCTCACCGGGGTTGACAGCCAGTGTGGAGGCAAGGGGCTGTTCATGTCCTGTTTGTCCCCAAGCCCCTCCATCTTCCATACCTTCCCAAGCTCTCCTGTGAGCCTCCGGGTTGAGTTACTCTCTGTTCTTGCAGAATCATTCCTAGTACATGCCTCTCCTCTGCTCTGCCCCGCCCCCACAATCGCCCTTGAACACAGTTGTCTCCCTAGCAGAAGATCAGATGTGTGATGGGTGTGACGCTGGTGTCCCATTCACTCCTGAGGACTTCTCTTCTTAGTGGTTCCTTGAATGACAAGTGGCTTTTTTTTTTAATTAGAATTAAATAGATATTTATTTTATTTTAAGTATCTTTGTGTGCACACTCATAAGTGCCATGTGTGGGAAGGTTAGGGTTTAACCTAATATGTCATCCTTTGGGTGACTGACTTCCTTGTGACCTCTCCAAGGTGCTTCCTCTCACTGCTCTTTTCTGTCCCTTAATTCACCTTCTCTCTTCCTCTGCTCCAGCACTGCTGATCCGCAGCAGCCCCATTTCAACATGTCTCCAGGGACTGTGATTACACACTTCCCCTCTGTCTCTTCCTCCCATGGCATGGCCTTTGCTCCCCTGGGCTATTTTTGAGGTGCCCTCACCTGGTCTGGTGCCTTTTGGTGTGTGGGTGTGTGCACTTTTGTGTAGGTGCCTGCAAAAGTAAGAGACGTCACAATCCCCTGGTGCTGGAATTCCAGGTGGCTGTGAGCCACTTAATGTGATCGTGGGTCCCCTGCAAGAGCAGTACACAATCTGTAACTACTGAGCTATCAGCCCAGCCTCCTGGAGTGGCTCTGAGGAATGACTATTCTTGCAGTCACACATCCATAGGCTGCAGGATGAGTAGACCATGGAAGCAGCCTCCAGCCCCATCAGGGGGTTGCCTTTAATGTTCTAATCTCATCTCCCTGTATTAGAACCTCAGACCCAAATTCAGAGGCTAATCTAGCTTGAGCTAACTCAAACATGATGGAGCTTTGAGACAGGGCCTTTGAGAGGTAGAGTTAGACAAGGTGGTGGGGTTCTATTCCCCAGGATGAAAGTAATAACTTTGTAAGAAAGAGAAAGAGAGATCTGTAGTCCTAGCGCTTGGAAGAAAGAGGCAGGAGGATCAGGAGTTCAAGGTCAGCTTTAGCAACGTAAGACCCTCATCTCAAGACACGAATAAGAGAGAAAGGCGAGAGGAAGAGCAGGGAAGGGAAAATTGAAAGAAAAGGCTGGGGGAGTTCACACTGGCAGACAAATGCCAGACAGAATGAGGGAGAGGATTGCTGAGTCCAAGACTAACCTGGGTTACACCTTAGGGCTTTGGGTGTATCAGTTACAGAGCTTGTCTGCCATCCATAGAGCCCCGAGCTTCATCCCCAGCATCACATTAGTGGACAACGGTGCTGCATGCTGGCAATCCCAGCCTTAATAGGTAGAGGCAGGGGTCCAAGGGCGTCTGTAACTATGTAGTGAATTTAAAACTGAAGAAGAGAGAGAAAGAGAAGGAAGACAAAGGGTAGAGAGAGACCAATATTTTCTTTCTGCCCACCATGCGAGGACAGACGGCATCTGTCAACAAGCACGGAAGATAGCTCTACCCAGGGGAAACAGGCTAGTATCTCGATCTTAGGTGTCCAGAGCTTTGAGACATGTGTCTGCTATTTGTGTTAGTCTCTAAAAGCTGTGACAGCTGCCACAATAGAAATATCTTCTCTGTTCGAGGGCAGTGGAGACCCTGCCCTGAAGCTCTGTGGGCCGGATGCTGAGCTATGAAGGAGCCCCATGGTGTTCAAAATTAAGATGCCAGCCAGTTTGGCTTCTAGGCAAAAGCTCTTGTACTGGTTTGTTCATGGCCAGCTTCCCAACATGTCCTTTTGTGGTAGATAGAAAGACAAGGAAAGAAAGCCAGAAGATCTTAAAGTGCCACCTTGGTAATTTCTCCTTTATCCACATTCCTAGAAACCCTGCACAGCCACTGTGATGACACCTCATTGGCCAGAGACTGCAGTCCTGGCCAGACTTAGCCACAGGAGGTGCTGCTCTGGGCAGCTGGCTCATCAGGCTCCCTGCAGCTATTAAGACTGCCTGGACACTATTTGGTGGGCGGGGGTGGGGGATGAAGGGTGGGGTTGTTCTCTTCCAAGGTGCTGCTTTTGTTTGACCAGTGAGGAAAGCCAGTCTCTGAGAGTCAGGGGCTCAGGCATCTTGCCCAAGATGACATCAATGGCAAAGCTTGTGTCAGTGCTTAGGTGAGGTCTGCTTATTCTGGCATGCATATTCCTGAGAAGAAAGGCAGAGACAGAAGGAGGCAGGAACGTGTTGGACACAGAACCAGCATACCTGATGTTTTCCTCACCCCATTGAGTGAGTCCAGGATTGTATGGAGCAAAGTACCACAGAGCTACCTGCAGGCTTTGGGCAGTGTCTCCAGGAGTTAGCCATGAATGAACAAAGTAGGCAGGTGAATGTGTGTACTTGGGCATGGCTGTGCATCCTAGAAGCAAGCTGAGGGATGCTTCCCAGACAGTATCTACCCTCAGCTGAAAGACCACTGGAGCCAAATCTTTAGGCAGAATGTTTCCCTGATAAGATATATACAACCATCCACAGGTTCCCCCAGAACAGCTTCTGTGGCCCCTAAGGGAATCTCATTTATTTTCTAGTAAGGTTTCTAATACCCTTTTTTATCTAGTCAGGCATGGTGGTACATACCTGTAATCCTAGCACTCAGGAAGCAGAGGCAGGGGGAGCCGAAGTTCAAGGACAACCTGGGCTACATATAAGGTGTCATATGTGTTATCCCCCTCCCACTGAAAATAGAGCCTTCCCCCACCCCCTCCTTTCCTGATTGGCCTCTCAAAGGCTCTGAGCAATTACGCTAACATTGGAGTGTCTCCGTGAGAGATCTTTTTCATAGCAAAATCAAGTTCTAATTCTATGTCTCCTTGACATCTTCCCTTTCAAGCCCACGGAGGCTGCTCTGAGAATAGAGGGCTGGGGGAACTGTCACAGACCTGCACTTCATGCCTGGGTGGAGTTGCTCAGCATGCTGGCTTTCAATTAGAAAACTAGGAGCCAGGGCTGCAGACTGCTCTGCACTGGGAAAGATCAACCCGGGCCTTGGGGCTGTGACATTACCTTCAGAGCTCTGAGCTTTCTGTGCTTTGCAGTGTGTCTTCTGGTTGGCTCTAATGTACCAGGGTTAACCTTTAAGACTTCCCCACCCGGTGATTCAGGGTCCCCTGTTACCCAGGGCTTTGAAGAGGTTACCAGCCAGGAGCAATGTGTAGGGGTCAAGAAGTGTCTTCTCTCCACACACAGGGAGTTCTAAACTGATTTCTCCAGGGAAACATCAGACCCTCTTAGAACCAAGTAACCGAGTCTTTGATTTCTCTCCCTCTGTGATTATAATTCCATTTAGAAGAACGTGTGGGAACATGTCTCCCCTCTGAGCCCCACATTCTGAGACGGAGGTGAAGTGTCCAAGGCTTGAGCTGAAGAACAACTGTACTGGTTAAAACTTCTACTGCCTGGATTTTGTGATAATGTCAGAGTGTTGCAGGCTGGAGCCAAATTATCTTGGACCATTTTCAGTCCAAGTCATTCCTTGCCCATCCCTGTGTCTGACCTGTCTGACCTAACAGTCCACGACATCAAAGCCTTTACATTTTTTTTTTGTTTTAGATTTATTTATTTAATGTATGTGATTACAATGTCGATGTCTTCAGACACACCAGAAGAAGGCATCAAATTGGATGGTTGTAAGGCACCTGTGGATCTCAGGACCTTTGGAAGAACAGTCAGTATTCTTAACCACTGAGCCATCTCTCCAGCCCCAAGCCATTACATTCTTAGCAGACTCCTAGCATCTATCAATCCAAGTGCTAAGAATGCTATCAGATGCCAGGCAGTGGTGGCACATGCCTTTAATCCCAGCACTTGGGAGGCAGAGGCAGGTTCTGAGTTCAAGGCCAGCCTGGTCTACAGAGTAAGTTCCAGGACAGCCAGGGCTACACAGAGAAACCCTGTCTCAGAAGAAAAAAAAAAAAAGCCATCAGACAATATCTGAACCATACAGCATGGTTACAGCCATTTGCTGTAGTCTAGCTATTATCCCATCAATGAACATGGTCAGTGTCTCTATTTATAGCTTCCAGTTTTCTGTAGGCAAAACAGTCTCAAATAGCCACTTCCACCAAGGAATGTGTCCTTCAGAACAACCCAAATCTGTGTTCTTAGTCTCTGTACTAGTTGGTTTTATGTCAGCTTGATATAAGCTACAGTCATCAGAGAGAGAGGAAGCCTCAATTGAGAAAACCATCTCTGGGCTGGTGGTCCTGGTTCTTTAAGAAAACAGGCTGAGCAGGTCATGGGAAGCAAGCCAGTAAGCAGCACCCCTCCATGGCCTCTACATCAGCTTCTGCCTCCAGGTTCCTGCCCTGTTTAGTTCCTGTCCTGACTTCCTTTGGTAATGAACAGCAATGTGGAAGTGTAAGCTAAGTAAACCCTTTCCTCCCCAGCTTGCTTTTTGGTTGTGGTGTTTCATTGCAGCAATAGTAACCCTAACTAAGACAGGTATCTTATTCCCTTTGAGGTAACAACTGTGTTTTTGCACCAGTGGGATCACACATGTTCTGAGAAGGATGTCTCACTGTGTCATTTCCCACATCTTGACACCTGAGGGGACATTATGTTTTCACATGGATTCTTCTCCTGGGAGGGTATCTCTTTGAGTTGTTCTGTGTAATGTGACCTAAAGTTGGAGGAGGAGAGCCATACCTGTCACAGCTTTTCCTGTGCCACTTGGCTGCTCATGACCTCCATGACTCTACAGAGCCTTCAGAGTGTTACAGGTTGGGAGCCAGACAGTCTTGGATTTATCTTTACCTCCTGTAATGACCATCCATCTTCCTCTGTGTTTGACCTAACATCCTAATGACTGTCTTGAAGATCCTTTAGGGGATGTACATATAGACCTGTGGTGGCTTAAATGAGGATGGCTCCCACAGGCTCCTATATTTGAATGTTTGGTCTCAGTTGGTGAACTGGTTTGTGAAGGATTAGGAGGTGTGGCTTTGTTGGAGGAGGTGTGTTACTGAATGTAGGCTTTGAGGTTTTAAAAGGCCGCACCATTTCAGTTAGCCCTCTCTCTGCCTCGAGCTTGTGATCTGAGGTAAATTCTCATCTATCGTTCCAGCACCATGCCTACCTGCCACCATTCTCCCCACCATGATGGTCATGGACTCACCCTCTGGAACAGTGAGGCCTAAGTTAAATGCTTTTTATAAGTTTCTTTGCCCGTAGTGTTTTGTCATGGCAATAGAAAAGCAACTAAGACAGACCCCTACCTTCCACCAACCCAAAGGCTAAGAATGACAGAAGATGGAAGGTGACTGAAGCTCAAAGCACAAATTCCCCTGCCTTGCTGAAACCGCCAAACAGTTCCACTACTGCATGGGTAAGAATGCCCTGGCTCTTTACTAGCTTCGTTCTATCACTGTGAAAACATCCTGTCACATGACATTTGGAAGAGCCTGGATCTGTGTTCCCTGGCGTCCATGGTTAGTCATATCTCTGACTGCATTTGAGGTGAGAGCACTGGATCCTTTGTTGTTTGTATCAATAACAACAATCTGCGTGAATATGGTCACCTGAGAGAGTATCACCTCTGACTTTAGTTTTGTGGTCAACAGTTCAGCTGTGCAGTCTTCCCAGTGTGGCTGGTTTCAGGTGGACGTGGTCACATGTTTGCTTGAGCTATGGTCTCAGATGGCAAAGCCATTCAATGGGCTCCTGTTCCTCAGCATGCCAGCCTGGTGGTGCACACAGCAACAGACGGCTTCCAGAAGACAGAAGAGAAGAACATCGCCTAGTTTTGAGGCCTAAATTTGCTTGAAGTCACCTTTTCTTTTATTTATTTTGGTTTTGGTTTTGGTTTTTCAAGACAGGGTTTCTCTGTGTGGCCCTGGCTGTCCTGGAACTCACTCTGTAGACCAGGCTGGCCTCGAACTCAGAAATCCTCCTGCCTCTGCCTCCCAAGTGCTGGGATTAAAGGCATGCGCCACCACTGTCCAGCTGAAGTCACCTTTTCTGTGTTCTCATGTCAAAGCCATTCCTGTTCCTAGTTGTGGAGGAGGAGGAGGAGGAGGAGGAGGAGGAGGAGGAGGAGGAGCTGACTCATGGCGGGAAGAGCTGCAGTAGGCATTGTGAGGCCTTGAGATAAAAAACGTGGCTGATAAGCTGGACTGGGAAACATTCCAGATAGTCAGAAGGGCCAAAGATAACTGTTAGAAAATGAAAAAGCAAGGCTAGGTATAGATATGCCTCAGGCCCCACACAATAAACAGAATTCTCTGTTGTCAAAGACAGGCTGAAGCCACAGGTGGGTGGTAACAGGCTGACAGTACCACCTCGGACCTCCAATCATAAAAAAAAGTAAAAATTAACCACCAATGCGAGCCTACCCTTTCATGCTGTTGCCAAGCTCTGCCCCAAAAAAGTGTATAAAAAGTGTGTATCTTACTAACCCAGGGTCACCATTGCCCTGCTGGTAGGGTGGCCTCAGTGCACTGGATTCAATAGACCTCTTGCTTTTTGCACCGTTTTCAGTCTCTGTGTCTTTGTGGGGTGGGCTGCCCAGACATGTGGACTTTCAAGTCCAACATTTCTGGTGCATGGGCCAGGAAACTGCCCTGCCCTGCCCTGCAGGGCCAGTGACCGAAGACCAAAGGATATTGGTGCAGGTACCACGGCTTTGTTTATGTGTCTTGTACGTGTCTCTCATGCTCGTGATCTGCTTCTCACTTGTGCACTTCTGTTCTGAATAGCTACAGGAGTTCTGAGCAAGCTGCCAGAGCTCTGTGAGAGAGCTGCCTGAGCTCTGGGAAGCTGCCGGAGTTCTGTGGGGGAACTGCCTGTTGTAGTTGCTAAAGCGACACACAGACGCTACGCACAGACCTGCAGGGACATCGTGGCAACGAGAGCCTCAGAGGACCCTCTGGACTGTCAGCGGGAAGTTGGGCCCGGGAGGACTCGACTTCATCTATGGGGGCAGTGGAAACCACTGCCAAGTTATTCTGTCTTTCTTCCTGTCTTGGCCGTGGCAGGGCCAGATGAGTATCTCGCTTGTTGTCTTCTTGTTTTTGTGTAGACTGGAACTGACAATATTTTTGGACAGTATGGGACAGACTGTGACAACCCCGTTAAGCTTGACCCTTAAGCATTGGACAGATGTTAAAATTAGAGCTCATAACCTCTCAGTTGAGGTTAAGAAACAGAGATGGGAGACTCTGTGCACTTCAGCATGGCCGGCCTTCCAGATTGGCTGGCCTGCAGAGGGATCTTTTTCTCTGCCTCTGATATTGACTGTCAAGAGGTGTGTGTTCGGTCCGGGGCCTAGAAGTCATCCAGACCAGGTACAGTATATCATTGTTTGGGAAAACCTGGTTGCTGATCTGCTGCTATGGGTGCTGCCCTTTGTCTCCCCTCTTGGAATTGCAGGAACACCTGTTCAAGAGGAAGCCAGAAAGAAAATTCTCCCTACCATGGATGCCAACCTCCTCCTTCTTGACTCCCCTCTCCCCAAATCCCCCACACACACATACCTCGAGAAGTACCTGAGGCTGTTCCCTTGTGGGCTCCTCCACTCCCCCTGCCCCTACAGGACAAGAGACACCCGGACTGGGGGTGACGGCCCAGGGGACTCGCAGTCACAGTCATCGAGGAACTGCTCCCGAGCAATCACACATTCTGCCCCTCAGGGCTTGTGGACCCTCGGACGCCCAGGGCCAGCAGCCACTGCAGTACTGGCCGTTTTCCTCGGCAGATTTGTATAATTGAAAAACTCATAATCCCTCTTTTTCTGAGAACCCACTTGAAACAACTGCCAGCAGTTGCTTCAGGTCCTTTTTACCACTGAAGAGAGACAGTACATTCTCCTTGAAGCTCGAAAGAGGTCAAGCTGAGAGTTTTCCTAGTTACTAGTTAAAGGACATGCTGATTTGAGAGAAAGTCTTTGTCTTTGTGGTTACAAAAAAAAAGGGGGGAGTTAAACATTCTTTGTGCCATCCTTCACATGACACAAGTAAAGACTTATTATTGGTTATTATTAAAATTGACTCATAAGAAGAGACTACCTTTACAAACTGAATATAGATTGTTAAACATACAAGCTAAGGACCAGATAGCAAGTTCATAGCTCTAAGTTCATTGTTAGGGTGTTTTCAAGATAATTTAATTAAAAATAACTGGAAATAGACAACAGTGTATATCACTGTGCATAGATAGATAGCCTTCAGTAATGTCAGAACTCCACAGAATATGCTCAGAATTCTGAGGGGATTAAAGACTGATTATAGTCTCATAGCCAACCCAAGCTGTTTAATATTAAGAAAGATGATATAGACTTGAGAGAATGGTTTTCAGATATTATACAAGCTAAACCAGGACGTAACAGGTATAGAACTATAAGACAATGTAAGTTAAGATGTATAGATGGCAGATGGACTGGGCGTTAGGTATATCTTATACTTTATAAATTACAGAATGTTAACAGTTGTGCTCAATTTATATCTGAGAGAAAAGAGCCTTTTAATTGTACAAAAAGAAGCTATTTGTAGGCAGGTAAAAGATAAAGGCCTTTCTTTCCCCAAGACTCGTCTCACAGGGGCTGGCCATCTGGAAAAGAAAAAGCCCCCTCAGACACCATCCATTAACCAGGCTGTCATCCACATTCAGCTTTTCACAATTGTGGCAAAAGGTAAGGGGCATCTGACCTGAAGGTCTGTCACCAGACTCCGTTGGCAGGTCTCAGGGGAACTGCTTGAGGTACAAAAAAAAAAAAAAAAAAAAAAAGCTTCAGAGGCTAGAAAGACAGGGTAAGCCATCAAGAGAGTTAGTGCAGGTTACTGAGAATGGGGACAGAGAAAGAGAAGGAGCAAAGGAAAAGAAAAAAGGAAGTAAGCTCAAGCAGGAATCTAATCTCAGGCTAGAGCAGAGAAATAAGTTCAGGTAGGAATTTTAAATTTAGTGTAGAAGAAGTAGGCTTCGGGGGAGAATCTGATTTTGGGCTTGGACAAGGAAATAGGCTCAGAATTTCAGTCATCCTGACATGCCTTCAGAAACAGCGATCACAGGAATGACCACAGACTTTTGCTTATTTGCGTTTATTGTATTGCAACCTAGAACTGGCCTTATTGCTTACATGTAATTAAAATAGTATAAAAGCAGAGTCAAAAAATTATACCTGCCTTTAGTCTCAGAATTGACTGAGGCCATTGGGCCTGAGAGTGTCCTAATGGAAGTTGGGAGCAAGAAATCCCAGGCCTTGAGAAAAGCACCCCCAAGCAGCAAAAGGTGTTAACCCTGAGTGAAGACAGTGATTAGGGGAGACCCCCCCCCAAACCCAGGGTAACTCTGAGAGTGGAAGAGAAACCCACTCCATTCTTGGTGGACACAAGGGCTCAACACTCGGTCCTCCAAGCTGATGGCCCCATTTCAAGAAAAGATCTTGGGTCAAAGAAGCCATTGGCACCAAAATGTATTCATGGACTACCTGAAGAACAGTGGACCTAGGGATGGGCCGGGTATCCCATTCATTTAAGGTTACCCCAGACTGTCCCTACCCTCTGTTGGGGTGAGACATACTCTCCAAAATGGGGGCCCAGATACATTTCCTGCCCGATGGGCCGCAACTAGCTAACCCAAAAGGAGAGACCTCTCTGACTGACCCCCACCAAAAGCCAAGGCTACCTGGTTTACAGATGGGAGCAGCTTTCTCCATGAAGGTCGGGGACAAGCAGGTGCTGCTGTGGTGGACAGCACAAATGTCATATGGGCGGAACCTCTTACCCCCCCACCCCCCATGTCGACGCAGAAAGTGGAGCTAACTGTCCCCACCAAGGCCTTAGAACCTGGAGCCTGCAAGAAAATCAACATCTACACAGATAACAGGTATGCCTTTGCCACATCCCACGACCACAGAGCTATATGCCAAGAGAGAGGACTGCTCACACCAGAGGGAACAAACAAGAAATTCTGGATACCTAGATGTCCCAATAACTTAGATGTCCCGGTAACTTTGAGTAGTATTCACACCCAAGACATCAGGAAAGGAAAAAAGTCAGTGGTCCAGGGCAATAACCAGGCAGATCTAGTGGCTCAAGAAGTGGAAATGCAGGAGCCTATCCTGGTTATGGGCCTACAAGAAACACCTGCTGGGAAATGGGACTGGACTAAGGGATGGCCTCATATAGAATACACTGAAGAAGAAAGGACTCAGATTGCTAGCCACCCTTCCAACCATCACCTAGAGAAGAAAGGGAAATGGTACACAAGAAAGAAAACTATGCTCCCCAGAAAACAAACAAAAGACTTACTAGGCCAAACGCACAGATAGACTCGTTTATGGGATAAAAAGCTTGTCCAAGCAGTTAAGAGACTTAGAGTCTTATTATGTATAAGACTCAGGTTCTGGGCCAGAAAGATAGGACAGTGTAAGTTGTGCCAGCATGTGAATGCTTATGCAGCCAAGAATAAACAGGGCAAAAGACTTAGGGGAGAACAGCCTACAGTATATTGAGAGGTTGATTTTACAGAAGTTAAGCCAGGAAAATGTGGTTACAAATACCTTCAGGTGTTCATAGCTACTGTTTCTAGATGGGCTGAGATATTCCCCACCAAGCAAGAAACAGCTACCATAGTATCCAAAAAGATATTAAAAGAAATTTCCCTGAGGTTTAGAGTGCCCAAGACAAGTGTATAAGACATTTATTTTTCTTTGGTCAGGTAAGTCAGGGGGTGGCAAAAGTATTGGGGACAGATTGGAAACTACATTGTGAGTACCGTCCCCAAAGCTCAGGGCAGGTAGAGGCTGGCTCAGACTGGGTGGTGCCCCTCCCTTTGGCCCTATTCCGAGCTCAGAACACCCCCCTACCATTTTAACTGGACCCTTTTTGAGATCCTGTGTGGTACCCCAACTCCCTTGGTGTACACTGGGCCCTCCCAGGAGGTATCCCACAACATGAGATTTGACCCAAACTGTCTGCCTTAAATGCTCCAGGGATGCCAGAGACCCCTCACCACTTCTAGACTGGTGACAGGATATATATATATAAAACATCGGATACAGTCACTGGAACCCACAGATAAAAGAGACCCTTCCTGGAACTGCTAGTTACTCCCACAGGCCTCAAAGTAGATGGTATTGAGGCCTTGGTGTAGCTTCCCGTGTGAAACCTGCAGATGTCCTGCCCCCCCCCCCCCCGAGACCCACCCTAGACAGTAAAGACGATGGACAGTCTGCTCAAGCTCAAGATCACTTGACCTTTATCATGATGTTTGTAGTACCTTTAGACAACACTCACTGTCTCCCTTCTGTTGTGGTTGGGGGTGGCTGGGGCATCCACCAAGACCTCCGCTTTGGTCTTATAAAGGAAAAACCGTCAGTCATCTTAAAGAATCACTGACTTTGTTAACAGAAGTAGTACTATAAAATAAAAAGAGGTTAGACTTAACTTTTCCTCCAGCAAGGAGGGCTATGTGCTGCCTTAGCTGAAGAGTGTTGCTTTTCTATGGACCATTCTGGGGTTGTTAAAGATCCAATCGCCAAGGTGAGAGTAGGGTTAGCCAGAGAGAGAGAGAGAGAGAGAGAGAGAGAGAGAGAGAGAGAGAGAGAGAGAGAGAGAACAGAGTCAGGGATGGAGCGAATCTTGGTTCAATTCCTCCCCCTGGCTCACCACTCTGATTTCTACTCTCCTAGGACCACTGATAATCCTGGTGATACTCCTAACTGTTGGGCCTTACATTTTAAATCGTTTGCTATCCTTTATTAGAGAGTGCATAAGTACGTTGCAGATCATGCTGTTAAGACAGCAGTATCAGGGGCTAGATCAAAATGAAAGATAGTTTCATGATTGAAACACCCACAAGAAAAAGGGGGGAATGTGAGGCCTTGAGAGACAAAAGGTGGCTGATGAGCTGGACTGGGAAACATTCCAGATAGTCAGAAGGGCCAAAGATAACCGTTAGAAAATGAAAAAGCAAGGCTAGGTATAGATATGCCTCAGGCCCCACACAATAAACAGAATTCTCTGTTGTCAAAGACAGGCTGAAGCCACAGGTGGGTGGTAACAGGCTGATGGTACCACCTTGGACCTCCAATCATAAAAAAAGTAAAAATTAACCACCAATGTGAGCCTACCCTTTCATGCTGTTGCCAAGCTCTGCTCCAGAAAAGTGTATAAAAAATGTGTACCTTACTAACCCAGGGTCACCATTGCTCTGTTGGTAGGGCAGCCTCAGTGCACTGGATTCAATAGACCTCTTGCTTTTTGCACCGTTCTCTGTGTCTTTGTGGGGTGGGCTGCCCAGACATGTGGACTTTCAAGTCCAAAAGCATCAGCCATCTTCACAACTGATGACATGAACACATTTTCCAAATCTGCTTTTCAAGCTAGTTAAACCAAGGGAGATTGGTTTTTTCCTTTCTTTCTTTCTTTGTTTCTTTGTTTCTTTCTTTTTTTCTGCTTTTGAGACAGGGTCTCGCTTTATAGCTCAAATGTTGCCGGCCTCAACCTCAAGATCCTCTATCTCAGTGTCTCCACATTCTTAGCTTTGGGTTGGTGGAAGGTAGCGGTCTGTCTTAGTTATTTTTCTATTGCTGTCACAAAGCAGCATGACCAAAGCTACTTATAGAAAGCATTTAACTTGGGGCTTACTGCTCTAGAGGGTGGAATGAAGGTGTTTATCATCATGCCTGGCAACTTAGATCTGCAGGTATGCTGAGACTTTGAATGTTGCTATCTCAGCTTAAGTCTGTAGAAGGAACTGGAAGGCAGTTAATGGTATAGACTTGAAATGCAGGTTTTTAGGTTTCAAACATCTGTAGAGTGTGTGTGTGTGTGTGTGTGTGTGTGTGTGTGTGTATGTGTGTGTGCATGAGAGAGAGAGAGAGAGTTGCCTATGCCTGTGGAAGCCAGAAGAGGGTCTCAGATACCTTAGAAATGGAATGAACAGGCCACTGTGAGCCCTGCAATGTGGGTGCTGGAAACTGAACTCTGACATTCTAGAAGAGCAAGTGTTCTTAACTACAGGGCCATCTCACTAGACTCCAAAATTCTGTGTTCTAATTGAGAACCCAGTTTCCAATTACTTTTAGGGTTTTCTTAGGAAGGCATAAAATAAAGAAAAACATATTTCTGTCCACTGCCCTGTCTCCAAAGGATAAAATATCACCATTGATGATTTGTTCCTTTGATTAAATACATTAAGATGCTCCTGTGGTTGACACTTAGTCAATCAATAGAAACAGTCCGTTAGATCCTTCTGTGTGTATCAAGTTGATCCCTCGGCACAGGAAAATGTGGGGTTTGTAGAAGCTTTTAAGTTGGGGGAAAGATAAGGTGTATTTGGGAAGGAGAGGGGATAGGCCTGGGCTAGCCATGGCTAGGAGGAAGAGCTGAGGAGTAAGCAGCCTCGGTCTGGATGAAAGTGAAGGCCCAGCTTATTGCATGATGAGAGTTGAGATAAAAGCCTTGTAACCTGTGGCTCAGGATCTGTTTCTGTTTCTGGCCCAGGGGAAAAGACAGGGTGCTTTCCGGCTCCCTTCATTATGCTGCTCACTTGATTTGACCCTAGGCCTCCCTATATCTTGCAAGAATACTCACAGCCCCAGTAGCCTCTGCATACCTCAGTCTTGGGGAACAGGGATTTACCCAAACTCTCGTGGACCTGGACTATTCTCCTGGACCTGAACCATGGACTTTTAGTTCCTTGGAATTTGCTCTGCCCTAAAAGTTGACAAAAGCAGATCACCCGCCATGCTGTCCTTGTATAAAATGAGGACATGACCACTCAATGGTAGGGTTAAAGGGACAGTTTTTATTGTAGATATGAGAGAGAGAGAGAGAGAGAGAGAGAGAGAGAGAGAGAGAGAGAATAGCCAAAGGCATCTGCAAGAGTCCAGAGCAGAGAGAGACAGAGAATGTAGTAGACTGAACTTGGCCAGCACTGTGGACTTGGCCATGAGAGAACCAGATCAGACAAAGAGGGAGACTAAGAAGAAGACAAACAGAGGGCAGGCCAAAGAGTGTGCAAAGTGGGGCGTGGAGCTTCAACAGTGTGGTTGTATGAAGAGTCGCTGAGGGGAGGGGAGCCAGTGAGCTGGAGCCGTGTAGGGTGGGGGAGGTAAGAAGAGCTAGGACTCAGGACTTGTGATACGGAGGGAGCCTGAAGGCCAGGGCACCGTAAATAACTATTTGACCAGTGATAAGGGAAAAGGTTCCCTTTGGGAGAAGGTGTTCAGCCTCACCAGTTCTGAGAAATGCTGGCTTTTGTCTAACTCCAGAATTTGGGGAAATAGAGTTTCTTTTGGATGATCTGTAATAACTTTATGGGGGTTTCTGCCCCCACTCTTTCCTGTTTAGCTCCCTTGTAAACAAACAAAGACATCAGAATTTATTAAAGCTACAAACCTAAACTGGGCAGATTCTGAGACTATTATAACCCATAATCATAATCAGATAGATGTCCCATTATTTGCCAGCCGAGTCTTGCCGGTTTCATGTGTGTCTTCAATGTGAGTTTCTTTTGGTCACATGCTTGGTTCATCCCCATGGTGACCCCTCTCTTCCCTTCCCTTTTTCCTTCTCCTCGTGGTCCCTACCTGAGACCCCCTATTCAATCTTAAGGTCTGCTTTCCTCTCTCTCCTGCCCTAGCCTAGCCTTTTATTACCCAATTAGAGATTATTGGGAGCATTCTTTACAGCACATTGGTCAACACAGTGCCCATGTCCAGACTGCAGCCTGACCTTGGGGTCCAGAATTCAGCATCTGAATACACAGGGCACAAGACCAATCCCAACAGTGGTCTACCCACACTTTCCTAATCGAGAGTATTATCCTGCTAGACAGACAGACCCAGCTTACCCCAAGCTAGAGGCTTGACCTATTAGAAGCTGCATATGATGGATAGATAGATAGATAGATAGGTAGATAGATAGATAGATAGGACATGCTGAAGTAGGGAGCCTCTTCTAGAGGCCTGAAGAGTGACTAGGGAGCAAATAAAATTGCATGCACAAAAACTCAGCAAGCGCCTTGCTCTCTCAGGTAACAGAAGGTTTGGCTACAAATCAACTGTCTACACAGAAATGTCCCACCGCCCCTTTAAAATGGTACACACTTACAATTTGAGAACCTGAGGCAAGAGAGTTCACGGTCATCCTTGGCTACATAGAGAGTTTAAGGCCAGCCTGGGCTACAGGAGACCCTGCCTCAAAAAAAAAAAAAAAAAAAAAAAAAGTTATTTATTTTTTATTAAAGGGCTTTTGTGTTTTCAGGGGGTTACCTTAGAGCTCTTTAGTCTAGCTTATAGATACCCAAGCCACATTTTTGCTTCTGAGAACTGCTATGATGTGTTTATCACTTTTACTAAGCAAGCTATGCCCACCATGAAAGAAAAAGCCTGAGGTGAAGACTTTGCTCGCTGTGAAAACTCATCATAAATAATCATGCTAGGTGGCTTTTGTCTGTCTATCTGTCTGTCAGTCTTCTACTAATCTATTTTGGATGTGCTGCTCATGGTTTCTGTTGAGGTCAGAACCTGTAACTCATTTATGAAATCCCTTCTTCTTGGACATGCAGGGTGTGGCTTACAGGCGCCAGAGAAAATCCCTTTGGGGTGAGTGCCAGTTGTTTGCAGAGGCATGGCTGGTAACTCACCAGTCCTGAGTGTGACTGTGACTGTGTCCTGACTCTCTACTTACTCCCAAATGAGCTGTTTGCTTGCCTTCCTTCCCCATCTCTCCCTCCCTCCCCACCTCCCACCACCGGGACCTCTGCTCCCCTCCCCTCCCACCCAGGCCCTTTCCTTCCATTTGTCCCTCCAATCCTTCCTCACCCTTCTCCCTTCCCTCCATCCCTGCACACCTCAGTCTTGGGAAGCAGGGATTTACCCAAACTCACAGTAGGATGGGCTCCCAGTAGGGTGGGTTCACAGTAGGTTGGGCTCAGAGCAGGATGGGCTCCCAGTAGGGTGGTCTCTCACCTTGTTGCTTTGTGATCCTAGAGGACTTGCTTAACCTTTCGGTGTCTTTGTCTCCACTTAGAAGCTAGGGTCACCCTGGGGTTTTGTGAGCATCAGATGAATTTGTTAGAACCTGTGTAGTATTTAGAAAGCTAATAGGCTCAGAGTGACCTTTTAAAGCTTGTTTGCTCAGGGCTGGAGAGAACACTGAGTGATTAAGAGCACTGCTGCTTTTTCAGAGGACCCTGGTTCCTAGCACCCACTTGGCAGCTTGCAACCCTCTAGGACTCCAGTTCCAGGAGATCTGAGCTCTGTGGGCACCACAGAAATAGGTAGATAAATCAGTCTTTAAACTAAACAAAAGCAAACAACCAACAAAAACAAATCCATATTTGCTCTTACCATGAATTCACTCGTGAGTAAACAGAGACCCTCTGCATGCAGGTCCATGAGCCACAGGGTGGGCAGAGCCCAGAATGTCCAGGGAGAGAGGCAGCAGAGGCAGCACCTGGGCACCTGCTTCCAGGTGGAGGCCACAGGATCAGTCTCCCTCTTTAGGCATTGAAAAGGACTCCATGTTAGGCAAGAAGGGGAACTTCTCAGGAAGCTGCCATGGTCAAAGGTAGGATTTGCTGTCTCCACCTAAGGCATTGTACAAAGGATAGCAGAGCCAGGCTTCTGGTGGCCAAGGATCTGGCCCTGTATAGTGGCTGTCCAGATGTGACACTGGCATCAGAATGGCCTGGGCTCTGGGTGGATGTCTGTGGAAGGTCCTGATCATGTAGCATGGATAGGGAAGGAGACAAAAGGGGCACCAGATGGGTTCGGAGTGTTGGTGAGCCACAGGCCTCACTACCAGCTGCCTCCCTTCCCTGTAGAAACTTCACTGCTGCACTCAGAGTCTGAGATCCAGAGCCTGACCACGGACCTTCCTTGCCACACTAGTCAGCTCTGCTACTTGCATCCTTTGGAGCTGTCACGGACCTTCCTCTGTTCTTTTCAGAGAGGTTGGTAATCCAAAGGGTGTCCCAGGTTCCTCTCTTTGAGTCCAAATGCTGTTTGCCATAGCTCAGACCAAAGGAGCATGGCTGTGTCATGGTGTGACTCCCAAGGTTCATCATAAGAAGAGTTGGGTCTGCTGAGGGCTCTTGCCTTGCGGTAGCCAGGTGCTAAAGGAAGCAGAGGCTTATGGAGAAGAGCATGTGTTGATTTCCAGCTCTTAGCCTCTACCAGGCTCTCAGACATGACTCAGCTGTTGTTCCAGAGAGGTTATCTCGAACACAGGAGTGAGTCCAGAAGCGTAGGGAATAGCTCAGAAAATAGGACTCTACTTGACTTGGGCCTCACTGAACAGTGTACCTAGCAACCTGTTAGCAGCTTAAGACTCCTGTGTGTTTCAAGCCCCAGTACAACTGCTGTCAATTATGGAAATAATTACTCTCTTTAGCAGCCATGTGATAGAGCTCCACCTCTGTCTATACAGACCCTGGAACACAATCCAGAAACTGTGGGTAAGGGGTCTTTGATGCATATACAGTAAAACAAAGCTGTATCTGCAAGTAAATTTTTAGAGAGAATTCTTTAGTTGCTGTCTTTTGCCCATGGGTGTGCTTAGGATTAAAATCAGGTGTATTATGAAAACAGACATGTCCAGTAGAGGAATGACCTAATCTGTTAGTTAAAACAGAGAACCACTCAGACTCCACCCCTTGGTAACCAACTCCTTCCTCTCTCTTGCACTTTACAAAATGAAGCACCAGCTGTAGTGAGGGCCCCTGAGCACCTTCACTCATGTAGTCCACTGTTGATCTGCACCACGACTGTGCTTCAAATAAAGCTTCCTTGCAAATTTACAAATCTATGCGGCTTTTACTTAATTCTGAATAAAACATCAAGAACTAGAAACACTGGGTACAGACAGTGACCCCAACCACTGACCATCAGTGACAATAGCTCAGAGTGAGTGAGAGCTGTGTGGGGGTAAATCTCCGTTGTCTTTTTAGTACCACAAGTGTGTCAGCCGAGCTGTAGGTGCTCCAACCACAAGAAGGTTCCCCTAGGATTGGCTACTGTCATAATTACATCTCTATTGCTGTGCTAAAGCACCATGACCAAGGGAACTTATAGAAGAAAAACGTTGATGTCAGACTCCGTGACAATCATGGTGGGAACACAGCAGCAGGCAGGCATGGTGCTGGAACAGGAGTGGAGAGCTCACATCTAGAATTTTCTGTTTTATTGGAAGGGACATGGAGTTGTAGTAAAGCTAAGTGGCCAGGCAAAGGTTGGTGAGTAGCGTGGGCTCTGTGTCCTGATTATGGCTGTTCAAGTCCATGGACTCCTGGGAGAGAAGGTGTTTGCTGATGGATGGCCTCTAAAGAGGAGCTTCTGCTGGCCCTGTAGGCTGTGTCCACGGAGCCCCTGTGATCTCATGTTGCCTTTAATGTGAGCGATGCCACAAGGTCCTGAAATATGCCCCAAGTGTTTGTAAAGGTTGATAGCATCTTTGGGACCTGTTCCTACGCTGAGCAGAAGCTGTAAAATTTCAATTGTGCAGCTCGTGAGGCCCAAGTGCCTTTTTTGAAGTGCCATAAAAAAGGCTCCATCTGATGTCTGATGTCAAACAAGCCTGCACTAAGGATCTGTGGATAGCTGTGACAGAAACACTGTTGGGTCTTAGATGCAAAGTTAGAAGCAAATCTTTCTCCTTTTGAGAGAGAGAGCAAAACATCAGAGAGATGGTGGCTACCTGTGGGACCCACACTTACAGAGGGGCCAAGGCTGAGGGAGTAGCTCAGTGTTAGAGCATTTACCTAGTATATATGAGACCCTGGTTTCTATCCAGCATGGGTGTACACACACATATACAGAGAGAGAAAGAGGAGAGGGAGGGAGATGGAGATGGAGAAGGGGGGGAGATGGAAGGAAGGGGGAGGGAGAGAGGGAGAGACAGAGAGAGAGCGAGAGAGAGAAAGAGAGAGACAGACGGGGAGAGAGAGGCTTCGAGGTATCATGTATGGTTGCACATGCCTATCATTCCATCCTTTGGGAGGCCTAGACAGGAAGCTTGCAAGTCCAAGGCCAGCCTGTGCTCCATGGTGGTTTGGGCTTGATATTCACAATAGCTTTAGGAATAGCACAAAACCAGAAGCAACACACATGCCTGTCAACCTAGAATGGACAAACGGATATATGCACATATGGAGTGCCTCAGAGCAATTAAAAAAAAAAAAAAAAGCACAAAAACTCTAAAGATCAGGGAGTGATGGTGAGCACCTACAAAACCAGGACTAAGGAGAATCATGGGTTTAAGATCAGCCTGGGCTACGTAAACATAGCGAGACCTTATCTCAAGCATCAGTCAATCAGGCTGGGCATAGTGGTGCACAGTTTTAATCCCAGTATGTAGGAGGCAGAGGCAGGAGGATCTCTGTGAGTTCAAAGTTATTCTGGTTTAAATTGTGAATCCCAAGCTAGCCCAGGCTACATGGTGGGATCCTGTCTCAAAAACACAAAAGCTGGCAGTGGTGGCGCACGCCTTTAATCCCAGTACTTAGGAGACAGAGACAGGCAGATTTCTGAGTTCAAGGCCAGCTTGGTCTACAGAGTGAGTTCCAGGACAGCCAGGGCTACACAGAGAAACCCTGTCTCGAAAAAAAAAAAAAAAAAAGCAATCAAATACTGAAATATGGAGAAACATCGATGAAGTCATAATCTTAGCACAAAAGAATCTATTTGATGTGAGCACTGGTGTGGCTCTTTTAAGAACCGGTGAATTGAATCTTGATCTGACAGTGAATACTGGGGTGTTCACGGGGATGATGGAGGTGACTGGGGTGTTGGCAGTAGCTGGCATCTTGCTGGGTTAAGATCACATGAGTATGATTTGAGCATTAAGCAACGTGTGGATTAGATGTTCATAGAAGACCGGAAGAAGGCAGGGAGATGTCCTTTCATGCCCGAGAAGGAACAGCTTGGCTACAGTGACATGTCCCTACCTCTGCTCCATTTCCTGGTTGTGGGAGTTTCCTGGAAATTGGAGGGAGAGGCAGGGTCTCCGGGCAGACACAGGCAGCTGCTTCCTTCAGGCGGCCCAAGCCTCTGTGGTTAGGCTTATGTGGGGAAAACATGCTCTTCAGGCTGTGGGGCTGGGGTTGGTGCTTTCTTCGAGGACTGAATTGACTCATCATGGAAGGGAAAATGAGAAGTATTTGGTTTTGTGTTATTCGCAGGGTAACTAGCCTTGCCCAGATTGGGCATGGGGGTGGGAGTCATGAGTTTGGGGATGTAAGAGCCTTTTGGTTGGAGTCTTGAGTCCAGTTGGGGCTGTCCAAACCCCAAATCTGGTTTGAGTCAATTCTAAAATGTGATGTTAGTGATGGGTCAAAGATAACCACAGAGAGGAGCAAAGGCCTTGCTGGGAGAGGGAGAGCCACGGGGAAGTGACCTGCACACCTGAAGACAAGCTGAGCTGGAGTAGTGGAGAGGGAGGGTGGAGTCAGGGGCAGGGAAAGAGAAGCAAGGGGAAGCGCCTCGGTCAGGCCACAGGGGAAGTCATCCAATCTGTGAGGTTGAGCCCTAACTCCATACGTGTTTATGAGTGCACAGGTGCGCACTCATAAGTGTGTGTGTGTATGCACACACACACACCACACCACACACCACATATACACACACAGAGACTACACACACAGAGACTATACCCACACCACACCACACACAGACCACACATACACACCACACACACACCACACTACACCATACACCACACACACAGACTACACACAGAGAGAGACTACACACACACACACCACACACCCAGACTACACACACACACACACACACACACACACACATAGACACCTTCTTGGGCTCTGTGTCTGCTCTGCCTGTACTGAAGAGATTGTGTCCCCACCAGAATTGAGTGGAAGTAACCCACCCTGACACATGGCTGTCCCACAGAGCGCGTTGGCTAATACCTCCACACTGGGAAGACACCCAGCACCTTGTGAAGTCACCACCAGGAGATGAGTAGTAACAGCTCACAAGCCACTTGCCCACAGGTTTCAGCTAGCCGCCGACAAGTGTGTGCTGAGCTCTAGATGCAATACAAAACCACCTTTAAAGGAAATGAGATAGTTTCAGTTTGTTTGGCTTTTTTCTGGAGCCATTTTGAGTTTCCATGGCCTGGGAACATGGATTTAGGTTACTCCAATACAGAAGCAATTTCATGAAGCTTGTGTCCCCCACAGTTTCATGAAACAAAAAGAAAGTCATAAATCAAGGCAGGTTTAAAATACATTGGTGGGTCCGTCTGAGAGATTGTTTCCGTGAAATGGAGGCTGCTTTCTACAGGGACAAGAGGCTATCTGATGACATTACTAACTTTCCAGGTTAGTGGAAGCTCGTGGTCTGCTAAATAAATAGATGCCAAAAACATTTTTTTATCTACTAGTCACAGGATGTTAGCTCAGACACAGAGATGGGCAGCTATCCAGGGAGCTAAAGGTAGCCTGAGATAAGGCAATTAGCCTCTGGATCTGTAACATTCCAACCTCTCCTCTGGACTTGCAACATTCCAACCTCTCTTCTGGACCTGCAACATTCCAAACCTCTCCAGACCACTTCACTTTCAATCAGCCAATCAGTCTTCACAGACTCAGCTCCTTTCCAGAAATTCTCCTTGACACCACCAGGAGGTAAGGCCCCACCCACCTCAGCAGAGTCCCAGGTATGTGCAGAGTGCCTGGTAGCCACTGCAGGTATGGACAGGCCTCACTTGGGAGCCCCTGGTCAGCCCACAGCCCTGCCTGTCCCTGTGGACGACTGTCACCTGTTGCATTTCTGGCTCTTGCACATGCGGCAGTTGACACTCAGTGATAGATAGGAAACCTGGGCAGGGAACTGAAAAGCTGGCTGCAGATGGGGAGGGGCAGTGTGGAAAAGTCTGTAGGGAGGAAAAGCAGAATGTTGGTGACTGAGAGCTTGGGAGCAGTTAAATATTAATAGAGAACAGAAGGCCCTAGTGGAGAGAGCAGGAGGGAGAGGGTGGGGCCAGAACTTAAGAGCCTGCAGGAGGGCAGCTAGGCTTCTGTCTGAACTCTGTGTTCATCCCCAGTGTGAGGAGGCAGAGATGGGGCTTTGCCTGGAAAACCTCTTCTTGCTGAAGCTATTGTCTTCAGTAGCTAACACAAAAGCCACCCTGCTCACCAGAAGCCTGAGTGAGAACAAAGGCAAAATGGCCTCAGGGGCTCAGGGGGAGAGGGGAGCCCCTGGGCTCTTCAGTTCTTCTCTCTAAGTCTGAGATATCCTAGTCTACACCCCTACAGTATCCAAAAGTTGCCTTCCTGGAGTTGGGGATGAGCCACTGATAACCTGCCCTGAAAAGCTGGATCATGTGGGTCAGGGTTTACACTCCACCAAGCTAGGTTTCTCTCCTGCTCACAGCTCCCTGTAACCTTGCCTGGGGGCCAGAGGGGCCAGCCCAGCATGGCTGTTCCTCTTCCAGCCCATCTACAGCTTCTGTCATGGCTCACATATTGTAAGCTTAATACCCACATATATTCATGGTGTTTGGAGATGGGTCTTTTAGGAGGCCACTAAGATTAGAGGAGGTCATCAATGGGTCCCCATTTTTATATTAGTGGCTTTCTAAGAAGAGATCCAGGGGTCTGAGCTGGCAGTCATGTTCTGTCTCCATGTGACATTCCTTACCATATTATGACAGTGTAAGGCTTTCACCAGACGCTGTCTCTATGCCCTTGGACGTCCCAGCTTCCTGAACCATGAACTCCAAACCCTCTGTGGTTTATAAGCTATTCAGTCTCCAGTGCTTTCTCTTAGCAGCAGCAGCAGCAGCAACAACAACAACAACAACAGCAACTACTACTACTACTACTACAATGACAACAACCACTACAACTACAACAAATGGATTAAGACAGACTTCTGGTTCTCTTCTGTAACTTGGGAAGAGTGGAGCCAACCTTACTGGTGACTTAAGAAATTTAAATGAAATTTTGTGAGCCAAGTATCAGCAAGGAAAGTGATCCACAGGGCACACTGAGCTGATAAAGCCACTGAGTATACTTGCAGCACTGGGAGGGTGGCCCAGTGGTGGAGTGCTTGCCTGGCATACAGGAAGACCTGAGTTCAATCCCCAGCACTGCAAACATTTAAAAATACCATGCTTGCTTCACTATTTTTGCCTTACTCTGAGTCTGCCTTTGACAGAATGAACGAGCTCTAGATGTCAAGCATCTAATGATCAGGTCATTCTGCCCAGTGTGCAGACTCAGCCCTGTACTCTCTGGCAGCCAGTGATATTAATTAATAGCTAGCGTTTCTTGAGATCTCACCAGGCTACAAATGAGTTTTCCCCTCTAACCCTCATAAAGCCCCTGGGTGCCAGAACATTTCATATTTGAGGAAATGGAGACTCAGGGCGGGTAATATGACCAAGCTAAGAAGCCAGGGAGGGCACAGTCTGGAAACTGAACGTTCTAGAACATACTCCATGACTACTGCCTGGCACTGCCTCCTGAGGGGTGGAACCTAGCAAGGACAAGGGTGAAAATATACAATGCTGTCCATGGTCCAGCACCTCAGATGAACCTCCCATGTCTTTCCTCAGGCAAGGCCCCTTCCATAGCAGACTAGTGTCTTTTTCTTCTACTAAATTCTAGTATAAAAGAAACAAAGAAAGGATCCTCTCCTTCTTAAAAGTCCTTGTATAACCCAGCACCTTGTGCCACAGCTTTAAAAGGTTCTAGAACTCACACTATGTATGAAACGAGATCACTAGGATAAGGCCTGCCTTCTCCCTCTACTTCTGTACTTACCACAGCACCAGAGCATAGCAAATGCTCAATAAATATTTATCAACTGGTTGGGTACAGGAATCACTTGGTAGTCACTAGGGCCCACAGTCTGTCAGGGGCCATGATAATGCTGTGTCTCTAATTTCTTTTAAAAACAGGAAAACAGCCAAAGGAAAATGGAAAATACATAGCTGTGAATCCAGGCTATCATACTGATACAGTCATAAGATGTAAATTTATTCAGCAGAGAAGTGGCTCATGGGAGTTCTGACAGTCCTGAATGAGAGAGGATTACATAGAAATGCCCAGAGTCTGGAGAAGGGTGGACTTAGTCAAGGTCATTTCCTTCTATCTGTGCTTTAGGAATGCAAGCGCAGGGGCTCGTAGGATTGCTCGGTAGGTAAAGTGCTTGCTGGAAAAGCAAGGGCACCAGTGCCGGAGTTTGCATCCACAGCATCCACATAAATCTCCCATGCATTCATGGTGTTCCACCTGTGACCCACCTGTGATGTCTGCACTCGAGAGCCAGAGGCAGGGGATCCCCAAAGCAAACTGGCTAGCTAGTTAGCCTAATCCATGAGTTCTGGAGTCAGGGTGATCATGCCTCAGGAAATGAAGGAGAGGGATTAAAGACATCCCGTGTCAACCTCTGGCCTCCACATGCATGTCCTCACATGTATGTACACATTCACACATGCCAGTTGTTACTGAGCTTGAGGTTCACAGCTGTACCTCAAGCCAGGACCAGCCACCAGTCTTCAATAAGCCAATTAAAGGAGCCAAATAAATGTAGACAGCAGAAAAAGGAGATTTACTCAATGTGGCCACACTGGGAAAAGGGACAAAGAGATCCACTGAGCCCCCAAGTTCCTCTTCCAGGTTTAAAGTGAGATTAAAGTTAGATAGGGGGACAAGGTTTTGCACATCTAAGCATGCCCAGCAAGGTGTGGTCCCACCCACACCGAACCTATTCTCATCTAGTCTTCAGTCTTACTCCCTTAGGTGGTCTGACAAGCTGTTAGAACAGAATGACATCTCTTTCAGGGAGACCCCCCACTACCCCCAGACTGGGGCCTTCTCCTTTTCCCATCATGAGATTTCTGAGGAAATTCCCATTTCTTTGGGGTCCATGGTTTCATTAGTCTGACAGTCAAATTGAGAGACACAAGTATCTTTTTAGAATATCTTCCTTTCTGCCAGGCCTGTGACAGAATGATGGGGCTGGAATAGTGGCTCAGGGGTTAAGATCACTGACTGTACCTGCATGGTGGCTCTCAACCATTTGTAACTTCAGTTCTAGGAAGTCAAGAATGCCTTTTTCTGGCCACTGCAGGAATTGCATACACATGATGCACGTCCATGCATGCAGACAAAAATCCGTAGATGTAAGACAAAAATAAATCTTTAAAAAATGGCTACACAGAGGAAACCCTGCCTAAAAAGAAAACAAACAACAAAACAAAAATAAATAAAAAACCTAACAAACAAAGCAAATGAACAACAAATAAAGCAGAAAAACAAAACAAAACCTGGCTTCCAGTTTCCATCTGTCTGGAGACCTCTGCCTGGGCCACCAGGGCTCAATAGCCAAATAGTGCCAGGAGAAAACTAGACTCCCAGGAGGGTGGGCAAGCCTGTCTGCTCCGAGGGACCCACCTGGAATCCCCAGGACACAGGGACTGAGGAGTGATCTTCTGGTTTCTTTTGGTGGCCAGGGAGCAGATCCTGTGATACAGGGCTCCATACTCAAATAGTGCCAGGAGAGAGCTGGTATCCCAGGAGTGCCTACCCACCTTCAAGCACAGGCAAGACCACCACTTCTGTTCAAATTCACTGGACCAAGAGGGACCGTTGCAGAGCCATCAGGACACAGGAACCAAGGAACAGCTGGGGACTAGATTCTTCTGGTTTCTATCTGCACCCCAGAGCTGACCCTGTACCACAGCTCTCCAAACCCAAATTCCTCTCAGAGAGAACTGGTCTTCAAGGAGTATTGACACCTAGGCTTGCAGGAAAGACAAGCCACCGTCAGAGAGAGAAAGACCAGCTAACACCAGAGATAACCAGATGTTGAAAGGCAAGGACAAGAACATAAGGAACAGAAACCAAGGCTACTTGGCATCATCAGAACCCAGCTTTCCCACCACAGCAAGCCCTGAATACCCCAACACACCAGAAAAGCAAGACTCTGATTTAAAATCACATTTCATGATGATGATAGAAGATTTTAAGAAGGAAATAAATAACTCCCTTAAAGAAATACATGAGAACACAGGAAAACAACTAGAGCCTTAAAGAGGAAACACAAAAATCCCTTAAAGAATTACAGGAAAACACAATCAAACAGATGAAGGAAATGAACGAAACCAATCCAGGAACTAAAAATATAAATAGAAACAATAAAGAAATCACAAAGGGAGACAGCCCTGGAGTTAGAGAATCTAGGAGAGAGATCAGGAGTCATAGATGCAAGCATCACCAACAGAATACTAAAGATAGAAGAGAGAATCTCAGGAACGGATGATAACATAGAAAACATGGACACGACAGTCAAAGCAAACACAAAATGCAAAAAGCTCCTAACCCAAAACATCCAGGATATCCAGGATACAATGAGAAGACCAAACCTAAGGATAATAGGTTAGAAGAGAATGAAGATTCCCAACTTAAGGGGCCAGTAAATATCTTCAACAAAATTATAGAAGAAAACTTCCCTAACCTAAAGAAAGAGATGAACATAAATATACAAGAAGCCTATAGAACTCCAAATAGACTGGACTAGAAAAGAAATTCCTCCTGCCACATTATAGTCAAAACACCAAATACACAAAATAAGGAAAGAATATTAAAAGCAGTAAGGGAAAAAGGTCAAGTAATATATAAAGACAGACCTATCAGAATTACACCAGACTTCTCACCAGAGACTATGAAAGCTAGAAGATCCTGGGCAGATCTCATACAGACTCTAAAAGAACACAAATGCCAGCCCAGGCTGCTATACCCAACAAAACTCTTAATTATCATAGATGGTAAAACCAAAATATTCTATGACAAATCCAAATTTGCACAATATGTTTCCACAAACCCAGTCCTTCAAAGAATAATAGATGGAAAACGCCAACTCAAGGAGGGAAACTGCAACCAAGAAAAAGCAAGAAAGTAATCTTTCAACAAACTCAAAAGAAGATAGCCACACAAACATATAAACAACATCGAAAATAACAGGAAGCAACAATCACTATTCCTTAATATCTCTTAACATCAATGGACTCAATTATCCAATAAAAAGACATAAACTGACAGACTGGATCCATAAACAGGACCCAGCATTTTGCTGCATCCAGGAAACACACCTCCGTGTTAAAGACAAAAACTACCTCAGAGTAAAGGGCTGGAAAACAATTTTCCAGGCAAATGGTCCCAAGAAACAGGCTGGAGAAGCCATTCTAATATCAGATAAAACCAAGTTTCAACCAAAAGTCATCAAAAAAGATAAGGAAGGACACTTCACACTCATCAAAGGAAAGATCTACCAAGAAGAACTCTCAATTTTGAACATCTATGCCCCAAATGCAAGGGCACCCATATTCATAAAAGAAACTTTACTAAAGCTCAAAGCACACATTGCACCTCACACAATAATAGTAGGAGACTTCAACACCCCACTATCATCAGTGGACAGATCTTGGAAACACAAACTAAACAGAGATACAGTGAAACTAACAGATGTTATGAACCAAATGGATTTAACAGATATCTATAGAACATTTCATCTAAATCAAAACCAAAGGGGAAATTTGGAAAGGGGGAAACATTTGAAATGTAAATAAAATATAAAACAACAACAACAACAACAACAACAAAAACCAAAAGTGCAAATAACTAAAAGATGATGACTAATCATTCCCAGAGTTTGTGTCGCCACATGGAAGCAGCAACCTCATCTTTCATGACTCCAGTCTTCTAAGCACTAAGAACCTTCTGGCTAGACCAGAGGGCACCCTTATCAGAGACAACCAATAGAAAGGAGCTCCTTGGGGCACATGGCTATTGGGCAGTAGTGGTGGTGTCCAAGGTATGCTAGTATGAGAAGTAGCCAACTCACTAGATTGCAGCCTTCAATCAGAAGAATGAATGAGTACACAGAGACAGGAGGAGCCAGAGAAGATAGGCAAAGGCAGATTAGTGAGTTGTGGAAAACATGAGATAGAATTCATGGGTTGCTGTGGAGCTCATGGGTGGTTGTGGGGACTCTCTGGATCCTACAAAGACTAACCCCTACCCACACTGTGCTGCTCAGTAAACAGCACCTGCTCTTTGGAAACCCCTGGGGAAGTGGCTTATATGTGACTTCTCCTTTGCCCTCTTAGCTATCCCCAGGAGGACATATTATCTTCATCCTTTTCCCAAATGGGGATAGGAAATGTCACTCTCAGGATCTCACGGCTTGTGAGTGGGAGAGGCAGCTCTTATACATAACCTGGATTCCAAAGTCTGCATTTTAAGGGAAAAAAAAAATAGCCTTCCTGCTTTGACTCCCAGACTACCCAGCAGACTCCACTGAAGCCTCTGCAGTTAACTTCCTGGGCTTCTGTACTGGCTAGTTTTGTGTATCAACGTGATACAAGCTGAAGTTATCACAGAGAAAGGAGTTTCAGTTGAGAAAATGCCTCCATGAGATCCAGCAGTAAGGCATTTTCTCAATTAGTGATCAAGGGAGGAGGGCCCCTTGTGAGTGGTACCATCTGTGGGCTGGTAGTCTTGGGCTCTATAAGAAAGCAGGATGAGCAAGCCAGGAGAAGCAAGCAAGCCAGTAAGCAGCATTCCTCCATGGCCTCTGCATCAGCTCCTGCTGCCTGCCCTGCTTGAGTTCCAGTCCTGACTTCCTTTCGTGATGAACAGCAGCATGGAAGTGTAAGCTCAATAAACCCTTTCCTCCCCAACTTGCATCTTGGTCATGATGTGCAGGAATAGCAACCCTGACTAAGACAGCTTCCCCCAAGATCCTCATCTTCTAGCGAATCACATGTCCCCACGTTGTCCTTCCTTGTTGGACCTCTGTGCTCGAGGTGCACTGCTGCATCACGAGCAGAACAGCCACATCTCGAGCGGCGTGCTAGAGCTGGGGCCATCTCCATGGTGATGGCCCTTGGCACCTCGTCTGAGGGGTAGCATGGCCTGAGGCAGCCTGTCCTTGGGGTCCCAGGTTTTGAGCTGGCAATGGCACAGGGAGGAGAGCACCCTGGCTTCCTCTTTAGAGGAGCAGGGGCCACTGACTGCTGTGGGGCGCACCTCCCTGGTCCACAGAGGGGAGCATGGCAGGCAGCCTGGGGCTGCCCCAGCCATAGGAGTGGGGTGCAGGGGCCCCAGGTTCGCAGCAGTGACTGAGGCAGCTCTGGGCCAGGGCTCAGAACTGGACCCCGACTGCACAGCACTGGGGGTGTCTCCTCCCACTGTCCCAAGGGCAAGAGGGTGGGGTCCCAGGAAGTGGTAGTCTTGGGCCCCACTCTGACCCTGGTTTGGGCCTTTGGGGACAAACAGGAGCCTGGCTCGAGTTCTGAGACCTGTCTCAGTCACTTCCGCATAAGAGTGACTCAGCAAGACCTATTTGGCCCTCCCTCTACTCTGCCATTGCTGACATGGAGCTATGCCATTGGCTCTGTCAGTCACACCTTCCCCTTCCCGCCTCCTAAGTCATCTCTCCCCATACCCCACCCCCTTTGCCTTCTCTATATAAGCGAGAGAGATTGCTACAAAAAAGTTGAATTCTTGCTTCGACAAGACTCCTGGCCTGGTGTGTTTCTTTTTGGCCACAGGCACTCGCCATCCCGTTCAGTCCCAGATAGACTCAGCTGGACTGGGTTCTCTCCTCTTGCCTGGACCTGCAGGCTAGGAGCCAATACTTCCCCTTGACTGGTGGTCCTCTGAGTGTCCCATCTTTGTCTGCAAGGCCACCAATAGTCATGAGAAAACCAAGGACAATGTACGATAACCGGGCAGGCAGGGGAGGTGTGCAGATAGGCTCCCCAAAAGTTGTGCATCACCACAACAAGTAGTTTCATTATCAGCTCATAAGGAAGAACTACAAGCAGAGAGAGTCTGTGACCAAGGGGGTGGGGGTGGGTGGGGAACTGTCCTTTCCCCCAGAGACCAAGAGCCTCAGCAGGAAGAAGCAACAGAACTGAAGATGCTTCCTCTGAGGGTGTTCCCAGCATGGGCGTGCCTCAGAGAGGAAAGAGGCTGTTTCTACAACCACAGAAAAAAGTTGGATTTTGGGAATAGACATGGTAGATGGGGAATGGAAACACTAGAAGGCCTATTTAGGAGATTAGGTTCCCTCAAAGGGGATCTGAGGGGGGGACCCTTTTATGATACTGCTCAGACAAACATCTTGAATGCCTGGAAGACCAAGTAACAGCACAGTGGCTTCACTGACTGCCGAGTCCCTCATTCTTAAATAGAAATGCTCACAGCTCTCTGCCGGCTGCCCCGGCTAACACAGCATTGTCACGCTCCCTTGCAGTTGAGTGTGCTGCTGAGCCCATCTCCTACACTGGAGACCCTGCTGGGCTCAATCATTGGCTGAGGGCAGCCACGGTCACAGGATGCGGGTGGATGTGGACCATTAGCCATTTAGCTCCCCAAGGCAGGCTATTTGGAGTGACTGGTTTTCAAAGCTGCCATGTGGTTGCTCCCCATGTTTCCCCTCATTTCTGTGCCTTCTGCATCCAGTTCCTTGCTCACACAACCTCTCCCTGGGCCTTGCTCCAGTGTCTTATCCCACTGCAGACATGCCAGGAGAACGATTTCCATTTTTCTCATCATGTCCTTTAATGTGTCCCACTGGTTCTTGTTTTGTTTGAGTCAGGGTTTTACTATGTAGATATGACTGCTCCAAAATCTGCTACACAGACCAGGCTGGCTTCACACTCACAAATGTGCTGGAATTAAAGGTGTGTTAGATCTCTTGCTCCCTCTGAACCAGCCACTGTGACTGAGCAAACAAAAACACTGTTAGTTGAGGTGTAGACCATGATCTCCACTCTTAGGCAGGTGGGTGGTATTGTCAGACTCTAGGGTCAGAGCAGAGATGGGGAGTTCCCAGAAAAAAGGGGTATCTATGCTCAGATGACAGAAGTGTACATCAGTGCTGGGGTTCAATGATCTCACCCATTTCCTCCCAGAACCCTGTTGGCAGAAAGCATTATTTGAAACATTTATTGAGATATGTGGGACCTTAGAAATGTATCATAACTGTGGAGGTGGCACAGTCAGTAAAATGCCTTTCTTGTAAGCAGAAGGAACTGAGTTCAATCCCTGGTACCCAAGTAAACAAGTAGGTGTGAAACTCATGCTGTAATCCCAGGACTGGGGAAGCAGAGACAAGAGGATCCCTGGGATTTGCAGGCTGGACAGTGCGTGCACACTCGAGTGTGAGTGCACACACATGCACATGCACATGCACACACACACATCTTATCTACACAATTATCCTTTGGAAATAGGTCACTAATCAGGGCGCCAGCAAAGAGAAAAATCACCTGCAGACTCAGTGGGGCCTGTGTTCACTGAAGCAGCTGGCTGCTCTTCTAGGTATACTATGCTCCCCTCCAAGACAGATGGAGAACTGGCCAAGCTTTATGCATGTTTAAGAGGAAAGATAATGAGACCCTGTGCATCTCCCCCCAAGAGTCCTAGTGGCCTTTTCAGAGCATTCAAGTGACCCAGGACAGCCCCTGTGGTGATATTCAGTGATGGGGGCCTTCACTCCCCTTATGATGGCCCCCAAGAGAGAAAGGGAGTTCCCTTCTCCCCCCACCTGCTCCTAGGATTAGTATGAAGATCCCAAAAATAGAAGCTATTTGGCTCTTGCCAAATAGTCAAAGTCTAGAGAACCCATTTTTAATAATTTAAGTACCCCAGGCCTGTGTGCAATTGTGTCCTTGTCAATTCTAAAGAGTAAAGGGGCAGTGGATGAAGGTGTGTAGAGAACACACTGTAAACTGGTTGACAGACATATAAGTACAAGGACCTGAGTTAATTCCCCAAATCCCATTGTAAAAAATAGGTGAGGGGTGACTCAGTGGGCAAGCACTACCTGTGAAAACCCTGACAGCTTGAGTGAGGTCCCCTGAACACACATAGAAAGTCAGATTTGGTGGTGTGCACCTGTGATTCCAGCAAAAAGCAAGATGGGGGGTAGAAACAGAAGGTTCTCTCCTAAGGCTCCATGGCCTTCTGTGGCTTGTAGTTGCATTGATCAAATGCAGAGACCGACCACCTTCCCATCACCTTTGTTTCTGGGTATCTCATCCTTTTCTTCCTAAAACAAAGGTGTGTGTGTGTGTGTGTGTGTGTGTGATGTGTGCACGTGTGTGACTGCAGTTGTGAGCATGCCAGGGTGTGTGAAAGCCTCAGGTCATTGCTTGTCACCTTCTACCTTGTGTGAGACAAGGTCTCCTGTTCACCATTGCCGTTGTCAGCCTGGCTGGTTGTGAGGGTGGGTTCTGGCGAACTGGACTCTGCCACATGAGCTTGACTCACAAGCGTTTTACTGACCCACATCTACAGCTCTCTTCCTTTTCTTCTAAAGACACCAGTCATTGAGTTTACAGTTATAGGCTGTCTGGACACAAGTTCGGGGGAAGTTCTTCAATGCGCTACAGCTGATTAGTTTTCAAATCAGAGTCTAATTGTCTCAAATTGGGAGTGCTGAGGACAGAGGTGAGAAGGAAGGCTCAGACTCAGAGGTCAGGTCACAGTAATTTATTCACTCACAAATGACAATAAATAGCGAAATGGGTTCGCATTCACTCAAACATTCATACTTCACTAACCTCCGGTCTGGCCGGATGTCACGGTAAGGTTCGAGACCTGTCCTTCTACTTCTTGGTTCATCTGGAACTCTGTCCGCCTCAAAGGCTCATCTCGAATGGATGTCTGACATCTGGGTCTGTGGACTGGGACCTCAGAGTGACAACATCTCCATTGGACTCCGGTAGTGAGTGAGTTGCGGTGGCCAGACCCGGGGTATTTAAGCTGCTCTTAGCCAACCATATTTAGGGCCTTTGCTTTAGCTCATACATTGCTTTATTGGGCATTCACTTCACTTCTCATACTCGCATTTCAAACACACGCTTTCCACAAAGTCTGTGCCGCCTGCATTCCATTCCTTACACTAATGAACTCTGCATCCCTCATTCTATGCACCTGCTGCACCTGCGTCTGATTTTCTTTTCTTTTTTTGTCTGCTGGCACATAGAAGGAATGGAAGATAAGAATCACAGTCACATGCCAACCTTTTCATACATGACAATGCCACCATCTAGAACTAACCAGACTGTTGTGGCTTGGTGGTAAAGAGCTGTGTTGGAACAGCCAAGGTTCATTTCCTGGTTCGAAAGTCCGACCATCCATTGGACAGACAATTTTTGCCCCAACTTCTGTATCCACCCATAGAACGAAATGGATGATTAAAAAAATGCCCTTTCGTTGGAGTGATGAACATGAAATAAGAACCTGGAACAACATAGGCACCCATGAGATGTGACTTTTAATAACTCCAAGTCTCCCAAGGGAGTGGGGGTGGGAAATGGGGCTTGAAATGACCCATAGGAAGGATCTAGAGCATTATGACATCACCTTCATTTCTCTCTCTCTCCACAGTCTCCTTCCCAGCCTATTAAGGGCAGCCAGGCTGGATATAGAAACCTCTGGGCAGACCTCATAGAAATGCAGTTCTTTTCCTTGCTTACACTTGAGCAGGGAGAGGTAATTTTGTCCCTTTCAGTTCTTCTGTCTTGGGGGATGCTCAGCTGGACCTTACCAATGGCTCATCTCAGCCTAGTTAATGGATGGCCGGGCTGGATACAAAGCCTCAGGACAGAGCTCCTCACCACCCCCTCCATAACAGTCAAACCTTTGTTACTGCCCAGCAGGTTCCCTTTTCCCTTAGTGTAAGCTTCCTTCAGAGGCCCTGTGAGCCATCCCCTGCCTTAACCAGACACACCCAGACAGCCTAGGCAAGCAACTAGGGGTCACTGCTCTGACAGCTGTCAGCAGGACCCTGAGCTCAGTCATCTAAGGACATCTGGCTGGGCCACCGGAGGCTGAGTTGATCCCTGAGGCTGTAGCAAGGGTGGAGGCTTCCTTAGAGGGAGGCCAAGGTGCTCTGGCCCCATCAGAGGGAAAAAAAGATTGGTTTCTCCACAGTGGCATGAGGCTGGCCAGGGGCCAAATCCCTATTGATTTTTGTTACTGAGACAAGAGGCTGCTGCTTGCTTCTGCTGTGTGGGCCAATTCAGAGAGGGCAAGGGAGGGGCTGCATTGAAGTAGCTACTCCCCCTTCCATCCCACCCCCTCAAATGTAGAAGGAAGACATGGCATTTGTCACAATCAGGATGACATGACGACTTTTTGCAGCCATCTTGTGTCATTGCAGGGTGACTTTGAGGAAGCAGCCAATTTGTAGCCCAGCTAAGGTTCCCAGGAAGTTTTACCTGTTATCATTTGTAGAAACATCTAGTGTCTGATTCCACAGTGGGGAGAGTCAGACATCTCCTTCTGCCTTTCCTGTTCCTGCTGGGATGATGGAATCTGAGCAGAGCAAACCACAAGGTCATGTTCAGGCGGCCATTGAAGTCTTCTGCAAGAGTTCAAGTGGATGCCTGCCTAAGCTGTGTCAAGTATGTAAAAACTTCCAGTGGTACTAACAAAATGTTAAGTGGACAACATTCTGCCTACACACCTAGACCAATGTGCCTTCCTAATGGCCTGTAATCTGGGGCTGAGCTTTAATTTCTAAGGCATCTTCACATTCTCTACAAGAATGTGGCCTTCTGGGATGTGGCAGTCTCTTCCCTTGACCCTTTCTGATCCTGTTATGCTTGCTGTACACACACACACACACACATACACACACACCCCTCCTGGCCTATGACTGTTTTTATTGGTCAATTTTCAGACTCAGGTAGGCAATAGACACCCACATATCCTGAAAACAGATTGAAAGCCATAGGATACGGAGTTAGGAATTCCAGATACCCAGGGCAGAGTCCAGAAGGAGGAAGCAGAGGACCATGTGGGTGTAAACCCTTCATCTCATGGCCTCCTGGGATTCTTGCCCTCTGTGAGAGACACAAAATCAGAGCAGCACCAATGGGGACCATGGAAACAGGAGGCAGAGGACAAGACCTTCCTACCATGGTCAGAGGCAATTCCACTGTTATTAACAGTCCCTGTGCAAGGGGATGCTGGATTGTTTGTTTGCTTGTTTCAGTGTGTGTGTGTGTGTGTTTTGTGAGACAAGGTTTCTCTGTGTCCCTGGCTGTCCTGGAACTTGATTTGTAGACCAGGCTGGCCTTGAGTTCAGAGATGGACTGACTCTTGTCTCCCCAGTACTGATATTAAAGGCTTACAGGATACTGTTCTTAAGTGGCGGTTTGGGACATATGGATCTTGGACTTCCCTCCCCACCAAGAAGAAGGTTTTCCAGCCTTGAAGAGACTGCCTGGAAACCAAGGAAACCTAAGAGGTAGGAGCTTGGCCCGTGGCTCAGGTCTTCGGTTTCCCTCTTCCTTTGTGGATCCTCCATTCAAGGACAGCTACAGTCTATATTTCCTCACCTTAGCCTCGAAGTCCCACCCCAGAAGTGCATCTGTGGTTTTGTCTGCTCTTTTGTCTGATGACTCTTCCTGAGCGAGCAGCAGTGAGCCTGGGAGATAAAGCTCCCGCACTTTCACAAAACATTCATCACATCCTTTAAAAAAGCTTTTGCAGCCTTCATTTTTCTCTCCATGACCCACCATCTCCCTTTTCTTTGGGTCCTGGAACATACTTTTTCAGCAGTTTCAGTGTTCCCCAGACTTTTCTGAAGCTTGAAGACGCCATGATTATGTAATAACCTCACTAGCCTGCCCCTCAGGAGCTGTGTTGCTATAACATATGCCTAACTCGGTGTTCCTTAATCCAGCCACCCTCCAGGTTGGCCTCTTCAAGACCCTACCAGAGGAAACTTGAGGATCAAACTAACTGGATTGTTTTAACCATAATGTCTGTGTTGAGATTCTCCCCAGATCTTTGCTGTTAACATATGGAATATTTCTAAGGGGATCTGGGTCTCTATTCACGTCTGCAGATTCTAAGGGGATTTTATTAATTCATTTTTCAATCACATATGTGTTCACTGGTCAGTTTTCAGACTCAGGAAGGCTAGAGACACACACACTTCCTGGACACAGGATGGAAGCTACTAGGTCAGAGTTAGATTCTAAGAACCCATGTAAAACCAGATGTGGTAGCTTCTATGTGGGTATGTGTGCTTCTGAATATAGGCGTCCTTGGAGACCAGAGGTGTACAATCATTCTGAAGTTGGAGTTACAGGCAGTTGTGAGCTTCCCGACATGCATTCTGGGAACCAAACTGTGGTTCTCTGCAAGAGCAATATGTGCCCTTAACTGCTGAGCCATCTCTAAAGCCCCTAAACAGAGAATTATTTTATTTCTGTATCTGAAACCAGATGTCCTCAGCTCCTCAGGGAAGAGGCTTTGCTCTATTAAGACACCTGATCCTACAAGAAGCAAAATCAAGAGGGTGGAAAAGGAGGACATTTGTAATTTCAGACTGGCCGAGGACTTGCTTTCTTGTCCCATCTGTCTTTCCTGATCTGGGCATCTGGTTGGGCCTCTTGCCCTAGATTTCAGCTGTGTATGAGACTGGCTTAGTCGACCTTGCAGATTGGTAATAAGTAATTGTTATTAAACTCTTAAAACAAACAAACAAACAAACAAACAAAAAAACCCTCTGGCTGTTGCTGCTTCAGGAACTGGTAATCTAGCTCCTTCCAGATCCACTTGCTTGTGCCCTGGTTAGCTTTTGTCAACTTGACACAACCAAGAAACCTGGGCAGGAGGAAACTTAACTGAAGAATTAGCTCATTCATACTTGCCTATGGCCTTGTCTATAAGAGATTCTTTTGGTTGATAATTGATGCCAGAGGGCCCAGCCCACCATGGGCAGCACCATCCCTACACAAGTGGGCCTGAATTGTATAAGAAAGCATGAGCCAAAGAGCAAGCCAGCAAGCAGTGTTCCCCCATGGTCTTTGTGCTTGAGTTCCTGCTTTGACTTCCCTGGAAGTCAGATGATGGATTATATCCTGGAAGTACAAGCTTAAATAAACCCTTTCTCCTCCCAAGGTGCTTTTGGTTATAGTGTTTATCACAGCAGCAGAAAGCAAACTAGGACAGGTAGCATGGACTAAGTCTGACTCTTGCAATCCTGTCATCTCTGTATAACCGTTCCATCAAAAGCAAGATTTTTGGTGGTGGTAGTGGTTTTTATTTGTTTGTTTTAAAAGGATCTCACTGCATAGCCCAGACTGTCTTACAACTTGATATTCTTCTACCTCTGACTCTCAAGTACAAGAATTACAGGCTTGTGTCTCTATACCCAATGATAAACCAACTTATCTTACCACTGTGGACTGAGTTGCTGGACTCAGTCAGGCTTGCCATCTTTCAACCCCTGGGCTTTTTAGTTACACAAGATAATAACCATCTCCCCCCCCCCCCCTTTTTACTTAAGCCTACTTCCTATGAGTTTTTCCATCCCTTGAAACCAAAAGAGAAAATTCTAATATAGTAGGCTTCTATAAATGTTTAATGAGTGGATTCAAAAGAAGTGCTGAAGAATTGATAAGCAATTTTAGAACTCTGAATGTAGAGAAGCCCAGAAATAACACCCATGGGTTGGCAAACTTTTTCTGTAAACAGCTGGCTAGTAAATATTTTAGGCTCTACAGACCACACAGTCTCTGTTGAAGCTAACCAACACTGCCAGTTTGAGAGTAGCCACAGACAACACAGCAGTGAGCATGGCAGTGTACCAATAAAACTTTATCAACAAAGCCAGTGATTTGTCCCATAGACTATGACTTGCTGGTCTCTGCTCTAGGGTACTGGTGATGTGGGAGGGATTGTTCAGTTTCACATATTTTGAAGTAGCTGAGCAGACAGGAGGATTTCAGGGTATCACTGCAAGGTCAAATTGGGGTTTCCTCAGAGTGCTATTTTCAGTGACTAAGGACCTTTTGTAAATGTGAGTGCTCATCCAGATTCTCAGCTCTCTCTCATCTTCTCCCACCCTCTGTTGGTCCCAGTGCTGAGCCCTTTCCTGTTCCTTGCTCTTCTATCAGCCTCAACTTGGTTTTTCAGCCTCTTTTCAAAAATGTGTGTACATACGTGGGTACATGTTTGTGTGCATGCATACAAGCCATGACATATGTCTGACAGTCAGAAGACAACCTTAGGTAATCTCCTTCCATCTTGTTTGTGTCAGGGTCACTTGTTCACCACTGCCTGTGCCAGGCTAGCTAGCCTATGAACTTCTGGGGACTCTCCTGTGGTCACCTCCCATTTCACTGTCAGCTAACCTCAGCCTACAGTGGGATTAGCATGTATAATCCCACCAATGATACCACATCTGGCTCTACAGGGGTTCTGAGGATCTACTCCAGTCCTCATACTTGTATGACAGGTACTACGTCCACCGAGCCACCTCCTCAACTCAGCATCCTATCTCCTTTACTTCTATTTTATTCCATTTCCCCTCCCCCCTTCTCCTATGGATGTAGAAGGGATAGAGCATAGAAGGAGGAAGGAAAGGGAACCGTTAGTTATTCAGACATTGACCTGACCATAAGCCCTGGCAGAAGTAACTTAAGAGAGAACTTTATTTTGGCTTGCTGTTGCAGAGGGGCTCAGTCCATCATAGTGGGGAAGGTATGATAAACAGCTGTGCTTGGGGCAGAGTGAGCATGTGGTAAACACTATTCACATCACTGAAGACAATGAAGCAAAGAACAATAGCCTGGGCATAACTTTCCAAGACACACATGGGTGTTATTTCTGGGCTTCCAGCGATGCTCCACCTCCTGAAGGCTCCAGAACTGTCCCCCAAATAACATCACTGGTTGGGGAATAAGTCTCTAAAACATGAGCCGGTAGAGGGCAGAGTCAAAGCTTAACAGAAGCCAAAGAGAAACATGATGGAAAATGGAGAGGCTTCTTCCCTGGGGAAAGGGTGTCTGTGCTGTCCTGCAGGGTACCTCACTTCATAGAGAAACAGTCAATAAGCTGGAAGTCCCCGGTAGAAGGCAGTTTTCTTCAAGTGTGACCAGAGGGACATGATTGGCCCAGTGCTGCCCAGTCCTGGGAGACATTTGGTTCACAGTCACAGGAGTGCTCCCAGAATGTCCACCACTAAGAATGGGTCTTTCTCTGGTAAAGGCTCATTTTGTCTTCAGCTTGTTCATAGCTCTGCTTCCTTTGCTAGAGGCAGGAAGGGTCTGAGCTACCCTGTGGAACCTTTGGCTGTCTTAAGCATCTTTTCAAAGCAGAGCCAGGCAACCACTGCCAACACAGACCTCAAGAGGCTGGGTGGAAGATAGATGTCTGCTTGTCTCCCCTCTAAGGCTGTTACAGCTCTGTTCTAAGAATGACAAGCAGAGTGCCCCTTCTCTCTGTCTGGCCCTGTGTAGTCTTTCAGTTGGAAGCACAGTTCTTCTGGCTACATGGCCTCGGGTTATACTCCTGTTGTCTTTTCCAATTAGCTGTGTGACCTTGAGCAAGCTGTCTGTGCCTACTTAGTGAAACACTGAGACTGTACTGCAGAAGTACTTTGTTTTTTCTTTTTAAAGATAGAATCATATCTAACTATGACTGGCCTGGAACTCATTATGTAGACCAGGCTATCCTTGAACTCACAAATATCCTCCTGCTTCTGCCTTCTGAATGCTGGGATTAAAGGTATGTGCCATCGTGCCCAGCTACAGACTTACTTTTAATTTTTTATTTTATTTTATGTTTTGTATATGAGTACATGAGCCAGCTGACATAGGTGCTGAAAACTGAATTCAGATCCTCCCTGAAGAGCAGTATAAGCTCTTAACTGCTATCTCCCCAACTCCTAGATTTACGTTTTAACACAGGGATGGATTCTAAAGTCAGATGCAGATAACATATAGTTCAAAATATCCTTTAAAAGGCATATATGATACAGATATTTTTTATTTTACACAGGATCACATTTAGCCCATAAGTGCCGGCCCAAAACTCACTATGTACCCAAGGATGATCTGAGTGCTAGAATTACAGGTGTGTGCACTGCCATGCCCAGTCTTCTGCAAGGTGGGTGTACTGGCTAGTTTTGTGTGTCAACTTGACACAAGCTGAAGTTATCACAGAAAAAGGAGTTGCAGTTGAGAAAATGCCTCCATGAGATCCAGCAGTAAGGCATTTTCTCAATTAGTGATCAAGGGAGGAGGGCCCCTTGTGAGTGGTACCATCTGTGGGCTGGTAGTCTTGGGCTCTATAAGAAAGCAGGATGAGCAAGCCAGGAGAAGCAAGCAAGCCAGTAAGCAGCATTCCTCCATGGCCTCTGCATCAGCTCCTGCTCCTTGACCTGCTTGAGTTCCAGTCCTGACTTCCTTTCGTGATGAACAGCAGCATGGAGGTGTAAGCTAAATAAACCCTTTCCTCCCCAACTTGCATCTTAGTCATAATGTTTGTGCAGGAATAGAAACCCTGACTAAGACAGTGGGAAACTAGGGTTTCATGCCTGCTAGGCAAGGACTCTCTGAGATTCAATCCCAGCCCATCTGTATAGAGCCTTTCAGGACCCAAAAAGGGCCCTGTGGGACATCTGGGGATAAGAATCTGGGACGTGCTATCTGCCTACCTTACAGACAGTGAGTGGTATAGTTCCCTCATATATTCTTTCCTGAGGCTCTTTCCCCATTCTGCACCCATAGCTTCTGTAATCACCCACATTAACAATCTTTACCTGTAATTGGAAAGATCAAAGAATTATTAGTACTGCATGGACTGGGGCTGGCAGAGTTAGGAATGCAGTGCAGTCACTGGCAGGTTAAGTGAGATACTCTACCCTACTGTCTATCTGCAGGGCAGTGCTTGGTGCAATGTGCTCCGTAAAGCATAGGTGTGGGCCTGATGTTATTACTGTAATTATGTCTTAGGAGCTTCCGCTCAGTCTGGCCTGTGATCATCTGGAGAGTAGAGGATGCTCTCTGCCCTTGTCATCTGCACTCCCTTGTCCCTGAGTCTGTCAGCGGCTGTTGTTCTCTTGCTTTGGGGGCCAGCTGGATGTGTCTAGGAAATCACAGCCCTCCTGGATCCCTCAGATTGTCTGTCAGATGGGAGTGGTTCTGACAATGGAGCCACCAAGTTCTCTCACTCCACTGCAGAAAGGAGTCAAGGGGACCCTCTCCTTACCTCTTTGTCCCCCCCAGCACTCCACATACCAGTTCCTCACCAGTCACATTTACTCTTCATTTCCCCATGTGTTCCTGGGAACCTGGTCTAGAGTCAGAGTTCTTGGGGTTTTTCATGCCATGGAGATGGGACCATAGGTGGGACAGAGACAGAAGGAAGCACCGGAAAGAAGGAGGGGAGTGGCCAGAAATCACCTGCAGCAGAGGGTGCTTCCAGAATTACACAAATGAACAAGACTGGGAATCGGAGAACGTGGGGAACCAACAGAAAAGGTGGCTTGTGCATTAGCTTGTGCATTTCTAAGGGGACAATGTAGTGCTGTGTCTGGACCATACAAATACCCACAATGGAATGAATGAGTTGAGTGGGTAAGTGGCCCAGACTGCACTGCAGGACCTAAGGCTAAACTGTGGCTCCTGCAACATCTGCCTACAGGTGCCTGACGCAGCCTTCAGATCAGCCCCTTGCCCTCCGCTCCCCACACATCTGGGACTCTGGAACTTCTGGTTCTAGACAGTCCCCCAACAAGTCCAGTGCAGTCACACCTATAAGCCTTGTCATGGGCCCAAATAAATAGGGAAATTGCCTCTCCTGACGTCCTTTCTTTGCCAGAAGACTTTTTTAAAAAATTAATTTTATGGGGCTAGAGAGATGACTTAGCACTTAAAAGAACTTACGGCTCCTCCTGAGCACTTGAATTTGGTTCCCAGGGCCACTTGGGGCAGCTCACAACCTCTGACTCCAGCTCCACAAGCAACTGTATGCATATGCACATACATACTCAGATTTATTTTCTATGTCTGTGTATGCATGCTGGCATCTGTGCATGTGCGTGTGTGGGTGTGTATAGGCTATAGGCCAGAAGTCAACATCGGTTCTCTCTTTCAATCAGTTTTTGGCTTTATTTTTTGAGGCTAGGACTCTTATTGAACCTGGAACTCACTGATTGCCTAGACCTGTCCTCCTGTCTCTTTCTCTGGTGTTGGGGTTGCTGTACAACAGGCTTTCTATGTAGGTGCTGGGGACTCACACTCAAGTGTGATATGCTGGTATAGCAAGCACTTTACCAACCAAGCTCCCCCCCACCCCCCAGCACCTGCAGAAAGATATCCTTCAGAGAGATCTAAGGTCCTCACCCTGAGTGCCAACATCTTTGATCTATGAATTTCCTACTGGTTTAATACAGATGCTGGTCTGGGGCCAGTCTACAGTTAGAACAGCTTTCAAGGTGAAGACTGTAACTTGTTCACCAACCACTCTGGGCACAACAAAGGTGCTAAGGGTATGCCACTGTCTGCCCTGTTCCCTCTTCCCAACAAGACCCTTTGTCCTTACCCATCCTTTAAGGCTTAGCTTAAATGTCACTCAAAGCTCTGCCCCATCACCGCCACCCTGAGTCTTCTTCATCCTTTGCCTAAGAAGAAAGCTTTCTGATTCTTTCTGTTCTCATGTCTGTTTTCCTGTATCTTCCTCAACAACTAATGAATGCCCCTCCATGCAGTGGTTACTTACATTCTCATCGGGCTATGTGGTTGCTATGCAGAGACCTGTAGCAGGGCTTCTTCTATCTGGCATATAGGACAAATGCTTTAGAGTACTTGCCAGGCTTGGAGATCAGTCTCTACTGGGTATCATTTTGATTATCCTTAGATAGTCTTGAGGGGCAGGTATAAACATCCAGAGGCTCAGAGACGGGAGGTAAATTGTCTGCAATCACATAGCTAGTAAATGGCCAAAGCTGCTGAATCTGTCAGCTCAAATCTGTCAACACTCAAGTTCTTCCTTATTTTGCAGTCACTGAATAAGTGACTAAGTAAATGGGTGGATGGGTGGATGAATGAGTGGGTGGGTGGGTGGGCGGATGGATGGGCGGATGAGGGCGGGTAGATGGGTGGTCAAGTATATTCAATGCAAGAGCTGATTCTGTCTGAAATGCTTTACCTGAAGCTCAGGGATTCCCCTGCTTCGATTTGGGGTGAGTCTGAGTCTTCTCAAATCTCTCTCCTTCCAACCCCAAGGTCTCTATAAAATCTTTATTCACAGCTGAGACCCCACCCATGAAGAACAGGAAACTGACACGTTCAGCCTCAGCTATTGTACCTTTCGACTGCCCTCAGGTTCAGTCCCCAGAATCTTATCTGTCACTGAACGGGCTATCCCTCCCCTAGAGTGCCGGGAGCTCCCTCCTGGGTTACGATGGGGGAGGGAAGTGACCACAGAGCAGCCTGTACATCGGCTGGAAGACGGCACTGACGTGGAACCAGCAGCTGTTGGCCTTTTTTTTTTTTTTTTCCACTGGAGCAGCTTATCTCAGATCATCTCCTCAATCACAGGCCCTTAAACAGCTCCTGACAATCAATTCATACAGTGCTGGCTGCTCCTGTTGCTGCAGTTGCTGGAGGTGGTGGGAAAGAATTACCGTATGCACCTGTGTAGAAGCCCCAGGTCCTATCATTTCTGTTTGCTGAGGTGAGGCTGACTTCTGTCCCCCAAGTCAGCTTAGCATCTCAGTGCCTTTAACCTTCCCATGGTTCCTCCCCAGTCTCTGCTCAGCACTCTCTAGCCCACCAGCCTCTCTGTACCTCAAATGCACATTCTTCAGCCACTTTCTTCTGGGCTTCTGGCCGTTCTTCTTCTTGGCTGGAAAGTCCTTACCCTCCCTACCTGGAAGGGAGATGCTAGGTTACCTCTGGAGAGCCCCCTTCTAGAACAGCTCCTCACTCACAGCTCCCCTCCCCCACACCATCGTTTTGTTTTATTTCATTCCTCCTGCACATCCTGTTTGGAAGTGTGACTGTGCTGGGCGGGTGCAGAAGGGGACGCTGGTGTGCATTTTCCTGGCAGAACATAGTCAGCTCTCTAGTCTTGTTTTGCCAACATTCCTGTCTCTGAATACTAGGCCTGGCAAACAGCGGGCATTCAGCATGGCTTGCTGGGTCAGTGGCTCCAGGGTCACCTGGCATGGTCATTGTGTTGAAGACAAGGGAACCATGTTCAAAGAAGTTAAAAGACCTGCTCCAGGTCACACAGCAGATAGGCCAACCCCGAGGGGGCTCTGGCTGCAGAGAGAGAGAGAGAGAGAGAGAGAGAGAGAGAGAGAGAGAGAGACTACAGCCTATCTGTGAAGAAAGAGATGTTGCCTAGAGGTCCTGAGAGACTTGAGCTGCGTCTGCTTTCTTTTTTTAATTCTTTAGATTTATTTATTTTATACACAAATGTGTGTAAGTGTATATATACACATAGACATATATGCCCATATACACATATATGCATATACACATATACACACGTACATATATACGTATGTATGAGTGTTTTGCCTGCATGCATGTATGTGGACCATGTGTAGGCATGATGCCCATGGAAGTCAGAGACAGCACCAGATGCCCTGGAACTAGTGTTAACAGAAACAGATGGCTATGAGCCTCCAAGTGGGTGCTGAGGACGGAACCCTCTAGAAGAGCAACAAGTGCTCTTAACTATAGAGCCATTTCTCCAGCTCCTATTTGATTTATCTCATCTTGTCATCTGCTCTAACAGAGGAGGGGACATAGTGGCTCACAATTATTAGCCTACTGTGGACTTGCCCCTGTGCCTGCCTTGTGCTAATAGCTTTCTGTGTATTTAGTTCTAGTTAGTGTCCCTGGGTACCCCAACCCACTCTATGCAGAGCAACAGACAGGGAGAGGGAGACAGGTCATTTATCATTGTCATGTATCATGTAGTGGCCAGAAACAGGCAGAACCTATGAGCATTCTCTGGTCCTACAAGCCCTGTGGTCCCAGGGTGTTATAGGAAGGGTAGACCATCATGCCTAGGCCAGGCATGCCTAGGCCAGGCCTTCTGCAGTGGTTACCGTGGGGGCAGGTTCCAGCTAACAGGAGACAGAGATGAGAAACGCAATGGTAACCAAAGTGGCCAGGATGCCAGCTCTATTGCTCACCAGCTATGTGATTCCCCTCTGAGCTGCAGCTTCTACACAGATGCTCCATGCAGGGCAGTGGCAGGAGAGAAGAAATGAAACACAAAAAGGATGACTAGTGCCCAGTACCCAGAAAGCAACATAGGGCACATCCACACTGCCCAGCCTGCAATGACAGCTCTGCAGGGGCTTCATTACCATCCCAGCCTTGAGCCCTAGACCCCACTCCTCCTCCTCCTCCTCCTCCTCCTCCTCCTCCTCCTCCTCCTCCTCCAGGACTCTTCCTTTAAGCAGAGTTCTAGCTGGGTTTGAGTGCCTCATCTCTGTCAGAGTGTCTCTGTGAGGGAGTTTGTAGCCCTGCTGTCTCTACCTGCCCCCACTCCAAGACAGCCTCTGCGGTGTAGTTGGCATCCACATGCATCTGGGCAAATAAATCAGACAGAGGGGAGAGTCTGGGCAAGGACAGAGAGGCAAGAAAAAGCACATACACATTATTCAAGCAAGTGGTGAGAAAAGAGGGGGGCGGACAGGCTAGAAGCCTGGACTGGGGGTAGACTTAGGGTTTAATGTGGCACGGATGGAGGTCAGTAAGGTCAGGGCTGAATGAAGGATGGGGGGAGGGGCGGACAGTAGACACTCTCAGAGTCTCCAGCGTGGCTAAAGGACTGAGAGGAAGCCTTGCTAGCATCAGGGTGACATTCAAAAGATCAGTGAAGCAACCTGAAAGTCAGGAACATCACCCTGTCCCCAGAGACTGGACGGATCCGAAGCTTCTGCTGTGCTTAGCATTAAGCTAACTCTGGGAAAGAGACCAGGGAGTCTGGGCACCAAGAAACAAGAGCAAGAGAGCAATGGAAGGGATAGGGAAGGTAGAATGCCCGTGACTTCAGCATCAGAGGAGGGAGTCTCTCTATAACTGGTGTCTGTAGTCCCCACGCTTGCGTGAACCTGGTGTATTACCTGACTGGATCTTTCTCTGCTCTCCCAAGGAATTTCTCTTTGGGAATTCCTTGCCCCCAAGTGATTCACAACCAGCCAGTATAGCAGCAGATTCTATTGCAGAGGTTTTGTTTGTTTGTTTGTTTTTTGTTTTTTGTTTTTTAAAAAAGTGCAGAGAAAGAACAGCAGTGAGATAATGTCATAGGAGAAGGGAGAGGGTGACCCAGATGTTAAGCCTTTCCATGTAGCTATAGCCTGCTGCAAGCACAGGCCAAAGGGTCAGGCGGCTAAGCTGAACACGGGAAGCCTATGGTCTTCCCTGGAGTATGGAGGCCGTGGCCAGCACCTGGGCTGGAGAATGAAGGTTCTAACTTTGTACCCACAGTGGGCTTTCTTGAGGCCATTGCCTTCTGCTCCGTAGCTCCCCCTGCTTTCTCACCATCATCAGCCCACATCCGCAGCCTCTCCCAGGCTTGACCATAACTGGCCTCCTCTTTTCCTCCCCTACTCAGAGAATGAAGACCTGGTTCTTGCTGGTCACTTAGTCTCATGAAGCCCACCCTGGGCCAAACTGAGACATCCTTAGGGCCAGGCACTGCCATTTCTAGCCAGTCTGTTCCTCAGTCAAAAGCATCCTTAAAGGCAACACCAATTCCTTCCTGCCTCTGTTTTTCTTTCTTCTTGGGCAAAGTTCAAACACTTACTTAGGTGACAAAAGTTACCCTGCCTGGGACTAGATGTGGTTGGGTATGCCTATAATTGCAGCACGTGAGAGATGGAGGCAGGACCATCACAAGCTCGGAGTTATCCTGGGCTGTATAAAACAATCAAAGACAGATTTAGCTACACACCTAGCCCTGCCCCTTTGCCGGTTAATCTTCGCCTCCCATCCTGGTCCCCACCTCCCACCTTGTCCTCTCAATCTTAGTGACCAGTATGGGAAACTCTCTGCTTGCAAGGCTGGCCTTCAATCCAACCTGAGCTATTCTGTATCTTGGAATTTTTCTTTTCTTTCCCCAGTGCCTTGACCTGGTTTCTAGACATTTGAGTCTTAGTTTCTCTAAAAACTAAGATTTAGTCACAGGAGGAGTTCCGCTCCACAGCCCTGCCCCCTTGTATGCATAGCACTTACTCCCTCCCTTCCCATTGTGAGGCATTTCTTTACCCTCAGCCGCCCTTTACATCTGGGGCTGTGTTTTTCTTCTCTGAGAGCCTTTCTTGCATCTCTGCCAGTCACATCTGAATCTCTGGGGTTGGGAAAGTTAGAACCTCATTCTCTGAATGTGCTAAGCAAGTGTCCTGCCTGGAACTACACCCCCTGACCCTCAGAAGAACACTTCTTTGGGGGAGGGATGTGAGTATCTGTGCAGTGTGTATGGGCCGGCAGCTGTGCGGGAGTGGAGACCAGAGGTTGACATCTAGTGTCTTTCTCAATCACCCTCCGCTTTTTGAAATAATTAATTAATTTTACATTAAGTATATTGTTGTTGTTGTTGTTGTTATTATTATTATTATTATCTAGTCATTATTCCCCTCCCTGTCCACCCTCCAACAGTTCCTCCTCCCCAACCCCCAGGAGGATGTCATCCTTCCCCCAACCCCACCCCAGGTCAAGCCTCTCCACTCTCTGGGGCTTCAAATCTCTCAAGGATTAGGCGCATCTTCTCTCACTGAAGCAAGACCATGCAGTCCTCTGCTGTATATGTGTCCGGGGATTTGTACCAGCTAGTGTATTTAAATTTATTTTTATGTATATGTGTAAGTGCCTGCATGTTCATGTGCATGCCTGGTGCCCAACCTCAGTGCTGTGGTTGTGAACTATCATGTGAGGTTCTGAGAATCAAGCCCAGGTCCTCTTGGACAGCAACAAGTCCTGTTAGCCTTTCAGCCATCTTTCCAGACACGTCCCCACCTTACTTTCTGAGACAAGGTGTCTCAACAAACCTAGAGCTCATTATTCCGGTGAATCTGGCAGGGCAACAAGCCCCAGGATCCTCCTGTCCCATCTGCAGTGTTGCAGTCTTAGATGCACATACACTTCCCTGTGTGCTGCCTTTTGGATGATTCCCTGTGCCATTCTGAAGGGCAGGCTCATACAGTGTGAGCATGCTGAGGGCAGGGGCTGCCATTGAGAAAAAGACAGTCTCTGACAAATGTTGGCTGAAAGGAAGGATGACAACGATGCACAAGCCATCCTGTGCCGGGAGACGTTCTTAGGGCACGGATGAACAAACTGGATGAATGGATACATGAAGGAGCCGATGGCCCACCATGTGCAGGTGGGAACCTGGGCTCTAGTGAAGCCTGCCCCTTGAGGTATGTGACTAAAAAGGCTGAGTATCCAGGTTACAGCAAGTCACCCAGAATCAGATGATTTAATGACACCAGCTGATTGGATTTCAAACAAGTAGCTCCTATCCTCATCCAAGGAGCTGCTGTGAAAAACCCAGACTCCAGGTCTGGGTTTAAAAAAGCCTACTTTGTGGGGGAGGGGAAACTGGTCTTTGGTGAGACCCAGGCTCAGTCTGAGGGATTTGAATGGCTTCAGGACAAGGTCTTCATGTTATTTTAATGCCTCCTCTAAATGGCATTAGCTGTTATTAGCAGCCCCTGGATCTGAGTTAGGAGTCTGGGGGGAGGAGGGGAGGGGGGAGAGGATTACAGACAGAGTCCCCTACCAGATTGACCCCCACCAGCCACTGTCCTGCTCAGTGAAGCCCCTGCCCACCATTGTTCTGCACCCATGGCCAGTCTGCCCTGGCCAGCGAGCAGGGAGGTGGGAGCTGCCCCAGCCCCAGCTGCCAGTTCCCTGGTTATCTGAATTGAAGAGGTCAGAGGTTAAGTGAGAGATCAGAGTACCCGGGTCAGAGAAAGAAAAACAAATCCCCAGGGCCTTCGCCTGTGCTTTCCAAGCGTGTAGGCCATGCCCTCTGCCACAGATGGGGGGATATTTTATATGCAGCCCTGTCCTTTACTGTTAGCATGTAAATTGATTGATTTTTGTACCCTCTTTAATTGAGTTAGGGGAATTTCATGGAGCAGAAAAAAAGGATCTGAGAAGCATTTGGATTTTGTTGGAGGGTCTACAGTTGTAAATACAGCTGTGGCCTCTGCTTCATGAGAGGCTATGGCCCAATCAATTTGTGCCTCAGTTTCACTGAGTTCAAAATGGCCAAGAAACAATAGGGTTGAGAGGCTCTGAGAACACACAATGACTCTGAAACTGGATGAGAGAGACAGCTGTTGAGCAAAGAGGCCAACTTCAGAGCTTGGCACTCTGCGTTTGCTATGCTTTGTATTGTTAAAGCAATGTCTCATGTAGTCCAGGCTGGCCTTGAATTTGCTATGTAGCCAAGGGTGGACCTGAATTTCTCATCTTTCTGCTTCTGCTTCCTGAGGGATAGAGTTTCAGGCACGTGACCCTGTATCCTGTTTATGGAGCGCTAAGAATGAAACCCAGGGCTCTGGGCATGCCAGGCAGGCACTCCAGCAACTGAACTTGCTCTCTAGCCCAGTGTTCTGCAATTCTAATACACTACATGTTTGTTTGTTTATATGAGGCAGGCTGGCCTTGAGCTCCTGAGTCATCTGTCTACAATCTTCAGAGTCCTCAGACAGGTCTTGCAACACCTCTGGCAGGCTCTTTACCTTGTGCCGTTCTATGGGGGAAAGAGGAAACAGTGCAATGAAGCATCTGCTAGGGAAGTTGTGTTATACGAGAACGTCCTGCTTCACCTGGTTCTGGTACTGTCTAGATGGCGATCTTGGGCCTGTTTCCCCAGGCCTTTCTTTATCTGGTCTGTGGAAGTAGCAGGCCTTCTGTTCTTGACCTATTATTTGCAACTTAGTACCTGTATGCAGCCAGCATGTCCCGGCAGCCATTGCAGCCATTGTCCCCCCCAAACTCCTTGATCTTTTGAGTACGTGGCTCGTTGATATGTGTCCGATGCTCTTTCCCAGAATTCCCCTGTGGCCGTGGAGTTCACTTGCTTGGCTTTTATTTACACCTGCCCTACCTTAACCCCCTTCAATCCCTAACAAACTCCCTGCTCGTCTACCCTAGCTTGGCTTTGAGCTTAAGACAATAAGAGACGGGATTGTTCAGGGGTTACTGTGGTGACTGAATGGCACAAAGCTTCTAAAATGCCTGACACAGGTAAGTCCTCAAGTCAATAACCGTCATCCGTCAAACAGTTACTTGAAAGCAATGCTGCTTTCCTAATAAAGCCGGGACAGGGGAGGTTGAGTGCTTCATGCCGTGCTCACTGGAAACATTCTTCCCTGGAGTAGTCATGCTTACCCCATTCCCATGAATGTAGTGGGTGATTCATGATAAGCAGAGATAAGCAGCACCTGACATAGACAGTCACATCCAGAGTCCTGTGTCTTAGAGTTTCTATTCCTGTGCTGAAACACCATGACCAAAAACAACTCAAGAGGAAAGGGTTTATTTTGTTAACAATTCCATGTCTCTATTCATTAGTGAAGGCTGTCAGGGTAGGAACTCGAGCAGAGCAGCAACTGGAGACAGGAGCTAACGCAGCGACCATCACAGCTTGCTCAGGCTGTGTTCTTATAGAACCCAGGACCACCAGCCCAGGGAGGCACCACCCACAATGAGCTGGGCCCTCCCACATCAATCACTAATTAAGAAAATACTCTACAGGTTTGTCTACAGCCTGAACTTACAGAGGCATTTTCTGAATTGAAGTTCTCTCCTCTCAGATGACTAAAGCTTGTGTCAAATAGTTAGCCAGTACACCCTGGAAGGTGCCTGGCTTCCAGCCTATTCTCAGGACTTTGTGGAGAGCTAGTAAGGTGCACTTTCCTCATGCTAAGCTAGAATTAAATGACTATTTGGCAAGTCTGAGTAACATTCATCCCTCTTGTTAGAACATCAGATTCCTCAGGGGAGGATGGGCCATGCCTGTTGAACACTGTATCCCCAGGGCTGAGCACACAACCTTGCATATGTTAAGTCAGAATAAATGATCACTGGATGCATGAAGGAAGAATGAAAGACAAAGGGCGCAGGACACTGAACCCAGCTGATATGGAAGCACGTTGGCTTTGCCCAGGGTAAAGCCCCTGTGGTAACACTGGTTTGGCCAGGGAGGAAGAGAAAGAGTGGAAGGAAGCGATCTGGGACACAGATGGTGGTGGGTCTTACATGCAGTTAGTTAGGAGTATGGGCTTGTGTTGTGACGATCTTATAGATGTCTTTGAGCTAAGACATCTTTGTGACATGACAGAAGTCATGTTTGAGGAAGACATTTTGTCACTTATCTCCTGTGTGTCACTGGCCCTCTGAGAGCTTGTGTCAGCTGGCTTTTTGCCAGTGCGTGGTCCTGGCTTTCTTTCACAGTTCTCAGTTAGCAAACACCAGCTACAGATCCCTGGGTCTTCTTTAAAGAAAGGAACAGTTTATTTTGACTCACATTTTAGGATACAGTCCATCAGGGCTAGGATGTCATAGCTGCTTGAGGCAGCTGGTCACATTGTGCCCACAGTCATTGGTAGAGCTGATGCTGAGCACGTAAGAGGTCCTGAATTCAACCATTGGCCCAGGAAAGAAAAAAAAGAAAAAACAAACCCAAAAGGCCAGACCCTCATACTCTGTTAGTAGGAATGAAAATAGCAGAAGCACCTAGGCAGGTAGGAACTCAAGGGATGTCTGGGGGGTCCTCCCAGGAAATAGGCAAGGTAGAGAGAGCCAAGGGATCTGTCCCATGCTGTCCCAGTCTGGAAAGAGGGGTGGAAGGGGAGGATCTAACTGCTTTTGTTGGTTTCAATAAATACCTGTGGAATTAATAACATTGAGAGGAACAGAGAAAGAAAAGGCTGGGGCCAGGTGCCAGAAAGCAGTCTGGCAGTTTCTCAGAACCTTAGTCATAAGCATAGAATCCAGCCCCGGCCCTCGTGGGCACTTACCCAACAGAAATGTAAATATATGTGTATGCAAAGAGCTGTGAGCAAATGTTCACAGCAGCCTTGAATATCATAGCCTTAAACTAGAAACAGCAGTGTCCATCAACCAATAGGCGTGTAAACAGAAGATGGGACATCTGTGTGTGGAAGTACAGCCGAGGGATAACCATATTAGGTGATATCAAAAGAACACGCAGGAGTGCTGGCACCATGCAAGACGGTAGAAAATGCAAACTAATCCGACGCAGCCAATGCTGGTTGGTTTTCTAGGCAGCGGTAGCTATATTCATTTTGATTGTGGCTGTAGATATGTGAGTTTATGAATCCATAAACACTCCCCACGTCCTATCCTCTAAATATGTGTAGAACATCATTGGCTGAATATACCTTAATAAAGGCATTCAAAAAAAACAAAACAAAAACAAAACGACAACAACAACAAAAACACCTGAGAGAAGGCAGCCATGATGGCTTAGCCCAATGGACATGAGCAAGCAATTTGAATGCCCTAGAGTCACCTCCAATGTTTGAAACATTTGATGGGTATGCTCTGAAACGAGGTTTAGGAAACAGATTTGATGAAGCAAACACATAGCGTGGTGAGTGTGTGCCTGAAGGCTTGGTGTTCATGTCAGTCGTATGTTGGATGTATGTGTGATGGCCAAAGGTCGTCTGGTGTCATAGGTCAGGTGTCATAGTCTTCCAGTGTATTTTTTGAGACAAGGTCTCCCATTGGTCTGTCTGGAGCTTGCTAAGCTAGGCTGACCAGCAAATACCAGAAATTCATTCACTTGTCTCTGCTGGCATTGCAAGTGCATGCCTGCTTGCCCAGTTTTTAAAAGTGGCTTCTGAGGATCATCCTGAGGTCCTCAAGCTTGTACAGAAAGTACTTTATTGACTGAGTCCTGTGTGTGTGACTTTAAGAAACAAGAGTATGTTTTCCTGCTGGTCAGAGCTCTGGAGCTTGCTGTGTGTGGTCACAGTTAATTGGGCTGATTGGCATCTGTAACTATTTTTAAATGTTTAGAAATGCTCATTTATCCCTTTTAGAAGTGTCTAAGGATGTCAGTCTCAATGCACGCATGGCGCTTGTTGTGTCAATGACCCACAGTTTATTTAGGTTTCGTTGGTGACCCTCTTGGGGGGGGGGGAGTGTCAGGTTATCTCCAATGTTCTAGTGTATAAATCACAGCAGACAATTTGGTCAGGAGCAATTTGGCCTGAGGCAAATTGATTAAGCTGTCTGTGTGGTTGAAATGTTGAGTTCATCAATAATAAAACCTTTCAGTTATTATGTTTATACAAGGTTTTTATGTTCCAAGGGGAAAGTTTGCCTGGAATGATTTTCCTGTTTGGTTTTTTCTTCTTTTTCTTTTCCCCAGCGAGGTAGAACAAAACCAAGGCTTTGAAGGTTGGTGAACACATGTCTGTTGAGCTATATTCCCCAATCAATTTTCCAGCCTTTTACATACCTTCCAGCAAGCACAAGAGCATTTTTGTTTTGTTTTGTTTTCTTTCAGTTTTTTGTTTGTTTGTTTTTGTTGTCAACATTACAGTATCTCTCTTCACTTATAACCTGTTTGCAATTAGATTACGAAGGAAGGAAGAAGCCTAAGCAAGTTGCACTCAAAGATGGAAGCAAATCCAACCTCATTACCCCACATCTCATCTAGAGTGCTAAGGATTCGGGGTACATGCAGTGGTGGCTGATGACTTTTGGTTCACCATGCCAAATAAAACCTTTCAAGAGACTGTTATTAAACAAGTAGAAGGCTCTGCTGCTGAAAATGAAGTGGGTCAGTGGGGGGGGGGGGGATGGTATTGCCAATGGAGTCCAGAATCATGGGTATGCTAGGCAAATACTCTGCCACTAAACCATATGCCCAGCCCAGAATTATTCTTTAGAGGTACAGATTAAGTTCCTACTCTCATCGCTACACAAAGAGTAACAGCGAGCTATGAGATGGGAACTCTCTAGCTTGGTGATGTTGTGACGTTCTCTCCAATAGACAGCCCAATGGGACTGCAAAGTCAGACAAATGAAACCCCCAAACCAGTTCACCTCACCCCCTCTCTGCTAAGCCTGACATACTGCTGTTTGTCAGTGTGTTTTATTTTGCTTTTCTCTGCCTTACATGTAGATAAGCTTCATGATAATATCCTATGTTTAAATTATTTGCTTTCTGACAACAGCTGGTCTCTAAAGATCCTGCTCCTTTACACCATCCCTAAACTAGGCCAAGATCTGTTGTAGATGGGCCTGGTGTTTTTTTGTATTTTGATGCTAATTCTGCTCTCCTGGGAGGGGCAGCAACAAGGAGAGAGTCATGTACTCAGATGACTTCTTTTGAACCAATTCCCTAATGAATAAAGGAGCCAATCATTGGGTGAGTAGGAGGGACTTCTGGGTTGGATAGGGGAAGAGAGGAGGAGGAAGAGGAAAGAGAGAGAGAGAGAGAGAGAGAGAGAGAGAGAGGCTGTTTGGAATGGGGATGACATAAGGGTAAGATGTAGCTGCTAGAGTTTCCTGGTATCATGGCAGATCCTCAAGGAATCAGATTTTAATAAGGCTTACAAGATTAGGTTTTAGTTCTTGCACCCAGAGATTAAGTTATCATTGTTTCTGAAGTTTCTGTGATGTTTTTCTTCTCGCAGAAGCTCATCTGGATTCAAGAGAGAAAGGTACGGTGGCAAAGCGTGGGTTTGCCTGATGTGCACCACTAAGGCTGTGGGGGATTTGAAGCATGGACCTGGCGTGGTAGCAACATGCCACTGGGAACCCAGAGAGCGGGTGGAGAGATTTTGGAGCACTGAGGCAGAGTCTCCACAAGATAAAAACAGGTCAGCCTTGCCCACCAGTGCATGGCCAGCCAGGCTGCAGGGGCAGAGAGTTGCTGGAGCAGAGAGTTGTTGGCACAAGCGTGGAAAGCCTGCCAGTCCGTTTTTAATATTTCCCGCAAAACAGATCCTGCACTTAGCTTTTCTAACACTAAGATGCTGCATGGTTCTGCACACTGTTACTTCTTACAACAAGTAGCTACCCAACTTGTGGTAGAGTGTTTGTAGGAAGTCTTCATTCAATCCTCAGCTCCAAAACAAGAAATGTTGATAATGAGGAGGTGGAGGAGGAGGAGGAGGAGGAGGAGGAGGAGGAGGAGGAGGAGGAGGAGGAAGAGGAAGAGGAAGAGGAAGAGGAAGAAGAAGAAGAAGAAGAAGAAGAAGAAGAAGAAGAAGAAGAAGA
>JADRCH010000017.1:6551578-6609505 GCA_019843965.1 Rhynchomys soricoides | reverse complement strand
GAGAGAGAGCGAGAGAGAGCGAGAGCGCTCATGTATTTTCACGTGTTTGGATATGCTTGGCTCCCAGCTGGCGGCACTGTTGAGAGAGGTTGTAGAGCATTTTGGACAGTCTAGCTAGAGGAAGTACACTGGTCAGGGGTGGGATTCAGAGACAACTGCCCCATTTCTGGATCCACCCAGTCGCCTTAATTCTCCCACCCACATGTATGAGCCGGTGTTTTCCTCCTCAGACGGGAGCTAGTCTACTGTTAGGCCTTCGTGCCTTGATGGCCTAATCATTTTCAAACTATACCTCCTACTCCCATTACATTGTTTCTGCCAGATATTCTGTCAAAAGAAAAGTAACTGACACACCTGTATCTGTCTATAATGGCAGCCATATATCCCCTTTGCCTTGGATACCTAACGGACCAGATGATCAGTAAGTAATGTTTAATGTCGAAACCACACAAAATACGACTGGCAGTAATTAAGCGTTAACTCTTCAAGAAATAATTTATCTTACATTCAGGGATGACTTGAACCAGATTTTGTGAGTGTCCTTATTTTACTACGACAAAGGGGCAATATCTAGGAATGTTAGAAGGAGCTGGCTAGACATGAAGGCTACACGATCTCCACAGGTAGACCCAAGGTTCACCTTTCGCCCTAGGGTTCAAACAGGTACCACAAAACCCCCAAAGAGCCTGGGACCTGAAAAGGGAGTCAGTGTGTTCTGCTGCAGATACCCTAGGAATGTGACTCCATTGGCTGAGACTTTCTCCAGCCCAGATTACAGGCCACAGTCGGTCCCCACGGAGGGCTGGGGACAGGAGAGCTCCTGTGGATAAATGTGGGGTACATTGACTTTGCAGCTCCCTGCAGCACCTCACCCATCCAGACAGTAGAGTTGAGTTAGAGTGCTTACCCTTAAGACATCCATAGTTGCTTGAGAGTCTATAGTTCTTGTTTTATTCTCTACGTCCTCCGTTTCATCTTTGCATATCTTCTCGTCTAGACCTCTGGCCAACTCGCACTAAGTGCTCAGTAGGGGTGCGGATGAATGGGTGTGCTACCCTGCCCCCACACATGCTATTGTTATTTCTTGTTTATTGGCTTTTGTTTGTTTACCTAACTGCCCTTGTTTTCCTATAGGGACAAGGGTTGCTTCCCCCAGTGTGGTTTCCCAGCACCCGGACATGGTTTGTCCCTGTGCTAGGTAGAATACCATGAGGGACCACATGGAAGGTCTCTAGGGCATATTCCAGGCCTTCCCACCTGATAGCCCAGCCCAGTCTCCAGCCTTGGGATGTCCATGGCTGAGGAACCCTTTCACCCCCAGAGATGGTAACAATGTGGTGATGCCTGCTTTAGTCACAGTGTTTCTTTCCTCTCTTCTCTCTTGATGTTTGCTAGATTGCCACTCCTAAAAGAAACAAGTTGTGGGCCTGGAGTTATGGCTCCATTGTAGAATGCCTGTCTGGTATGAATGAGGCGGCCCTGGGGTCAATGTCTTGAACCATGTAAACTAGTCATGGTACCTCAGTCCTGTGAGCCTAGTACTCAGGAAGTGGAAACAGGATGATGCTGTTGAAGGCTTTCTCCAACTAATAGGGCGTTTGAGGCTGCCATGGGTGACACAAGACCCCATGGCAGAAAGGGAAGAGAGAAAAGAAAGGGAAAGGAAATGAAAGAGACTGGCTTAAGTCTTTCTCCTCTAGATCTACTCCTTAGTTCCCAAACTAAGATGGTCAGTGTGTGGTCTTGTGGGGATGACAGTCTCCTGGAGAATGATGGCACACTCCCCCAGCATTCCCTTTAGGGCATTTTCAAGCTGGAGGGAAGTGGAAAACACAGTCAAGCTTCACTGCTGGGTGTCGTTCCCCCTCCCCCTCCTCCCTCCCCCCTCCCCCACAGCTCTGTTCCATCTTGCCCTCCCTTTGGAGATGGTTACCCTCATACAGAGAAATATAGTTTATGCATAGTTTACAGATGACGTTTAGGAATCTAAAGTTTTCAAAATAAGACAGTATGCACACAAGAAAAAGTGAACAAAACCAAAATAACAACAAAAGTACACAGCTTAGGGAAATAGCTCTGTCAGTGAAGTGGTTGCTGCACACATAGGCTCAGTCCCCAGAAACTACATCGGAAAGGCTGGACCCAATGGTATGCACTTAGATCCCAGCTCTGGGGAGGCAGTGATGGGCATATCTCTGGAGCTCACAGGTCAGTCAGCCTAGCTTAAGGGATGAGCTCCAGACCAATGAGAGATCCTGTTCCTAAAAGCAAGGTGGATGGCTTCTGCAAGACACCATTGATGTCCTCTAGTCTCTCCATGTACCTACACAACACATACACACACATTCATGTACACACACGCATGCACGTACACATAGATGTACACACACATGCACACACACACACACACAGGGATTGAAGGCAGGGCCGTATACATAGTAGTACACTGCTCCTGCAGTTCATCCTTTCCTGGAGACTGAACCTAAAGCATCATAATCACGTCTGTGAGGCAGACGTTCTACCTCCAGCCCCATCCCAATCCCTAATTCCTAATGGTTCTGCTCTTGCCGAGAACAGACTAAGTGTTTTGTTTTAATTTTAAGGTAACAACTGTGGCTCCTAGAACCCTGCTGTTCATCCCTGGTATCCAGGACAGCCTGTAACATAGTGGGCCCAATGCAGAAACGTGTCCCTGTCCAAATATTACTGAGACACAGCAGAACATGACATCACAGCAACTTCAGAGTCCTTTGAAACACAGGCCCAGTTCAGTGGTGTGACGGTCACTCTCATGGAGCTGGTTCTTTAGGCATTTATGTAATGCCTAGATTCGCAGATAGCCTTTCAGCCTAAAGGCTTACATGGAAAGTAGAAAATGTTGGCAGAGGCTTGAAGCCGTCATAGCATAGTAGAAAGAATTAAAAACACAAGACTCAACACAGTGTCTAACTCTCCAGCCAAGGTAGCCAATCATGTCCTCAGAGTGATGCCATTGACAGTCCTTGGAGAGATATTTGCAGCAAGCACAGCTGTAGTCACACCTTGGAACCCTGAGTTAGGTGTGAGGGGTGTCTTCCTGCGACAAGCCAGCTCATTTCTGTACTCTTCTCTACTGTAGTCAACACTCAGATGACTGAGATCGATTGTCAAATTGACAGGCTCTTGAGTTATCCAGCAGACAACACTCTGTGCATGTCAGTGAGGAAGTTTCTAGGTGGAGTTCATAGAAACATGCACCCTAAATGTGGGCAGCAGCATCCCAAGGGCTGGTGTCCCAAACTGAATAAAAAGGAGAGAGTGAGCAGAGCACTAGCGTCTGTCTCTCTCTGCTTCCTGACTGCAGCAGTGACCTGCCACCTCTCCCTCCTGATGTCCTGACATCCTGTCATGCTGTTTGACTGTGAGCTGAGGTGTCGAGCCTGATTTTTATTTGGCATTTTGTCACAATAATGAGAAACTAATTCAGACCTCGTCCACCAGGCCGTTTCGGTTCTCTGTCACTTAAGGCAAACCACATCCTGTTTCATCCCACAGCGTCTGGCCCACTCAGCTCAGAATGGCAGTGGTCATTGCAGAAGCAATGGCATGTGGGGGTTTTGTGTTTCCATTTCCCTGTTTCTTCTCCACACAGTTTTTATTCCCAGCAAAGGAGACTGGGGACTGAAGCAAGGTTTTTGTAATAATGCATCATGGTTGTATAAGAGAGAGACCGGTTGGTCTGGCTTATCTGGTACCCACTGGGGACTGACTGGAATCCTGGACACATTTTCAGTAAGGTGTTAGGACCCTTGGTTTGTCATAAGAATGACACAGAGACCATGGCAGGATAGAGAGTGGATGAGCCAGGAAAGCCAGAGCCACTGAGTTTCCAATGCCTGCATGTTTGTACTGTCCTCTGTTGGATTATATGGCGGGTGGGGTGGGTTGGTTTTCCCGAGTCTGCCTCAGGCTCTGGCCTCTCAGAGAGGTGGGACTCAGGAAGTTTGACCCTGCTCACCCCACGGCACCACTGGGTGGTGTGGGGCTATGATAAGGCACCAAGGAATACGGCCTGGGGGTGGGGGAGAGCAGCTGGGAGGGGGGATACCCAGGGACCTAATGGAAGCCAGCTCCATCTGGTTCCCAGGCTTCTGGGCATCCCAGGTGCTGCTGGATGCTGCAGAAAAGCTGAAAACAAAGTGAGGCCTGCAGCTTGGATCTAGCTGGGGCAGAGAGAGGGGGAAGGTGGGGAGGAGTGAGGCTGGATCCCACTGGGGACGAGGTTCTTGGCTTGTCGCTGGCTAGCTCACTTGGTTTGGTGGCGGCTGGCTGAGGCTGAGAGCGCTGGGAGGCCTTCTGCAGGAGACTAGACGAGGCTCTTTAGAGGAAGGCCTGTTCCATTGTTCCCCACAGCTGATCCCAATGAAGAGAGACAGTCCATGGTTTCAGGGTATTTATTGTCATGGCAGAAAGTGGCATGAGTGAATCCATAGCCCACAATCTCAGGGAGGGGCGAGGTTGAAATACCATTGGCTGGGAAGGGGAGTGGCTAAGCCTCTAGGTACCTCATTAACATGGGTATGTCTTGAGGCTACATGACTACACCTCTACCTATGGAAGGGCTTGAGGCTTTGACCTTACGTGACAGATAATCACAGACCTATGGAGGAGAGCTTCGGCCTCGTATCAGGAACCTCATTCCCAGGAGCATGGCAAAATCCCTACGGTCCCTTGTAGGGTTAGCCCCTACTGGGTCGCCAGAGTTTAAGTCTTAGTTCAACCAGAAACCAGGCTGCCTTTCATGGTCCCACATCCTCTCCTCTCTGCATGTCAAGGTAAACTAGCCGTCAGGGTAAAATCCTATATGAAAATTCTCTTGTAGAATTCTTGGACATAAGGTTACTGCGCCAACCTTAGGTGGAAGCCTAACTAGATTCTTTGTTCTGGCTATAATTTTCGGACTGCCATGAGGGTGTGGGTGGGAGTTTGCATGATGCTTTAGCATTCTCAGCAGTAAGAAACACAAAGCAGAGATTTCAGCCACTGTGTGGAAAAAGCAAATGTGGCCACAGGCAGAAACTAGAAGCTTCTTCCTGTCAACAGGAAACCTTTCCCTTTTGGTATGTCTGACCCATAAACAGCAATGTTTGCTGAACGTGTGATGCCCTGGCTTTTCTTTTCCTGGGATGGAGTAAAAATAGCCCCACAGTTTATATTCACGGAAACCAGGGACTCTGCAGACCTGGAGTCCCTTCCCAGATCAGCTCGGGAGGAGGGACAGTAGGTTAGCCTCGATGTTCAGAGGGTGCTAATGCAACCAGTCCTGTGAGCTTTCCTGAGAATGTGCCAGCATGTAGCCTCTCAGGTCTGACCCCAGCAGTCTGCATTTCCAAAAGCTCCTCTGTGATTTGGGTGCACATTGTCTAAGATCTGCTTGTTTGGAGCAGAAAGTTAGCAGTTGAAAAGGCAGGCTATGTAACAGGGGATCCACCATGGGGCTTCCCTGAGCCTCAGTATGTACACCTGTAAAGTGGCCATAAAAAAGACAATCTGTGAGGGTTAAGGGACTGACCTCAGAGTTAAGCAAAGGATCTATGTGCAGCTCTTAACTCAGAATCCCCAGGAAACATGCTTAAAGTGTGATCATTAAGCCAGGTTTGGCGGCACATGCAAGCTAGGATCTGGTTTGCTGTCTCCACTATCCCCAAGGGACCCTCCCCTTTCATTCCAGTTCTCTTTGGAAAAGCTGTCTTCAAGGGAGCAAGTACACAGCATTAGCTGTTGTATTTCTTGGATGAAGTGGTGAACAAAGGGAGATTTTAGCTCCTTATACCATATAAGCATATTCATTCTCTTTCTCTCTGTGTCCCTCAAATTCTGCATACTCAGAATTTAAGCGTGAAGAAGAAGAAGAAGAAGAAGGAGAAGGAGAAGGAGAAGAAGAAGAAGGAGAAGGAGAAGGAGAAGAAGGAGAAGAAGGAGAAAAGAAAGAAAAGAAAAAGAAAGGAAGATAAGTAATCTTGCAGGTGTTTAACTACTAAAACTCTGAGTGGCTCAAGGCAGAAGGCAATTGAACTAGGTAAACATTTAGTAGGCTGAGGCAGGAGGATAATGAGTTTGGAACCAGCCTGGGCAACATTGCAAGACCTAGAGCTTGCTGCACAAGCATGGAGAACTAAGTTTAGATTCACAGCACCATATAAAATCTGAGGTGTATACCTGTAACCCCAGTACCACAGAAGCAGTAGCAGGATGGTTGCTGGAGTGCTGACCACCAACCCCAGTCAAACAGGTGTGTTTGACCCTCAGGATTCACGTGGGGGGAGGAGAGAACCAATTCCTCCAAGCTATCCTCTGACCTTCACACATGGGCCATGGCACACACATATCTTCTCCTTCTGTCTCTCTCCATATTCTTCCTTATAAAATACACACTCACACACATGCATGCATGCACGCACACAGCTAGTTACAATGTAGACTACATAAAGGAAAGGATGAATATGATCAAAATATATTATTAATAAAAACTAAAAATAGCTTGTCGTGGTGGTATATGCCTTTAATCGCAGCACTTGGGAGGTAGAGGTGGGTGATCGCTGTGAAATCAAAGCCAGCCTGGTATGAGTGGCAAGTTCAAGAATAGCCGGGGCTACCTTGAGAGATCCTGTCTCAATAAAGTCAAAAATAAAAATAAAATGTAGACCATGCACTTAATCCTTAAAAGAAAAAAATGCAACCCTAGCAGTGGTCCTTTGTGCCAAATGCCATGCTCACTAAACTTATAGTGTTGCTGCATCCTGGAAATTAATGCTCGGAGTCCATCCCCAAGGGCAGATGGGGGAGGGACCTCTGACCTCCAGAGGGCAGAGACCAGAGATCCAGCTAAACATCCCACAATGCACAGGACAGCCCCTTACAATAAAAAATTTCTCACCAAAATGTCAGATTGCCAGGTTGGAAACCCTAATTATATATAAATATGTATGCCTATATAATTTAAAATTTTACCTATGCAATTTTCTTTTCCCCTCTCACACATAATCACGGCTCTTGTTGAATGTGATTTCTTCGAGACTTCTGAAGTATGCCTTCTAGACCTTTCTGTTTCCCTTTGTCTGTGTGTGCACAGAGGGAAAGTCTAGGAGGAATATTTCAGAATATTAACGGAATTTTAATCTCTCCCTTGTAGAAATGTTTTCAACAAGAAGCCTGGTGTGAGAAAGAAAAAGTAAAGGTTTCATTGAAGCTGCACCCTTGTCATCCCAGAACCTAAGAGACTGAGGCAGAAGATGGTCATACGTTTAAGGTCAGCGTGGGGTGCTTGGTAAGTCCCAGGATAGTCTGGGCTATACAGCAAGACCCAATGTTTGTTTCTTTGTTTTCAAGAAAGGAAGGAGGGAAGGTGGGGGAGAAAGAGAGAAGAAAGGACGGAAGTGTTCAACAGAAGACTGGCAGCTAGTGGCAGGAAGGAGGAAGGCTAGATAAGGTTTTATAGAGTCCAGCTGCACCTTGTCAACTGGGGGAATGATTTCTCTCATCCCCAAGTTTAGGGAAAACCGGGACCTGGAAACGTCTGTGAGAATGGTCCTGAGGCTTCAGATACCTTGGAAGAACACACATACATACATACACACACACACACACACACACACACACACACACACTCTTGGAACTACTTCAGTCTGGTTTCTATGCCCCAGCAGTGATAATGAGCCTGCAGGATGTATACATGGCTGTGTTGCTGGCACTTACAGACCAGCAGACTGATGGCTACCTCAGCACCGCTCACTGTTTCCTCACATTGTTTGACAGCAGTGTGTTTTCACCTTTTTCCAGGCTAATGACACCACAACCTGAACCACTGCTCTGTAACAACTTAGGTCATGGTTCCTTATGGGGAATAGAGACAATAGTGGCTCAGTTAGTACAGGAAGTTACCAGCAGCTGCTTGACAGCTCTTGCCCAAAGAGTCTCCTATCCAGCCATGGCAGGTAGAATACACCAACCCATAAACAGGGATCAGGAGAAGCCCAGACAATGGCTGGGAACTCAGAAAGACTAAACATGGGACACACCTAAATTTTGTTCCCCAATAGAGGCAAAGATGGGCCTTGGCACTAGCCTATTAACAAAGTGTCCCAACATAGGAAAGACCAAAGATTCCAGGGGTATGATTGCTGGCTAAGGGTCCCTCCCTCCTCCCAAGCCACACCTGACTTCCCATGCTGTCCCAATCATAGAAGAGATGAGTCTGTGTCCCACCCTCCCTAAGGCATGCTTTTCTGGGCAGAACTTTTCAGTGGTGTCATGTGTCAGCGCTAGCAGCTTCTAGGCTGGGGCCTTGGATCATGGACAGCAGGTAGGTTTCTCCTGTATCTGCTATGAGCTCAGAGTTTGGTGTGTAGTATTCAGAGCTCCCTGGGACTCTGTCCAGGAGAGAGGAAGGATGCTATGGTTGCTGACTGGTTATATCTACCATGTGTCTAGCATGAAATCTGAGTCATGTGCTACCCGTTCCTGTCTTGGCCTTTGAGTATCCATTTGATTTTCCCCATTTGAATAGGAATTTTTGACATTGCCATTATAATTGGCAACTACTGCCAAAGTTGGATTTGCCTGCCTTGTGAGGGTATGCTCACACATGTACATCAGATCACAGGCTGACTCTTGACATTAGATGCCTTCTACCTTTTTTTTAGGGGTATTTATTTAAAGACAGGGTTTTACTATGTAGCTCTGGCTGTCCTAGAACTCACTTTGTAGACCAGTCTGGCCTTGAACTCACAGAGATCCATCTGTCTCTGCCTCCTGACTTCTGGGATTAAAGATGTGTACCACCTTGCCTGACTATACCTTCAGAATTTTTTGTTTTGTGTTGTTTGGTTGGTTTAGTTTTGGTTTTGGTTTGTTTTGTCAAGATAGAGCTTTTCTTTGTAGCCCTGGCTATTCTGGAACTCACTCTGTATGTAGATCAGGCTGGCCTCGAGCTTACAGAGATCCACTTGCCTCTGCCTCCCAAGTGCTAGGATTAAAGGCATGCGCCACCATGCCTGGCAACTCTACCTTGTTTTATGAGACAGGCTTGAAACTGACCAATTTGCTAGACTGACTGGCCAATGAGTCCTCAGGAACTGTCCCTGCTCCCCAGTGCTGGGATTACAGATGCATGCTACAATGCCAGCTTTTACATGAATGCCAGGATCTGAACTCAGGTTTTCTTTCCGGAGTGGCCAGAGCCTTATCCAGTCTATCTCTCCATCATCATAGGTCTGGCTTCAGAAATGTCCTCCCCTTTCTTGCAATTTCTTGTCTTCACTGCATCTCCAGGCTCTGACGTGAATTCCTGGCTGGCTTTTTTGTTTTTGTTTTTGTTTTTGTTTTTGTTTTCCCTAATAATCTGCATTTGACTATCTTGAAAAACTTTCCAAAATGCACGTTCTGGGAGGTAGCATGTGCTGGGGTGGGCATGGGAATCCTCTTCCATGTATTGCTAGGTCAGCAGTTCTCAACCTGTGGGTTACAACTTCTTTGTCAAACCTCTACATCCAAAGAAAATCACAGTACGATTCATAACAGTAAGAAAATTACAGTTATGAAGTGGTAACCAAAATAATTTTATGGTTGGGGTCACCACAACATAAGGAACTGTATTAAAGGGTCACAGCACTAGGAAGGTCGAGGGGCACTGCCCTAGGTGATTCATTCCTACACTGACTGTCACACCTGAAACTGTTCTTAAAATTACTGTTCTAGATGAAGTTATGGTGCTTTCCAGATTCATGCAACATCCTGTGATACTTCCCCCTTCAAAGTGGAGACGAGATCCCCCCCTCTTCTAAATGTGGGCAGGACTCTTCACACCCTTCTCTGCAGAGGACACTCAACATGTCCTGTCCCAGCTCCTTCCTAGAAGAAAGGGCTGCCGCCTCTCTGTCCCACCAGTCCTGTGCACACCCTGAGGAAGATGTGAGGAAGATGAGTAAATACAATATGGAAGGTTTGACAGTGTGTAGAATCCAGGGCAGAACACAACTACGGCTTCATCACCTGAGGAGAACAGATGCATGTTTGAGGACCCTCAAGCATCCCTGTGGAGAAGGCCATGTGGGGAGTAAACTGAGGTCTCTTGCCAACAGCTCCGAAGTGAGTAGGGAGCAGCTCTAAAGTCTAGGCCCAGCCTTGGGGGTGATTGTACCCAGTCGATCTTTGGTTGTGGCTGTATAAGAGTCCTTGAGATACTAGTCCTCAGGTAAGTAGCTCCAGATCCCCCACCCACAAGGCTGGTAAGGTGGTCTTTGTGTGCAGTAGATAACTAGTTCACAAAGAAAAGGCTAATTTGTATTGTTTTCTCCCAGGCTACCCCATTTAACCTAGTAAGCCACCCCAGGACAGCACCAGCTTGGCCCCTCTGCACAGACAGCTTTCTTTCCTGCAGCCAGAGTTCTGGGCCAAGCTGTAGGAATCGTGTGGGCAGACTGGAGCCAAGCCATCCCTGACCCTGCCAGGCTGTCTTTTTTCCTTGAGGTCCAGGGCTGTTTGCCCTGGCAGCTTTGTTAACAGTCCCACTTGCCCTTCACCCCGCCTGCAGCACTGACTCCAAGACCTTCTCAAACCCCAGAAAGTCCTGAACATTCTGCCCCGGCTTCCCTAGCCTCACTTGCTATATGAGGAACCTTTCTGAGACAAAATGCCTGACACAAACAACGTAAGGAGTTAGGCATGGTTTTAGAGGCATCAGTTTGTTTGACCCCATGCCCTTGGGCAGAACATGGGGGAAGGGGTATGCGGCAGCTGGTTACCTCACAGCAGCCAAGAAACAGGCAGGAAGGGACTGGAACCCGGTGCCACTTTCAAAGGCAGCCCTTGGGGACCTATTTTATTCGGTTAGGCTTCACCTTCCGAAGTTTCTACCAAACCCCTCAAACAACACTAAGAACTAGCATTCAGGAGGTGAGCCTACTGGGGGTATGCTGTATTCACACTATGCCCCACCCCTACTCCCCACCCACCAACCTCTGACTTCATCTGTCTCCCAGCAACCCCTTACCCATCCTCTGTGCTTCCCTGCCTCTTCACACCCTTCTCTGCAGAGGACACTCAACATGTCCTGTCCCAGCTCCTTCCTGGAAGAAAGGGCTGCCGCCTCTCTGTCCCACCAGTCCTGTGCACACCCTGAGGAAGATGTGGCTCCTTCACTGGGTGGTGTTTGTCTTGGACGTAGGAGATGGCTGTTTTCAAAGGAAGAGTTGGAACACCCTCTGTCTCTTCTTGTTGTCAAGTTCAGTGGCTCCTCTCAGCTGTCACCATAGCTAAGAATTCCTGCACACAGCAAAATATGCAGTCTGAGTTTCTTCAGAGTTCTGAATTTTGTGGACACGTGAGGAGCTTGGGGGAGTTTTGGCTTCTGTGATTGGCTCCATTTGAATGTAATCCTTTGAAGATCCTACTACAGACAGTCACATGGAAATGAAGACAGCCAATTCTGAGAAGATTCTTTGAGAAATCTTAGTACTATGGTTCTCTCTGTGTGTCTCTTTCTGTGTCTGTGTCTGTGTCTGTGTGTGTGTGTGTGTGTGTGTGTGTGTGTGCATATATGAGCACCTGTGTGCTTACCTGGCTGACATCAGCTGTCTTCCTCTGCTGTCCTCCATTTTATTTTTTTTTAAACATGGTGTCTCTCACTAACCTGCACCTTACCACTTGGTGGCCAGTGAGCACTGAGGATTTTCCTGTGTCCAGCTCAGCAACACTGGAGTTACAAGTATGAGCCACCATGCACAGTTTTTACACGGGCGCTGTGGATCTGCGCTCAGGTCCTCATGCCTGTGTAGCAAGCATCCTTAGCCACACAACCATCTCCCCAGCCTCTGTACTGGTAGTTCTAAACAGAAATGTTGTCACTGGCTCCTCTGATAATGTAACAGAAGCTCTGGACATTCTCACTAATAATCCATGATCAGGGGCTGGAGAGCTGGCTCAGCAGTTAAGAGCACTGGCTGCTCTCCAGAGGACCAGGATCTAGGCCCCAGCACCCACATGGTGGCTCATAGCCATCTGTAACTCCAGTCTCATGAATTAATGCCTTCTTCTGGCCTTCTCAAGCACCAAGCCATGTAAGCCCCAGCATATGTGTACATGCTACACAAATCTACATATAAACAAAACACCCATACACACAATTTTTTAAAAATTTGTGGCAATTTAAAATGCCTACAGGAATTCCAGGTTCAAAATCCCTAATTCACCTTAAACCCATCTTACAGAAAAGGATGGCAAGGTCCAGAGAAGGTAAGCAAGCTAACTAAGATTGCAGAGCCTTTCAGTGGAGGACCTGAGGCTAGAAGGCAGGTCTCTTTACTGTGGCATATGGGCTCTTCCTTCAGTGCTGTTGGTCCAGCCTCTGCTTAGTGATGATCAGTAATGGAGTCCTTGTTAGCTACTATAGCCTTCAGGGCTTCACCTGGGTTTAGACAGTAAGCAAGATCCTCTGTCTCTGGAATGTTATTACTCAGTGTTCAAGTGGAAGAAACACCAGGCCTCCCAGGTCCCTTGAGAGGTGGCCTGGATCCATATGGAGATACCAGGTAGGGGTTCTAGCTGGAACATGCCTAGAGGTGGGGCCTAGCCGAGGAAGTAGGTCACTGGGGGGGGTGAGTCTTAAGGTTGCTTAGCCTGGCCCCACTTCCTGCATTCCCTCTGTTTCCTGTCTGCCTGGCAATCCCACTATCCTGTCACATGCCTCCCGCCATCATAATGGGCTATATCCTTTTGAACTATGAATCAAAACAAGCCTACTCTCCTTAAACTTGTTTCCTGTCACAGTGACCAGAAACGAAGCACCTTTTAGGATAGCTGTACTTTTTTAAAGGTTAGAAGCAAAAATTTTAAAGGCAAATTGTCTTAAACCACAAAGGGATTTATTAACAGACCACCCTAAGCTGTGTGGGGCCAAATCCAGGGCAACCATGACAGTTACCTACAAGCTGGTAGGGACGTGACCTCGGAGATCATTTTGGACATTGAGGGGCTGTAGTACTGCTCATTAGAATTTTCAAAAGACAGAGTATTGTATGGTTCACATCCTTTTTCTAGAGATTTCTTCCCAGTCACTTTGCAGGTATAGGCAAACCCTCTGAATCTTGCCTGGACCCCGTTCCTAGTTTTCTTTCCTGTTGCCATACTAAATACCATGACAAAAATCAACTTGAGGTGGAAAGGTTTTATTTCAGCTTATACTTCCAAGTCATGGTCCATCACTGAGAGAAGTCAGAGAAGAAATTCAAGCAGGAATCATGGAGGAGGGCTGATTATTGGTTCATGCTTAGCTAGCTTTCTTACACAGCACAGACCCACCTGCCTAGGGATGGTGCCACCCATGGTAGACTGGGACCTTCTAATCAATTGCCAATAAAGATAATGAACTAAAACATGTTTACACACCAATCTGATCATGATAATGTTCAGTTGAGTTTCCTTCTACGTAGTTGACTCTAGGTTTAATCAAGTTGACAGTCAGGACAGACTTACGAGCTTGGGAAGTGTTATGGTTTGTATGTATATGCTCTGCCCAGAGAGTGGCACTGTTAGCAAGTATGGCCTTGTTGGAATAAGTGTGTCACTGTGGGCATGGGCTTTAAAACCCTCATACTAGCTGCCTGGAAGTCAGTATTCTGCTAGCAGCCTTCAGATGAAGATGTAGAATTCTCAGCTCCCCCTGCACCATGCCTCCCTGGATGCTGCCATGTTCCTGCCATGATGATAATGGACTGAACCTCTGAACCTGTAAGCCAGCCTCAATTAAATGTTGTCCTTATAAGAGTTTCCTTGGTCATGGTATCTGTTCACAGCAGTAAAACTCTAACTAAGACAGGAAGTTAACACTGGATGATGTTGATTCTATGTTTAATAAATTACAGAAAGCTGGAGTAGGAAAAATCCTCCAAAGCCATCAGATCCAGCTCCTCCTTTCATTTTACAGAGATATCTCTGGGTTGGAGTCTAGGTTCCAATGGAAAGCAGTGCCCTACTAGGCCAATGTTGATCTGTGATGAGGTTGTGCCACCATCTGTCTGGGCCTCAGTTTCTGACAAACTGAAATAGAAATGATGACCAAGAGGCTTATTCTATAAGGAAGTGTGCTGATTAAAGCTATGCTCTCTTGTAATTATATTACAGTGATTTAATGAGTTTAGATGACAGAGGTTTTTCTCATCTACCTCTGGAATTTTCAAGTGCGGAATTTTCAGGATATTGGCATGGCTGAGTCTTCCTTCAAGAATTGTGGGAGAATCCATTTCCCTACCTTTTCAGTTTCTAGAAGACGCCTGCATCCCCTGACTCATGGCACTTCTTCATCATCAAAGCCATCACTCCAACTTACTTCCAGTCAAGTCTCCTTCCTTTCTTTGTATCTGCCCTCTTCCCTGCCTGTCACGTGGACTCATGTGATGACATTGGTGAAAATTTGCCTGCATATATATTTGTATATTGTGGGTGTGCCTAGTAACCTTGGAGGCCAGAAAAAGGATTCAGATCACCTGGAACTGGAGTTACAGACAATTGTGAGCCACCATGTGGGTACTGGTAATCAAACTCTGGTCCTCTGGAAGAGCAGCCAGTGCTCTTAACTGCTGAGCCATCTCTCCAGTCTCCTAACTTCTCTGTTTTAATGGCGTAAGTTCAGTAATATCTTCAAAATCTCCTTTGTTATATGAGGTGGCATGTTCACAGGTTCCAGAACATCTTTGGTGGAGACATCTTTGAGAACAGGCTGCAGAAGAAAGCACACACTATTGTGCAGAATAGGACCAATAATAACGTATATAGATAACCTAATGCTGGGTACATAGGGAGCATTCTACAAACATTACCAATGCCATTTAGGTCCCACTGGCCTGTGCCTGGCACTATGCTGAACACTAAAGGTGTCACGGTGATGGAAACACAGCTGCCTTGGCTGCTCTCTCCAGCATGACACTCAAAATCTCAAAGTTACACCCATGCTATGCTTAACTCCACTCCACAGATGCCTGGTCAGGCTTCAGTTAGTTTTTCTCAGGTAGCAAACCACCTCATAGCTCACTAACATCAGCTCAAAGCTATTTCCTATTTGGATCTTGGTTTTGTAAGTGATCGATGTGGGTTCTTGGGTCTTGACTGGGCTTAGCTGGTATGTCAGGGCCTCCCTATGGTTAGCTGGGATGCTGGTTTATAAAGGTCTTAGTTGGAGTGAATGGGGCTTCTCTCCAGATGGCTTCTCATCACCCAACAGGCCAGCCCAGATGTGGGTTCTGACTCTGATGTTGCCATACCTACCCCTTCCCTTGATAGACAGAAGTCATGAGGTCAGTAGTGATTCAGTGGTTAGAAAATTCTCTCTTTCTCTCCCCTCCCCCTCCCCACTCCTTCTCCTTCTCCCTCCCTCTCTCCCTCTCCCCCCTCCCCCTCTCTGTCTCCCCCACACCTTTGTTTTTTGAGAAAAGGTTTCTGTGTAGCCTTGGCTGTTGTGGAACTCACTCTGTAGACCAGGCTGGACTTAAACCCACAGAGAATTGCCTCCCTCTGCCTCCCTAGTGCTGGGTTTAAAGGCCTGCTCCACTACTATCTGATAACCTTTGTCTCTGGATGGAAGAAGTCCCGTTGTAGCCACAGTGTGTTGTAGAGAAGAGAAAGGAGGCTGGGGGCCTCATCACAGGGGCACAGTTGCCAGTGGATGAGTCCCCCACCCCCAATCCCCGGAAACTTACCCAAGCAGCTTCCTGTTAGTAGTGGCTTGTAGAGAATTTGATAGTCTGTTATCTTCTTTCGTGATGTGAGTCCCTGAGATCAAACTCAGGTGTCAGGTCTGGCAGCAAGCACTTTTACTACCTGAGCCATTTCTCCAACCCTCTTGTTTTGAAACAAGGTCTCATGGAGCCCAGGCTGGCTTTGAACTCCTGATCTTTCTATGTTCACCTCACAAGTATGAGCCACCATGCCAGGTATTTAGTTGTTTTAGTTTGAGTGATTGTTTCTATTTATCTGAAAGTTTTCTATTTTCTATTAGAAACCTAATTTGCTTTAGCAATCAGATAATAATAATAATCCCTACAATGGATTTTAATTGCTCCAACATTTAAAAACAAATCTTCTGTTATTTGACACATTGTTAATGATATTTGATGGAATTAGGGCCATTTGTTTTTTTCCTCTGTAATTGTCCTGGGGCACTAATTTTCACACTAAGGTCCTGAACTCTTCATTTTGAGTTTATAAAATGTATTAATTGGTGTAAATTCCTTCCATTTGAAGCCCATTTCTCCCTTCTATGGATCCAGAGCTTGAAGCTTTCTCAAGTGACATCCCTGGGGCAGTGACGCTGGCTTCTTTCTGCAGAGCGGTGATTTAATGTCTTGCTGTAGGCTCCTGTCAGAGGTCAAAATACAGAGCCTTCAAAGTGTGCTTCTGCACCCCTATAAAATAGCAGCCAAAGATGGCGTCTGTTTCTTGGTGTGTGGTCCTTTCTGAGTGAATTTGGTTTCCATGGTGCCCGGGCGAATTTCCTGTCAGGAGGCTGACTGTGGGTGACTTTATTCCATCTTGCCTCTGCTGCTGGGAAGCTTCACGCTGTAAATGTGACTTCCTTTAACCAGTTTTACTCACTTTCCTTGATGCTGTGATGAGATGTCTGACAAGGAGCAAATTAGGGCGGGAAAGGACCAGCGTGGCTCACAGTATGACTCTACAGCACATCATGAGGGGACATCACAGGATCAGAAGTAAGAGGTGGCTGGTCACATTGCATCCAAAGACAGGAAACAACGAGATAGATGCTGGTGCTATGCTACCTTTCTCCTTTTTACTCAGTCCACAACTCCGGCCTACAGACGTACTACCCACATTCAGAACAGGTCTTCCCTCCTCAGGTAAATCTTGTTGTGCTAACAGCCAAAATTAACTATTGCATCAGTCATTTATGCTGAATAGTGCCCTCTTCTAGCTTGCTGAGGTCAGAAATCCAGACAGCATCCTAGGATGTTCTATCTCTTCACAGTTATCAAATGAAGGAGCTTAGGAAATAAATGATTTCTTGAAATATGAGGCCTTGGCATGCTGAGTATTTTGCACTTGGCTTTTGAGGATGCAGATACAGGCAGAGGCTTACCCTGGATTCCTCAGTCTCTCCAAGAAAGTATATTCCAAAAGGAATTCAACAAATCTTCCCCGGAACTTCACAGCACAGGGGGCTTCTCTTGATCATAGTTGTGGTGATTTGAATGAAAATGGCCTTAACAGGTGCGTATGTTTGAATACTTGGTCCCTTCCCTCCCCCAAATTGGTAGAACTGTTTGGGAAAAATTAGGGGCTGTGCCTTATTGGAGAAGGTGTGGTATTGTTGGAGAAGGTGGTCTTATTGGAGGAAGTGTGGTCTTATTGGAGGAGGTGTGGCCTTGTTGGAGGAGGTGTGGCACTGAGGTCAGGCTTTGACATTTTAAAAATCTATCATCATTCCCAGTGTGCCTCTCTCTGTCATCTACTTCCTGTTTGAGTTCTGAGCTCTCAACTGTTCCTGCCACCATGCCTTCACTCTGCCATTGTGGACTCTAACCCTCTGAAACCATAAACCCAATTAAATACTTTCTAAATTGCCTTGGTCACGGTATACAGGAGAGGAGACTGGCATCATACCTCTGTGCTGTGGCTTTGTCATGGCTCTTTCTCTAGTTCATATTCCCACTTATCTTTTTTTAAGAAAGAAGCTACCTGCCCCCGAGTTGCTCATCCCTTTTCCTAGCCCTAAGAAATGGTTCACAAAAGATCAGCCCCAGATCAGTTCAGTTGGTAAAGTACTTTCCTTACAAGCATGGAATCTGAGTTTAATCTCCAGAGCCTATAAAAAGCTGGTTGTGGTGGTATGTACTTGTACTTCAAGTGCTAAAGTTAAGGAAGGTAGGAACAGGTGTGCCTCTGAGACTCACTGGCCAGCAAACCTAGGTTAATTGGTGACATCCAGGCCAAATAAGAGACCTAAAAACCCAAGGTGAATGACTTGTGAAGAACAATTCCATGGTTGACCTCTGGCCTCTGCACAAACATATTCACACCCCTGCACACACACACATGAAGATACACACAGGACACACAATAATTAGGGAGGGCCTCGTTAATGAGATCATACTTGCAGTAAGGCTTTGAGGAGATGGGAGTCAGCCATTCAGGTATCAGGATGAAGAGAACTGAGAGAGAACAGAACTTCGAGTCACCCAGCTGAGATGACACACCAGGAGCAGTAGGAGAAGCAGCAAGAAGAAAGGGCTTGCTCACTGCAGTCCCAAGAAGACACACCAGAGGCCTTTATGTAGCAGAGAGGGGCTCCCTCATGCATTTTAATGTAAACAGCGCCTGGCCTTGGTTTGCCTTTGCAGAAAGGAAAACTCTTGGGACAATCAGAGAAGGAGAGAGAGACAGCTGTCTCCCTCTTGAGGCTTCATTGGTACACGGAGTGGTAATGGTGTCACCTGAGGTCAGCTGCCAGGAAAGACTGCACTGGTGCCAAGGCTCATTCTCTCCACAGAACAGTCAGCTCCACTCTGAGGCTCACATTAAGCTCCCAAACAATGGAATCCCATGCTTAGGTGCTCAGGGTCTCAAGAAGCAGGTACAGCAGGGCGGGGTAGGACAGGGGGAGGGATGGGACAGAATGGGGAAATGGAAAGAGGCCTCAGTCAGTAGAGCACTTAGTGTGTAAACACAGGGACCCGAATTTCATCCCCAGAATTCAAATAAAAAAGGAAGTCAGGCATACAGGCTGTGGTGGTTTGAATATGCCTGGCTCAGGGAATGGCATTATTAGAAGGTGTGGCCTTGTTGGAGTAGGTATGTCACTGTGGGTGTGGGCTTTAAAACCCCCATTCTAGCTGCCTGGGAGTAGTCTTCTCCTAGCTGCCTTCAAATGAAGATGTAGAACTCTCAGCTCCTCTTGTACCATACCTGCCTGGATGCTGCCATGTTCTTGCCTTGATGATAATGGACTGAACCTCTGAACCTGTAAGCCAGCTCCAATTAAATGTTGTCCTTGTAAGACTTGCCTTGGTCATGGTGTCTGTTCATAGCAGTAAAACCCTAAGACGGGGGCCCTAGTTAGAATCCTAGTGTTTGGAGGGATGGAGACAAAAGGGTGTCTGAAGACTTCTGGTCAACCTCTTAGCCTACTTTGGTAAGCTCCAGGCCATTGAGAGGCCCTGCCTCAAAAACAGTGTGGATGACACCTGAAGAAAAACACCCAGGCTTTTCCTACGATCTCCACATGCATGAGCACCTGGCTGCTCCTTTACCCTCATATATGTGCACACCTGCATACACACATACACACACACAAATGCACACACACATGCACATGCATAAGAGTTGGGGGTGGTGCCCCCAGGTAGTAGACTCTTCCATCAGACTTATGACATGAGTTCAACTCTCTGAACCCACTTTATGGAAAGAGAGAACCAACTCCCCCCAAGTTGTCCTCTGACCTCTGAACTTTTGTTCTATGGCATGGGTATGTCCATGTAATACATACACAAAATAAATGAGTAAAATCAAACACAAATAGTCTTTTTTAAAAACAAGAAGAAGAAGGAGGAGGAGGAGGAGGAGGAGGAGGAGGAGGAGGAGGAGAAGAAGAAGAAGAAGAAGAAGAAGAAGAAGAAGAAGAAGAAGAAGAAGAAGAAGAAGAAGAAGATTGTTATTTGCAGAGCTGATATGGACCCTGGCCTCACTGAGGGTTTGGTGTGGGTACAGCTGGAGATACAGCATGCTGAGCAGAATCAGTGTCTCCATGACCCTGAGAAAGCAGTCTACCCCAGGTTCTGCAGAAACCCAGGCAGTCTGTCCAGTTTATCTGTTAGAGAAGAGTAAGGACCCGAGTTCTAGAAGATAAAGGGGTGGGGACAGGGCAAAGCAAGCAAGGTGATGGGCACAGTACCCACGAGACAGGTGGAGCTTGGAACCTGAGTGATGTGAACATGGAGAAGGTTGGTGCAGAACATTGTCTCCTTGACAGGATTGGAGTCACATAGGAGACGAAGATCTAGGCGTGTCTGTCAGGAAGTCTGTAGATTAGAAACCTTAGTTTGGGGTAGTTCCATGCTGTGGGCTGGGGTTTGCACTGAGTAAGGAGAAAGCTGGCTGAACACCAGCACATCTCTCTCTGGTTCCTGACTGCAGGTGCAATGCAAGCAGCAGCCTCGTGCTCCCTCTGGCCTGCCTGTCCCCGTTAGGATGGACAGGACCCATGAGCCATGAGCCCAAATAAACCCTTCCTTCTTTCAGCTGATTTTGCCCAGCTATTTTATCACAACAACAGGAAAGATAACTTACCAAAAAGAAATGATGTGACCTCATGGATGCCCTTAGCTGCTGGAGAGGGTCATGGCTGCTAAATGACCAGTGTAACATTTCCTCTTGTCGTCCACCTTTCGGCACAGCACTTCCTGTTGTCCACCTTTGGATGGGACTGTTCCAGCTCCCATCCAGGCTCAATCGCATTATGGAGTAAAATGGGTCAGGGATGATGCTCACTCAGGCTCTGTGAGTATGGAAGAGTGTGGTCCTGGTTGGATTTATATGTGAGAGCAGTTTCTGAAGCCTGGTGGGACTCAGCCCTGGCCAGGGTCACATGGGTGATGGTGCCTAGTGGTGCCCAGCTGAGCTCCCATTTCTCTCCTCATAATCCAAATTACTCAGCCTGTGAACTGGGAATATGGTTGTCTGTCTTGTCAGCCCTAGTCTTGGGTGACTGGCATGTACAGACACCTTTCAAAGTTGGGCAAACTCTATGGAAGTAGAATTGGAATTCATTTTCCTGTCTTGAGTGGGAGTGACCATAGATGTTTGAATAATAAATTATAAATGAGGCTAATTAGCAAAATAACCTCCACAGAGGAAAAAAGCAGAGATAAGAATCTGAAAGGCATTTAAGACAGAAGAGTTCTAGTCTCTGGATCCTGGCTGAGCAGGGACCAGCTCCTCTCAAAAAGGAAGATAAGAATCTCAGAGTGGCCCACAAGCTAAATGGAAATCAATAACTTTGTCTCTAAAAATAAAGAAGTTACTGGGATACATAAACAGAAGCCTGGTGTTTCTAAAGCGTGAGGTCATCCATCAGCCTGAGCCAGGAAGCTCTGAGCCTGGGGTCTGAATGGAGAGGGAAAGACATGTCCTTGGAATTGAACCTGTCAGGGGGTTGAGGCTAGAAGGGGGAATGGCAGATGGCAACCCTCAACCCATTTTGCAGATGGGAATACCGAGGCCATTGTTAACTCAATAATGACTTAACAACAATCATCGTCTTTGAGCAGCAGAGTTGAGACCAAGCACAGGACATTGCAATAGTTGTGCCAAGGTCTATTCATGGTCATGATGTTAAAAGAAGTTCTGGTTAGGGGTTATGCAGGTGGCTTAGTCATCAAGGGTCTGAAACACAAACATGAGAACCTGGTGGGACTGAGAGTGTCTGCAGTCACAGTGCTTTGGGTGCAGAGACCGGCGCATCCCTGGGGCTTGTGGGTCAGCCAGTCGTATAAAATCAATGAGCTGAAGGTTCAGTAAAAAGAGGCCTTGCCTCAAAAACTAAGGTGAAGAGTAATGAGAAAGACTCCTGACATCGACCTTGGACTCCACATTCACACACGTGTGTGTGGATGGACACGTCCACGCATGCACCATAACACATACTATTAAGTTAAAAAAAATAAGAAAATGTCCATTAGGACATTTTACAGTGCCTGTAAACAAACAGCAGTCTCTGTCACTGTCTGATACCCAGTCTCCATAAATACATATTTCTGTGGGTAAATTTCTGTGAGTCTAAATTTCAGCATCAGTACAGGGTGTGGCAGGAGGATCACTGAAAGTCTGAGGCCAGCCTGGGCTACATAGTGCAACCCTGCCTCAGACAGAACAGAGCTGAGCAGAAGGTGGGGACAACTCTTCCTACTCCATAGGGCATTTGGTACCTAAGGCTTTCGGGCCATGTTAGTCTTTAGTACTTTTACTTTATCTTGGGTATAGTGTTGCTGCTATAACAAAAAAACCAGAGGCTGGTAATTCATAAGTGACAAAATGTATTTCTTCTAAGATGGAAACCCAGCAAGTTTAGTGTCTGGCAAAGGCAGTTTTGCATCTAACAGTGACTGAAGGCTGCATCCTCCAGAAGGGAGGACTAGTGATATCACATGTCAAAATAAGAATTAAACCAAGGGACCAAGTCCTCTGCAAGGCCACTTTGTAGGGGTGTGGGCAGAACCAGTCACCCAAGGGTCTCCATTCTCAGTAGTGTCACACACACGTAGGCTGAAATTTCAATCCAAAAATTAGGAGAGAACAAAAACACACAAACCTTTATAATCTTCTCTCCTGTGAGCAGACACAACCCATGATTTTGAACCTAGCCTTCTGCTCCCCATATTCCCAGTCTGCAGACTCCAAGGCCTGATGGGGTTGGAGTTCAGGATCAGGAGTACTGTGACCTTGTGCCTGTGTCTTATTAGGAGACATGTGACGAATGTTGTGTGCGTCCCTGGCACTCACTACTGAAAACCAAAACGACTCACGGCTGTGCACATTTGTCCATACCCAAGAGCAGCTCAGCTGTCAACTACCAGCTTTGGGTTTACTCTGGGGCGGGGGATGGAGACCAAGGACGCGGGGCTGTGTGTGGGAAGGTCGTCTGGGAATCTGTACTCTTTGGATTCAGTTCTGCAGGGAATGCAAAATCGGTTCTAAAAACTAAAAAATCTATTTTTAAGAAGTTAAACAAGAGCTTTGAATGACTCAGGAACGGGAAAGGTGGTGTGGAACAGGAGATGGGACCAGGATGGTGGCAGATGGCCGTTGAAGCTGGGCTCTGACTAAATGGAGCCTCGCTACTATTATCTCTCGAAATACATGTGAAGTTCCTGTAATAAAGAGGCAGTGAGAGAAAACACCACTCGGCCTGCCTTGAAGAAGACAGATTCAATAGTCAGCTGCCGCCTCTAACACAGCATTCATCAGCAGACAGCCCCAGCACACTACATTCATTTGTGTACCTCCAAGAATCTCAGTCTTCTGCAAGTGGGCTCACCCAAGGGTGGAGGCTGGCTCCAGGCAGGCCTGGAGAGCCTTGGATCACAGCTGGCTGCCCTGCCTGCCAGTCACACTGCCACAGATGCCATCTGCTATGCTGAGGTTTGATGGCGTGACCCACTCAAGCATTCAGTAAGAACGTGCTCAATAAACATGTCTTGCTTTCTCCACTGCCTTTGATCTTTGAATGGATCCCACGGGAGTGGATAGCTTTCCTTATACTTTCCACACGGCTGTGAGGCTGAGGCTTATTCTGCGGAGCACCAGGTCCACATTCCAAACCAGCTGGGTCTTGCCTCCAGGGCTAGTGCCAGGCATTTGCTAGTCTTCCCTCCAGGCTGGTAGAATTCAGTGGAAATCTGTAATTGAAGAACAGCCTGTTGGAAGCAGTGTGACAACACTGGATACTGGAGAGACACTGTTACTGCCCCCCCCCCCCACCATGCACGCAAGCATAGGTGTGTGTGTGAGCGCACACACAATCCCAGCACTTGAAGAATAGAGACTGGATGATCAGGAGTTTAAGGTTCTCTTTAGTTACATAATGAGTTCAAGGTCAGCCTGGATACAGTAGTCTCTGACACAAAATAAACAAACGAAGAACAACAACAAAAAAACTGCAAATGACAAAATGAAAACTAAGAATCTCTTGGGATGCATGTTAAAAAGTACAGTCTAGGAAAATGATTTTACTTTTACCCCTGAGTTATTCTCACAAGTGTAGTGGGTCCAACAATACCAATGCCTCTTGGCTCTAAACACTGATAAAGAGCAGAGTCGCTGGAATCGAGTGGAGAGTTATCTTACTGTTCCACCAGTACCCGTTGCCCATGGCCATGGAACAGCATGTCTAAAGCTCACATCTAGACACCAACATACTTAGAGGAGGGTCCGTGTGGACACCACAGCCTCCACAGGGCCAGGTCATCTGGCAATACGGGAGCTGATCTTGGTCTTGACCACTGGTAGCTGCACTCAACCATACTGTTCTCACAGGAACGCTACAGTCTCAGTCTTAGAGACATCTTCCTTGAAGTACAGGATGACGTGAGCCCTGGAATGTAAGAGACGATGAGGCAGAGGTCCAAGTAAACTGGCTTGTGCATGCACAGAGGCTGCAAGGACAGAAATAAGGAATGCTGGGGGCTGGCATGCTGGGGGCTGTATGCTACTGTTGGCAATGCAACTCAGTGGATCCGGAACAACACCATCTGATTGCCAAGACCACTTCTGACAGACAGCCTTGCTTACCACCAAAGCAGGCCCTGCTGGCTCTCTTCCCTGGACCTGTGGCATTCTAGACTAGCTCTGTTTTTACATAGCCACATGTAGTTTAGGTACCAAAAAAAAAAAACCCAAAACAAAAACAACAACAACAAAAAAAACCAAACCAAAACAAACAAACCAAAACAAAACTCTTGCTGACTCAGTTGAAGAATAAATATTTAAAAAGAATTTTATAGTGTCAAAACTCTAGAATTCTAGAACTACCTGCTGCTAGGATCCACAACTAGAATTTCTTGTGGGCTGATGATCAATGCAACCTAAGTTAGAGGCACTTATGAAAGAAATCGGTTGAAGAGGAGAAGATGGTGGGGAGGGGTGGGGGAAGAGAGAAAACCCAGTGGATGGTGAAATAAGAGACTGAAGAGAAACTAGCTGGTGAAATGATGCTCACCTTGCCCCCAAATGCAGGTCAGAACCTCAGTGTCTGGCTTTGTTCAGAAAAGGAGTATGCAGATGTCTTCACCCTAGTGACATTCTAGAAAAGAGAGGGTCCTGCATCTCAGATGGCCCTGAGTGTTTAGGAAGAGGGGAAATGGGCTTGGAGACCCAAGGAGAGATCCATGAAAAGACAGAGAAAAGACTTGATGTGTCTGTGAGCTGAGGAAGGCACAGCTTGCTTTGGGCATAGAAGCTAGAGGGGGTGAGGAGGGATGGAGGACTGGTGGGTCCTCTAGGCCATCCTTGACTAACCCACCAGTCCTCCAGAACCATGAAAGAAAAGATTCCTTTGTTTCTAGCAGCCATATATCTAGTGATTTGTGAAGGAAGCTCTTGGAAATTCAGTATGCTGAAGGAGAGAGGAGACGGGGAGGAAGGGACAGGAAAGAAGGCCAGAGCAGAAACAGAAAGAAGAGCAGAGAGCCAAAGCAGCCATGTCAGAGACTTTCTTGTCACTGAGATAAAATTTTTGACAAAAGCTACTGAAGGGAGGAAGGGTTTCTTCTGGCTCACAGTCTGAGGGTTCACAGTTCATCATAGTGGGGAAGACATTGAGGCAGGAACATGAGGCAGCCGGATACATTGCATCCATGGTCAACAAGCTGAGAGAGATGGAGGAGGCCTCTGCTCAGCTCCCCTTCTCTTTGGTTTAGTTGGAAACCCTAGACAGTGCAATGGTGCTATCCATATCCAGGATGGCTCTTTCACCTCAGTTAAATCTTTCTGGGAACTATCCTGGACAGAAATGTGTCTCTTAGGTAATTCCGAGTGCATTGACAAGGCTAACTATAACACAGTTTCTCCCCCCCCTAACCCCCCCCTCCCCCAGTCTGTGTCCCTGGATGTCCTAGTTCATCTCTATTGCATGCCTGCTTGGTGACATAGGCCCTCTACCACCACCCATTTTTTCAAAGTGAGTTTATGCTGCACATCTTGCCCTAGCAGGCTTCCCAAAGAAGGTGTGAAGATGCAATTAAGACTCTTGACCTGGGCAATCCTGGGCTACTACTGGGAATAGGAGTGGGGGTGAGGGTGGGGAGGTAGCAGTGGCAAGGGGTCCCTTTGCAGGGCCACTGCATCAAGCTGTGCTCATGAGACACTTGAGAGGCTGTAATGATTCTGGCAAGGGTGAAGGCATTTCATTGACTTCCTGTGCTGGTTAAAGTTTATTGTCATCTTGACAAAAACATGAGGAGAAAGAATTTCAATCAAAGACTTGCCTTGTTCAGACTGGCCTGCGGCCATGTCTTTGAAGGGTTGTCTTGATTGATGATTGATGTGGGAAGGCCCATCCCACTGTGGACAGCAACATCCCTAGGCAGGTGGGCCTGGGCTTTGTAAAAAAGCTAGCAGAGAATGCACCAGGGAGTGAAGCAGAGTGAGCTTCATGGAGGGATGGGATGCACCATCCCTCCATGGTTCCCCCTCTGGTTCCTGCTCAGTTTCCTGCCCTGACTCCCCTCAGTTGTAGACTGTGACCTAGGAGTATAAGCTAAATAAACCCTTTCCTTTCCCAAGTTGCTTTTGGTCATGGTGTGTTATCTTCAAGACTAAAGGCAAATGAGAGTGCTTGTTTCCCCCTGGCCTACTGCAAGTAAGTGCCCAAGCCTAGCTTAGTAGGGCCTCTAGGGTTGTACTTTTAGGGTTCAGGATGTGACTCCAACAATTCCAACAGTTACAAGATGGGTGGGAGACACACTGCTTAGCACCCTTCACTTTATTCCAGTGGTAAGATGGCTCCCAAGAGCTTCCCCAAGTACTGATAAAGTCACCTGTATCCCACTCCACAGTCCAGCTGCCTCTATAGCTGGTCCCTTGGTCTCAGAGGCTTGGCTAGGTGGCAGTTCTACCTCCCTCATGCCTTCTGGAATGCTTCAGCACATGGGTGCATGTTCATGGGACATCCTACATAAAACAAACAAACAAAAAAACACACCACCCCATCACATAGAGTTATTTTTTAAAATTAAGGATTATAGTTAAGATGTTTTTGCTGTGGTTTTAGTCAAGTCTCACCATGTAACCCAGACTGCCTCAAATTCACAATCCAGCCTTTTCGGTGATAAAATTGCAGAAGCCTTCCACATGCCATGGCACGGTACTAACTGCTCTATAGGCACTGTCCTCATGGAGTCTTCTATCCCAGAGAGCACAAGGCACAGTATCATTAGGAGAAAGGTGTACCAGAGTGAGTAGACTGTCTGGTCTTGTGTCAACCTGACACAGGCTGGAGTCATCAGAGAAAAGTGCCTCAGTTGAGGAAATGCTTCCATGAGATCCAGCTGTAAGGCATTTTCTCAATTAGTGATCAACGGAGGAGGGCCCAGCCCATTGTGGGTGGTGCCATCCCTGGGTTGGTAGTTCTGTGTTCTATAAGAAAGCAGGCTGAGCAAGCCAGGGGAAGCAAGCCAGTAAGCAGCACCCCTCCATGGCCTCTGCATCAGCTTCTGCCTCCAAGTTCCTGCCCTGTGTGAGTTCCTTTCCTGACTTCTTTGGTAATGAACAGCAATGTGGAAGTATACGTTGAATAAACCCTTTCCCCAATTTGATTCTTGGTCATGATGTTTTGTGCAGGAATACAAACCCTGACTAAGACAGTGAGGAACCTGGGAAGGGAAGGAAAGAAAATGGGGCAGAGAGGGAAACCCTCTGGAGGTCTCCACGTTTCTGTAGGAATCCATCGTTCTGTCCTCTTCCCCCTCCCCCAACCCCCATCCCCGACTCTCATCAGGTCTGGATTAAGCTTTTCTGGAGTGCCAGGTCTTCCTAGGTCAAACTCCACCATCCTCCACCATCCCTGCCCTGGCAGGGCTGCACTAGAGTCATGTGATTTTTCCACCAGCAGTTTAAGTTTATGAAACCAGGTTGGGCCCTGCGGGCAGAAGCCGCTCTCTTTGCAAGATGTAGGCCTCCAATCCTTACCTGACAGACAACTCAATATTGACATCCACCTCTAAATCCACTTTTACCATCTGCATCATTTACTGTGTGACAATCATCCCTCAACTGATCTTCAGAGGCACAGTGCCCTATTGTTCTGGGATGCCTGCTTAGGTGCTTTCAATAGAACAGGAAGCGACTGCTTGGGGGTTGGGAGGGCGGCTGTGGCCTAAAAAGGAGGAGAAGCTTCTGGGCTGTGGAGACCCTGCCTGGGGAATGGTAGAACAGATGTCAGTGGCTAATGTTCTTATGCTCTATCCATGCTTAAGTGTATGGCTTTACAGATGTTACCAGTTAAGACTTTAAGGAACAGTGAAACTTACCTCCCACAGTTGATGACATTCTCAGACACAGATATTTGACAACCTTCTATATAGAACGTGTTCAAGATGGGGCTGAGGTGGTGAGTCTCTGACATTATTCAATCAAGGGAGCTCAGCTGGGGGCCAAGACCCTAAGAATCCTAAAAGAGAAAAGTTGGAGAAGGGGGGGGTAGGGAGAGGAGAGAGAAGTGATTGGTAAATTCATGGGAAAGGTAGAAGCATTATCGTCAGGTAGAGCCTGAAACAGTCTCAAGGGGCTACTACTGTTGAGGCTCTTAAGAGTCTTATTCATTTGCCACTCTGTGTGGTGGCTGAGAGCATCTGCTGAGCAGGAGTGAGCCACCCCTAGTGTTCCAGGCTGGGATAGAAGGGAGCACTGAAGTGGGGGAACCTTCGATGATCAGGAGGATGGTAGGGGAGGAGAGTGCTGTTTGAGTCTTCCCCAAAACCACCTCACTCCATTGTTTTTCCTTTTGGAGGGCAAGTGATTGTCAGAGAGGTGATATGTAGACTGAGCCCCAGAGTTAGCCTGGTTGAGCAAGTTCCAGATAGAGAAAACAAGCGGTATAAGAGCCCAGAGTGGGGAGGTGCTTTTGGGGAATATGGACATATTCGAGTAGCTGTAATCCATGGGGACGGGGAGGGGTGGAGAGAAGAAGAGAGGCTAGAGAGGTAAGGTCTGATCACAGACTGTCCAGCGCTGTTAGAGTGAGAGGTCTGGTAGCCCTAACATGCCAGCTCTGGCCACACTCAATAACAGATATGAAAAGCAGAAAAAGGAGATGTAGTCGCTACAATGGGAAGAAGGACACATAAATAGCCACAGTGACCCCTCAAGTCCATCTCTGGGGTCCTGATATGAGATGTAAGCTTATTTTCCTTTTTGTATTTGTGTGTGTGAGCATGTGTGTGTGTGTTCATGTGGCTGTGTGCATATATGCATGCACATGGATGTGGATGACAGAAAGTGACTTTGGGTATTTTCCTTGATGTTTGTCACCTTATATTTTTAATCTTTATTATTGTGCGTGCATATGGTGTGTACATGTGTGGGAGTGTATGTGTGTGTGTGTGTGTGTGTTTGTGTGTGTGTGTAAAGAGAAATGCTTTACTTTTCTCTTGCTATGATAAAACACCATGATCAAGTAACTTATTAAAAAGTATTTTATTTGGGCATACAATTTCAGAGGGTTAGTGTCCATGGTGGCAGAGCAAAAGCTTAGAATCAGCAGCAGCTAAGAGCTCACACTTTAATCTGAAAGCAGCAGATGCAGAGAGCCACTGGAAGGGCATGAGTCTTTTTGAAACCTCAGAGCCCACCCACCAGTGACATATCTCCTCCAAGGCCACACCTCCAAATCCTTTCCAAAGAGTTCCACCAAGTGGGAACCAAATATTCAAGCACACGAACCTATGGGGGCCATTGTCATTTAAACTACCACACGTGTGAGTGTGGGCTTGTGTGTGTGCCACAATGTACATGTGAGAGGAAAATGTTGTGCTCAGGTTCTCTTCTTCCATTGTAGCTTCTAGGGATTGAACTCAGGTTGTCAGGCTTGTGAATAAAAGCACTTGACCTTGCTGGCTCTCTATTTGTTCCTTGAAACAGGATCTCCCTGAACTTGGAGCTCACAGTTTGATTAGGCTGCTAGACTGACTCCTCCGGGCTCTACCTCCTCAGTGCTGGGATTATGGTCATGCACAGATATGCCCAGCATTTACCTGAAGTTGGGAGTACAAACTTGGGTCCTCATTCTTGCAAGGCAAGCATTTTATTGACTGATCCATCCCTACGGCCTCTAGATTCAGCCTTAAATCCAGGGCAAGAGGTAAGCCTAATTAAGTGACCCTAGTCAAGCAAGGTCAAGGTCATCACCACTGTCTTGGCTCTAGTCTCTTCTACAAGGGACTCTGTCAAATTGTCAAAACTGTTTTCCAGGATACAGATTCCTCCTTGGCTAACAGGAGGTTTCAACCTTTTCCTTCTCCCAGTGTGAGATTTCCAAGGGAAAACTCCAGTTCCTCGGGGTGTACTTTCTCAAGTCTGATAGCCAAAGCAGAAGAAAGACACAAGTCTCTTTTTAGAATATTTGTATTCCCATCAGGGCTGTTACAAAAAGGCCTTCTCTGCCCTGGTCAGGCATTGAGTACTGTCCTAAAAGAAGTAGAAAGCCACTGGGAGGGAAGGGTATTATTTCATGTCAGGTTTGCTTTTTGGTAGAAGCATGGTGGCTGCTGTATCTATGGAAACCGATGGTTAATCCCAGTGAACAACACTGACATCCCCTTCTGAAGCAAGAAGTGTCCTCCTGTGTAGAACTCCCTTCTCCCTCCTAGCAAGACCTCTTGTTTGGGCAAACTAACAAGAAGCCTGCTGCTTAATTCCTTAGTTACTGTAAAAAAAAATACACACACACACACACACACACACACACACACACACGAGGCTGGACAATTTATATTGGAAAAAAGGTTTATTTCTCATAGTTCTGGAGGCTGAAGTCTAAGACCAGCATGTTAGTAGGTCTGGGGTCTGGTGAGGGTTTGTCTCTGCTTTCCAGATGGTGTGCTGCTTTTATGTCCTGGAAAGGGGACACATGGTAGAAGAGACGGAAGGACACACAACTAGTCCTCGTTTCCTTCCCCTGCCTCTCCATGCCCTAGAAGTCATCTGCAAAGGTGGAAACTCTTCCTAGTCATAGGAAGTCCTAGTCATGAAGGCTCTGCCCTGAGGACTTCACCACCTCTTAGAGACGCCACTTAGTAACGGAACCACGCTGGTGACTATGTTTCAACATATAAGAATGGGACATACTTAGACCATACCGACACCCAAATCTAAAGACAAACATCCTGGTCATCCAGGAACTGTGGGGTGGCAGTCTTCAGGGACACAGGAACTCCCCTGCAGGGTCTGGCCTGGAGCTCCCTTGCAACAGAAATTTAAAGAACATTGGTTGACAAGCTTCCGCCTCCAATTAGCTCTGGCTTCCCTTAATTCTGGGAGTTTAGTGGAGTAGAGACTTAAGATTCCTGTTCACACAGAATGCTCCTCAGCTCCTGAAACCTGAAACCCTTAAGAGTCCAGTTGATTTGCAGCCAGCATTCGGCTTTCTGGTTGGTGGAAGTCTCACTTCTCACAGTGGAAAATGAGTTCTCGAAGGTTATCCATGGGGGCTCCTTGGGGGTACCATCATCCACAGGTGCTCTGCTCCCTTTAGTAGCATCCCGTGTGAGCATCGCCTGCACATAGCTTCCACCAGGCTGTGAGTCGGCTCTGGATAATGTGTCATGCTGTTCAAATGCTGTCAGTTGTTGCTGTATTAAACTATCCAGAGAGAAGAAGCAGAATTCTGTACGAGTTCAGTACAGACACGATTTTTTTCTGGATATTTTCCAGCCAAGCCGCTGAATCTGAGGCTGGAAAACCTGTAACTCTAGGAAGGCCGATAGTATCTATTTCTTTGCTTGGATGTTGTTAAAGAATGAGGTTCTTCTGGGGAGAAATATCAGATACAAGGGCTCTGCTCTCCCCTAGAAGTGTTGATTCAGAAGATATATCAGTAAGCTAGGGTTTCATTTTGCTACAGTAACAAAAATCTCCCCAAATTTCAGTGACTTATCACAAAAAGCTTTTTTCTCTCCCACTGGAATGTTTGTTGTGTGTTATTAGACAGAAGGATCAGCCTCCATGGGGAGTTTCTCCCACTCTTGTCTCTCTCTCTGTCTCTTTCTCTCTGTCTCTGTGTGTGTATATCTCTGTGTGTCTTTCTCTCTGTTTTTCTGTCTCTCTGATCGTCTCTGTCTGTCTATCTCTGTGTTTTTCTGTCTCTCTGTTTCTATTTGTGTGTGTTTCTCTCTCTGTCTCTCTCTGTGTCTCTATTTCTGTGTCTCTCTCTGTCTTTCTCTCTAAGTTTCTTTCTCTGTCTCTCTGTCTCTGTCTCTGTTTCTCTCTCTCTCTCTCTCTCTCTCTCTCTCTCTCTCTCTCTCTCTGTGTGTGTGTGTGTGTGTAGAGGTCAGAGGCTGATGTGTCTCAATCTTAGCCACCTTATTTTTTAAGACAGAGTATCTCACTGACCCTGGAATTCCCTAGACTGACCACACACCGCCTGTCCCACCTATCTCAACTCCCATTACATCCTGATTACAGATATACATCCTATACCTGGCCTTTGCCTAGGTGTTGGAGATCTGAACTCAGGTCCTTGAGCACCTTACCAACTGAATTATCTCCCCAGCCCCAGTGACAGTAACTCCTGTATCAAATATATACATGCTCATTTTATAGAATATAAAGTATGAAAGGAGGTCAGGCAGGTCCTGGGTCTCCTAGATCTTCCAGGCACACTTTGAAGACTTCACCTTGTGCTACTGTGTGTGAGGGTAAGGGAAGACATGGTGTCTTTGGGTGCAGAGTTGGGCGTTGCCTGCTCTTTCTGACAGCCTTGTGTTTGCTTTCAGGACTCCTTTGTCCCTTTGACCCCCTCGGAAGCTGTCCAGATCAGACTGTTCCACATTTGTGCCTGAGTCTCAGATCTTTTCCCCATCCCTCCAGCTCTGTTTTCTGCTAAGTAGCACAAATCATCTGGTCTCAAGATTAATGCATGGAAATAGGCATTCTGTGTTCTCTCTGCCTGAGGAGGTATTTGCATTTTAACCAGGCTGTTTCCTGACCCAGAACCTGCTGCAGAAGGAGACTGTTGGGCACCTAATGCTGGTGTTGGATGTAATGTGAGAGTCCTGAGCTGTGGCTCTTCACTCCCTCCCCTCAGCTTATCTCTGACCCCGGGTTTTCACCTGATGTTCTAAAGGTCTGTTCATTCCTGTCTCCTTTGCCAGACTCAGAGGCTCTTCATGGCTGTGCCCTCCACGCAAAAATGTTCGTGAATGAATAAATTCATGCTGTCTGGGAGATATAGCAAGCCAGTATTGGAACATTTACATTTTTTTTCTTTTAAACAAGGATTTCACAGAGCCCAGGTTGGCCTATTTAGCTAAGGATGACCTCGAACTTCTGGCCCTCCTGCCTCAACCTTTGAACGCTAGGGCTAGAGGTATGCACCACCATACCCAATTTGTGAAGTGCCCGGGACCAAACCCAGGACTTTGTTTATTCTAGCCAAGCACTGAGCTCCATACCCAGTCCTCTTGAAACATGTTAAAATTGAGAATTTCATTTTACTTTCGGTCTTTGCCAACCAGGACCCTTGATCCTGGGCTGCTACAAGTGGCCTTTTGGCTACAGTAGTACCCAGTCTGGAATTTGTTACCTGACAACATTCTCCCTCCAAAAGAGAAATCAGAAGGAAAAACAAAACAAACGAAGCCCTCTATTTGTCTAGCTAGGACTGACATGTAAAATAGTGACTAGAAGGCAGGGCTGAGCTCTGTTGGCAGAGTGCTCACCTAACATACTCAAGGCCCTGCGTTCAGTCCCAACCACACATAAACTGGCCGTGATGGCGCACACCTGATTCCCAGCACTCAGGAGGCAGAGGCAGGAGGATCAGAAGTTCAAGGACACCCTCAGTCAAATGGAGAGTATGAGGCCAGCCTGCAATACGTGAGACTTTGTCTCAAAAAAGACAACCAACCAAAGTTAAAATGGTGGTTACAAACCGTGGAATTCAGAGGACTGATACTAAGAGAGTGAAGCACTTCACTGTATTTAAATTTCTCATTAAGTCCCCACTCATCATTTTATATTGACAATAAGCTAAGAGGGAGTATTTCAGATAAGTTAAGTGTTATTAAAATTAAATTATTGTTCTTTAGTATTTAATTATTAAAGCCTATTTCCTTTTACTGTTTTGTACATGGTAGCCAGAAAATTGAACATTGTATACTGTGGTCTGTGATAAATTCTGTGAAGAAGGTGACGCTGGAGAGTTCTAACAGCTTGTTTGTCACACTGTGAGATGTTCCCAGTCCCCAGGACCAGTTCCTTTGGGAGTGGGACTAGAGATTATCTCAAGAACAGAGAAGTACTTGATGGGAATGCCTTCTCTGCGTCTTCCTTCTCGCCAGTGGAGGTCTTTTTCATCCGGTTTGTCTGATGGGGGATGAAATCTATTAACACACTTCGGGGATTCCACCCACATGAGCCACAGCTTCATTTCTGTCAGCCCCAGGGTGGGGGCAAAGGTTCTTTGTGGTTCTGGCTGGCTGAGCAGGACAACTTCATAAGTCTGTCCTTACGCTTTGTGGTGGTTTGAATGAAAATGGCCCCCATAGGCTCATAGGGAGTGGCACTATTGGGTGGTGTGGCTTTGTTGAAAGAAATGTGTCACTTGGGCTTTGAGGCTTCAGAAGCCCAAGCCAGGCCCAGTGCCACTCTAGAAAAGGCAAAGCTGGAGGGCAGAGGGGAGACTGGTAGTCACCTAGGGCTTGGAGGAAGAGATTGATAATGGGGTTTTCTTGGGAATGATGTCATTGTTTTAAAATTAGCATGGTGACAGATGTATACTGATAAGCATATTAAGGAGCCCTGGGTAACACCTTATATGTATGGACTTTGAAATATAAACTGTTAAAGAAAATAAAGCCCAAACAACTATTCGTCCTGGGACCTGTCACCTTCCTGTTGCCTGCCCATTAGGATGTAGAACTCTGAGCTCTTTCTCCAGTGCCATGTCTGCCTGTACGCTGCCATGCTTCCAACCATGACTGTAATGGACTGAACCTCTGAAACTGTAAGCCAGCTCTAATTAAATGTTGTCCTTTATAAGAAGTCCCTTGGTCATGGTGTCTCTTGATGTTCCTAGATAAAATCAGAAGGGGGGTTGGCAGGTATAAAGAAACTGGAGGAAGAAACAACAGATGGGACAGAGACAATCTTTCACGAGAGCAAGAGTCCTAGGCAATCTTGGGGGACAGAGTGCATAGGGCCCTTATGGGGGATTTTCTGGGGGACAGGTATATTCAGATTCTGCACATTTATGGTCTCTTCTCTCTGTCTACGTCCATCACAGGCCTTTGAAATTTGTACGTAGTAAGGCAGACAGAATGAGCTGGAGGAGCTAGAGCAATGGCCCAGTGGTTAAGAGTGTGAATTGCTCTTCTAAAGGACCTGGTTCCCAACACCCATGTGGCAGCTCACAACCATCTGTAACTCCAACTCCAGGGGACCCAGCACCCTTTTGTGTCTTCCTTAATCACTACATATGTGTGGTACACATACACACACATGCACATAAACATTCATATACATAAAATTTTTTAAAAAAAGAATATATGTGGGAGTCATTTAAAAAGGGAGAATTTTTTCATGCTCTATAAAACCCAGTCTCTATGAAAAAAAGTTTTGTGTTATATTTTATTGCATCTTTTGAGACAGGGTCTCTAACCCAGAATGTCCTTAAACTCACCATGTACCTGAAAATGGCTTTAAACTTCTGATCCTCCTGCTTACAACTCCTGAGTTCTGGGCTTACAGGAATGTACCACCACGATCATTTTATATATTGTTCTCTCCAGAGGTGTGCTCTCATAGCTCCTTTAAATCCAGTGAGTTGACACTAAAGATGACTGTCATTCCACTAGGGATGACAGGAAGGCTCCAGGAGATGACAGCCCTGCAAACTCATTCTTTACATTCACGAGACACCAACAGAAGCTCCCGCCAAGACCTCCCAAAGGAGGCTAAGTCTTGGACTCCCAGCACAGAGAAACCATGAAGAGGGAATGTGTGCTGGGCTAAAGTGCCAAGTGCATGACAATATTTTTTTTTTTTTCCCGAGACAGGGTTTCTCTGTGTAGCCCTGGCTGTCCTGGAACTCACTCTGTAGACCAGGCTGGCCTTGAACTCAGAAATTTGCCTGCCTCTGCCTCCTAAGTGCTGGGACTAAAAGCCTGCGCCTCCACTGCCCGGCTGCATGACAATATTCTTATACAACACCAACAACTATGGCAGACATGAAAATGTGCAGCTCAGCACCTTAGTCAACATGTCATCTCTCTCATACACACAAATAGGAACACCGTGTCCATATAAATGATTCAAAGATAAGGTTAAATTTATTTTGAAATAACTTTTAAAATTAAAGCTAATACATATCCCTTCCTTGCAGAAATTGTATCAAGTACAGGATAGCAAAAAGAATTTAAACCCGTGTTTCATCATGTATGTGTAATGCTCGTACTGACTGCTGTCGTTCACAGAATGACGGTTGGTTTGGTGCACTTAAGAAATTAATCACTCTGGCTACTTGTACAAAACATAGAGAACAGAAAAATAAAGTGACGGATCTAAACTAAAAGTCACAGTGTGTCCCGATTATAATGACATTCCTCGGAACTCAGTGGTGGGGCGCTAGGCCGGCATGCACAAGGGCCTGGGTTCCAGCCCCAGCATTGTCCAAATAAAACTAATTCCCCATCTACCAATGTAATAAAAAGAAAGCAGACAACCTCCCATTAGTGAAGAGAGTGTGAGAGAGAGAGGGTGTGCCAAGACAAGGAGAAGGTGGTCCTGCCTGGAAGAACACTAGAAAGGTAGAGATGGCTGGTATTGTCCGTTCTATTCCTGCTCAGCCACATGCAATGAGGAGACAAGGCAAGCCCCCTTCCCCACCCCCCATGTGCTCAGATTTTTTACCGAACGGAACCTCTGCCTTTGGGGGATAGTAGCTATCACAGTCTTTGAGTTCAACTCCTGGCTCTATCCCAGATGGGGTAACATGGAAGAAAGCCACAGGCTACACTTAGCCAAGCTTTGTGGGCAAGAAGCCAGACCAAAGTGCTGGAGATAGCCTGGCCCTCTCATCCCTTCAGAGAGGGTTGCATATACCAAAGACTCTGCCCAACTGGTGACTCAGTTTCTTGGCTCATGATATTTTTTTCTATCTTGTTTCCCATCTTCCTCTTTCTCTTCACCCTGTGTGTTCCCCCAGAAAAGTAAATGTCAGCCTGGGCTATGGGCTACTGACTAGCTCACAGCTTCTTGTCTGGTTGAGTACTTGTGCCCAGCCTCCTCACCTACCAACAGACCCTTTGATGCCTACATGTGGCACATGGGGTCTAGAAAGCCAGAGCAAGCTCTCATCAGCATAGCAGGGAGGCCACATAACCCAACCAACGAAGGCAACTCAGATAAAAATGATGTCTGCCTTCTTTCCTCGGCTTAGCAAATCCCAAGGAAATTCTAGAACCTCTGTCCTGGCTGCTTTCTCCCAGCCTAGGCTGGAAAAAAAAAAAAAAAGTAATCTACCGAGCATCCCCAACCATGCAAATACAAAGCATCTGACCCGACCTCCTCTTCCCCACACATTCTCTTGTCTCTCTTCCTCTCTGCCCTTTTCTTTTTCAAGAGTCTGTTGTATGAGGCAGAGTGTGTTGCCTAGGCAACAGGTGTTTCCATCAGTCTCAGCCTCTCTCTAACCAGCACAGGCAGGACCTGGTCCTGGAAGGTTGGCTACCAGCCAACAGTGTAAGGCTCACACCAACTAAATTATGCACTTGCAGGAGGCTGGACACTGACTGAGCCCTTCTTCTGTTATGTAAGACCCTAGGGAAAGTCCCCTGTCACCCTGGCTGGCCAGACAACATATAACTAACACCCTTTGTTAGGTTAGTCTCTCTTTTTGTGTTTATAGAATTGATACATATATAACCCCACCAGGAAAGACAATACTTCAGACAGGCACAAACTCAGTCCTAATTCCAGAATCAGGGACTCTGAAGCTCTAGGGTGAGCCCTGCACTCAGTTTTATCAAGTCTCCTGGGGAGTGGTGTTGCCTGGCTGCCAGTGATTGACAGCATGCTATGCATGGTTTGAGACCAGGAAGTAAAACTCTCCCCAGCAGCAAATGTGAACCATGACTCCATGAATCTGGCCGAGTCCAGGATTGAGCTAAGCTTTTATTTGTTTAATTAATGAAATCTCATCTGGTTCTGGGATTCTCACCTTAACTGGACATTGGAACCAGTGAAGGTCTTTTGAAAAATTGGGATGTTTGAATCCAATTCCAAACAGAATCCAGATATCCTATTGAGCAATAGTAACATTTAACAAGTTCCCCAGCCCTGGGAATGGGGCTCAGTTGGTAGAGTGTTTGGCTTGCATATGCATGAGACCCTGGGTTCTATCTTCAGCACCCAATAAACTGAGTGTGGTGACTGTCATGTGGCAGTTTCCTCCCAGACAAAACATTCCCTCTAGGACTAGGAGGCTCCTGGGACCCAGAGACAAGCAAAAGGCTACATGTCTGGGAAAGTGAAAACTTGGAAGATTTTCAAAGACCCCTTCCAGCTTTACAGGAGCAAGCAGTTGCTGGGAAAGTAGACTGACCAATGGAGCTGCCAAGAGCAGATTCTTGGATCACTGAGCCACCCATAAGCTGTGCAGAGGGCTCTGGGGCCACAGTTTTCGTGAGTCTGCACCTGAGTTAGAGGGGCCTTCCAGTGCTGTGGCGGCTTTTCTGAGTCACTGATGTCCCTGTAGGTACTCTCTTCCATACCTCTGCTGGTAACCCCCAAAATTCATTCGTTTACCAAGCGGACATTGGAGGAATCATTACTTGATCTGTTGTGGTTTCCAGTTCTAGAGAGAGTAGACTGTGGGGGGGCAAGAGGGGGACTCTTCAGAATAGACTCTCACACAACACTGACATACACCTGTAATCCCAGCACTTGGAGGCTACAAGGTAAGAAGATCAGAAATTCAGGGTTATCTGTTCCTGGTCACACATTGAGTTCGGGAACAGCATTGGCTACATGAGATCCTGTCTTGAAACAAAAGTTAAATTAAAAGCTAAAGCAACTTCAGGAATAAACTGTGGGTCAGGGATGTTGGTTCCTTTAGGGACCAGAGGTTAAGGTGCAGTAGCCATGAAAGCCCAGGCCACTGGGGACCAGGATTTTTGGAGGATCACCTCCAATTTAATTCCAGCCTTGACTAGGTTCAAATTTTGAGGCTAACCTGGGCTATATTAGATCCTATATTTATATACTACAACATAATGTTTGTCAGGTGACTCTGGTTCATACAGAGAGTAGAAAGGCACACAGTCAGCCCCTTCTCTACACAGTCAGTCCCATCTCCACACAGTCAGACATCCCCACACAGTCAGTTACCATCCTATCTCCACACAGTCAGCCCAATGGACACACAGCCAGCCTCCTCTCCAGCACCGTTTAGCTCTAAGGCTGTGGGAACATTCCAGTGCCCTTAGCCTTGAGTTCTCATCTATAAAAGAGGGTGGTAACTCCCAATCTCTTACCTGCCAAGGTTACACAGACTAAATGAAGCAAAAGATGTGAGAGCTTTCTTGTCCCTCCTCACAAAATCATAAGGGAGGTGGGCCAGCACCCCTGGCTCAAGTACAGTGAGCATCCCTGTGAGAACACAGCAGGATCTCATTGTTTAAACTAAGCTCCTCACAGCCTTGGCAGAAAATCAACATGGAGTCACTTGTGCTAAACGTCACCACCACGCTAAAACTAAAACTGTTTAATTGAGCTTTCCAAGAAACCATGACTAAAAAAATAACAGATGAACTTCCCCAGCGGGCCAGGTTCCCCTGCTGATGGTTCCCCTGCTGATTATTCCCCTGGGATGTCAAAGAGCAGTTGCTCTTTACTCTCCCTCTCCCAGGCTTGCAAAGGAAACAACCATGTGTTCTTTGCTTTGGCTTTTCTCAGTCCCCCTACAAATCCAGACACGTGTGCCTATCTGAGCATTTCTAACTTATGGAAAGAAGTACCCCATTCTAGAATTGAAAACAAAGCCAATTAAGACTTCCTTTGGGGGGGGGGGTCAAGTGTAGATTCAAAGACAGGTTCTCATACCATAGCTTAGGCTAGCTTTGAACTCTTGGAGCTCTTTCTCTCTAACCTCTCAAGAGCTGGGGTCACAGGCTGGAGACACCACAATAGAGGCACCACAAATGAAAGTTTTAAGTTGTTAAATTTGTCCTTGAGCATCCTGTGTCTCTCTTGAAAGACTAGGGAGAGATTCAGTTGGAGAGAGACACCCCCTTTCTCTCTCTCTTTGTAACTCAATCTTTCCTCTTCCTGACGTCCTAACAAGTCAGGGCTGTGTGTATAACAGGTTTTGCTGAGATGTCTAGACAGTAGTACTCCCTAGCATGCCATAGCCAACACCCTGAAATTGAGAGCAGCTCCTTTACCTTTCTGACCTCCAGGAAACACTGATGGTGCCATCAGGTCCCTCCCTAACCATCTTGGTACCCCTCCATCTTGCCCCTTCCCTGACATCTTGGTCCCACTCAATCTTGCCATTCCCCCATTCTCTGCCATCTCATCTTGCTCCTCCCCTCTTTTGCCACTCCTCATCCTATTGCTCGTCCTCAGTTTCCCCAGTTCTCAGCCCTAGGGTTTCGTGTACTTTCCCAGGCAGAACTCTTTGGTTGGCTCTTTCTCACTCCCATCCTGTATCTATCTGCCTTGGCTGCAGGGACAGCTTTCCACAACCTATGCATCTCATTAAAGGGCATTGCTAAAAGAACAAACAAACAAACAAACAAACAAAACACTGGTCTTCCAGAAAAGGAACCCCACCCCAGTGTGTTTGTGCTTTCTTTTCCTCATTCCATAATTACATAGGTTGTTGAGCACACTGGCCCCAAGAGACAGCATTTCACGTGGAAAGTGTGGATTTACCCCTTGCTGGTACTTGCCCCTGGCAGCTCATGGCTGCTTTGCTACACCAGTGTGACCCACCTGCATCATCTGGGAGTCATTCCTAGATACAGAAGCTGGGGCCAGCCCTGGAACACTGAATCTTCACAGCCCTTCTTCTGTCCCCGCCCCCAGGCAAATCAGTTCTTAAAAGCTTCCAGAGCTTGTGCTGACCTCTCTGTGTCTCTGTTTCCTAGTTTCAAAATGGAGATAATACCTCACCTGGAGGTATTGTGAAAACAAGAGCTAATGTATGTGAACAGCAAGCATAGTGTCTGGTAGGAAGAGCCTTCCAGAGAGGCTGGCTAATATTATTATTAGCTATTGAGCTGTAATGGCTCTCTGCCTGCCTTAGGGATTGTTATTCTTTCTACTCGGTACAGAATCTCTCAGGGTGCTGAGCCCTTCCAGGTTCTGTGATTGCTGGGTGCTGGGGCTAGAAGTGGGGGATGAGCAGGCCCTGAGGTCAGAGGACTGCAAAATGGGGGAGGGGAGGGAGCGGTCTGGTATGTAGACTTTGGAAACTCAGGTCTGCATGTTCAGGGCTTGCTATGAAAGATACATAGTCAGTGGATCAAGTCAGTGTGTCTTCTCAGAGTGACATGTTTACTCATGGCAAATAATTGAAAACATCATTTGCATGTTAAAACGGATATGCAGTCAGTACGTGCTGTATGGTTCCATTTATAGCCTGTTCCAGAACAGAGAAAGCTGAACGAGGTCGATGGGATTCAGAACCATGCTTGTTTATGGCAGGGTGAGGGGATTACCTAGGCAGAGCTGTGCACTTCTTTCTGAAGGGTGGAAATCAGCTTGATGAGGGTAGTGGTGTTTGTCAAAGCTCACTGAATTGTATACCATAATAAATTAGTCAAATGTAATTCATTTTTAAGGCATTTGAAAAATAGAAGTTGGAAACAGAAGGCAAAGACCACCACCTCTCCTCTGTTTACACAGTCCAAGAATTAACCAGACACCCAATGGTGACTGGTCCCCTCCACACTAAGCCTTGCCCTTAGCCTGACATCTTGGACCTGGAAGCAAAAGAGAAAATACCTGAGCCAGTGAAGACACAATATGGACTTGGGAGGTGAGGGGGTTGGGGGCAGTGAAACTCCAAGGGGCCTAGGGACACAATAGCTAAGTGACCTGACTCTGGCCCTACATGTCAGCACATGCCTCTTCTATGTGCCCCAGAGCACTGCAGCCTATAGCTGTTGCCCTGCTCCCCAGATGGCTTGAGGTATACAGGCAGGTGCACATCCCCCTCAGCCTCCCTATAGACTTAGACACTCCTGGGGGACAGAGCAATGGCCTCTGGGCACAGTCTTTCTTATTTTCCCCTCTGGGCTGCTGGCCCTGCCTCATCACTCCATCAACTTGGCCTGAGCTGGGCTGACTTCCAAGCTGCAAAGCAGTAATGTGCTTCTGGTCATCCCTGCCCTGTGCCCTGGGCTATCCCTATCTCCTCAGACCACCTCAGGGACTATATATGCTTCAGTAGGAAAACCTAGAAGCCACTCAGGCCAGACCTTCCTTCCCTTGGGATCTTGTCCTGACAAAGTATATATATATCTCCACCTGCTCTGTTGATGGCCTGGAACTCTCTGTGTAGCACAAACCCCAATTGAAGTGGAAACTTAAGGATTCTTTGGAAAGTCAGTTGGATGGTGTTTTGCTGGGGCAAACATGTGAGGGAACATTTAGCTGAAGAAGACACAGGTAAAAGAATGTTCTACTAAAGCAAGCACATAAAAGAAGACATGATGAAGGATTCTTTGCTAACAACATGCATGTATTGGTGTACTTTATTCTGTGTAGTTGAGCTGCATTTGTCAGGACTCCATAGAAAGAATGCACCAAAAAACTTCTGGTGGTGTGCTGCAGTTTCTCATTGCTACCAAGGACTTGGGCTGATTAGCAGAGTGATGTCAGCAGAGATAGACACATGTGCTGAGGCAAGACCCATGGAGGACTCGACAAACAGTGACAGAAGCTAAGCTAGGCTTGCTTATAGAGCTAGCTGTGCAACGCTTGTTGGTCTCAACTCTTTGCTGATCTTCACTTCTCTGAGAGACATAGCCAAAAAATTTTCCTGGCACTCCTATTGGCCCTGGTCTCTCCTGCTGACTTGTGCTGAGGCTGAGGCCTGGCTGTCTCTGCTAGGTTATGCCACCTCTGTTGATTTGTGTTTGCTGTCCCTACACCACCAAACAGGACTGCTGGTATATCTGTGAAGTGTTTGTGAGTGGATCGAGCTGCCACTGCTGACCTGTGAACTGAACTGCTAATTTCCAGACAACACAGACAGGAGTTGCTTCAAAGAGTCTTTCTTAACAGGTCCATTTCCCCTGTATCCTTTCTTTCCCACTACCTCTGGTAGGTGGTGGACAAAAAGGGAAGTTAAAGCATTTAAGAACCATCACTAAAAACAGGTTTGAAAAAATTAAAGTTACTAATGGTCTTGAACGTACAGCAGTCCTTCTGCCTTAGCCCTCCAAGCCATGGGACTACAGGCATGAACCACCACCCCTGGCTTCCTTTAAATCTTTGTTTCCTGGGAGCTGGACAGATAGCTAAGTAGTTAAGAGCACTAGTCACTCCTCCAGAGGATGTGGGTCAACTGAGTTCAATTCCCAGCATCCGTATGGTAACTCACATTTGTCTGTAACTCCAGCTCCAGGGTGTCTGACACCCTCTTCTGGCTTCACAGACACCATGCACTCACATGTACAGATATACATGCAGGCAAAATAACTACATATAAAATAATTAATAATAATAATAATAATAGTAATTTTGCAAATTAATTAGATCTTTGTTCCCCCCCCCAAGATTAGCTCTCTCCCAGAACCATCGTCAGCCCCTGTGTGTGTGCACATGCATATACATGTGTGTATACCTGTGAATGTGTGTATATGTGAGGGTGAAGAGAAAGAGAGAGAGAGAGACCAGGGAAGAGGGCAAGAGAGAGTATATGTACTCTCTCAGGGGAAATGTCATCCATCATCAGGGGGAAACCCCCAGATAGGGTAGGTTGTTTGAATAACACACAGCCATACCACCCCACTAACTCTGGCACAGGCACAAAAAGAAAAAGTGATTATTGGCAGAGATGTCACTAGAACATGGCTCTTCCAACTTCCAGGCCAGTTCTGGTGTGTGACGGTGGCTGCAATTCTTCCTCCAGGAGCCAACATACTCTGCCCACAACTCTGCTTCACGGATCTGGCAAGCCACTTAATGTCACCACCACTCAGCTCCTTGACAGTAATTGGAGACAATAATAGTTACCTACTTCATAGGGATATTCAGCGCTCAATTAGTAAAAGCTTCTAAAGTACTCAGGTCCCATCATTAGCTGTAATGAAGTACTTGTGCCAGTGTTGACCCATCTGTTGGCTCTTGGTGGGTAATGCTCTTCCAAGGAAATATTATAAAGACGAATCCTCCTGACCTGGGAAAATAGGAACTGAGCCCAGTATGCTCAGGTATTACAAAACCCTTGGTATTACTTAACTCTCTTTCTTGTGGGTATGACAAAATACTCAGCAGAAACAGCTTAGGGGAAGAGGGATGCATTATGGCTTCAGAAGGTTTGGTCCAGGGTTGTCTGGTCCCATGTCATTGAGCAGAATACCATGTGATTGTCCTGGCAGCTTTTGGCTATCAGACTATTGAGACAATGGTATCTCAGAGACTGGACATTTCTCATGAGTCACATGCTGCAGAAGGGAAGAGGTTGGGACTCTGGTGGTGACCAGGATACTTGTCTCCTAGAAATAGATTTCACACAATTCTGATGATTTGTCCGGTCTTACCCTGCAGAAGAGACTAGAGGTAATGACAGGTCAGTGATAGGCTGGACTGAACTTTGACCAGGGTACTCGTCTATCTTCATCTCTTGCTTTCTATTTAAACCTAAACCTTATGTCAGCACCTTGATGGGCCTTGAACAAGGATCAGGAAGGTCACTGGAGCCTTTATTTATTCTTTTCAATGTAGCCACAGCTTTTCATCATTATTTGTCTATCTAATTGGCCTATAGAGGATGGTGGTCAAGCCTAGCTTATGAGAGCTGTAGGAATCCAGGGCCAGCCTCTGACCCTAAGCATCATGGGGTGGGACCGTGTGGCAGATTTTCCTTCTTGGTAGGCAGGAGGCAGAACCAGTGACAGGAAGGCTTGCACTTTTGGATTTTGGAAAGTGATGGGGGTGGGGCAGCAACAGCTCTTTCATTTGGGAGCTGGGGTGTGGTTTGGTTGGTAGTTAAGCTTGCCTGGCATGCAGGAAGCCCTGGATTCTATCCCTGGCGTGGCATTAACTGGTGTGGTAGCACTCAGTTCTCTCATCCCAGCACTCCAAGTAGGGGCAGAAGGATCAGCTGTATAACACATTCAAGACCCAGAACCTTCTTCCCATTAGAAAAAGACTTCACCGGGCAGTCAGGGTCAGCTGCTCACCCAAAGAGGAGTTCTGCATGTTACTACAAAAAAGGAGAAATCAGAACACGATGGAGGGGATATGCTTCAAAGTTCTCCAATCTTGGAAAGGGAGAAAGCTCCACTGGTAAAGTTCTTGCCACACAAAGATAGAACCTGAGTTCAGATCCCCATGCACCCTTGTGAAAAGCTGTGCACAGCAGCATTGGCCCATAATCTTAGTGCTGAGCAAAGGAGACAGGAGGATCCCTGGGGCTTGCTAGCCAGTTGAGTCAGTAAGCCCCAGTGTCTGTGAGAGACTGGCTCTAAAAGTAAAATGGGGACAGCTTGAGGAAGAAACCCAGTATGGACCGCTGGCCTCCATACACACATTTGCACACACAGGAACACAAACGTTTCTCTAATCTGATCTGTGAATTTTCAGAATGTTGCAACTTGCTTGTTCTTTAAGAATCTGGTTAGTAGACTAGGATATCCTGAGGTGAGAAGAAGCCTCCACCGACAGGGAGGGTTTGGACTCACAGCTGCTGCCTGTAGGGAGCATGTGGCTTAAAGTCCTGACTGAACAGCCCTATAGAGTCCAGAGATCCAACCACCCAGGGAACAATCACAACAAAGCCATTCTACCAGTCAAAATTAGATCAGAGAATGCCAAAAGTAGACAGCTGAGGTGGGCAGGACATCTTGACAGTCAGCAAGAGGAACATGTTGCTGGGAATTGCAGTGCCTCTGTGAGAGGCCCAGTGATGGCAGTGATGACCCATGGTTAGCTCTATTAGAAGTAGGTTCATGGACAAAGAACAAAGTACTGAAGACTCTACCTGATGCTATTGTGAATTATTAGTCATGGTGTAGTGTGTGTGTGTGTGTGTGTGTGTGTGTTTGTGTGTGTATCTGTGTATATGTCTGTGTCTGAGTGTGTATGTGTGTGTGTGTGTGTGTGTCTGTTTTTATTAGGGAGGGGATCTATTTTGGGTTGGGTCAGTTTTTAAGGTGGACTATTATGTAGATTAGGTTAGCCCCCATCTCACCATGTAGCTAAGGATGACTTTGATCTTGTTTCTACCCCTAAGGACTGGGATTCTAGGTGTATACCACCAAACCCATTTTTATGTGGTGCTTGAGATTAAACTCATGGCTTCACCAACAGTATGCCAACACTCTACCAACTGAGATACATCCCCATCTATGGTTTAGTTTATTTTAGAGCTATTAAAAGTGGACTTTACTTTTGTAGAACAACTGTTGGACAAAAGTACAACACAAACACATACACATGCATGCACATGTGAGTTTGTGCACACCCGTGCGCGCGCTCACACACACACACTGGTGAAGCAAAACCCATAACTCTCACCTTAAAGGGAATAAGAGATAGTTTATTCTGGAATCGTTTTGAGTGACCTTGGCCTGAGAACATAGACTTAGGTTACCCCAGACTCCATGTTCCAACCTGAAAGAAGATTCATGAGATTTTTAGAGAACATAGAAAGTCATAAATTAAGGCAAGCTTAAAGTACATTGGTACTTACATTAGAGAGGCTGGTCCATTGAGGTGAGGGAAGCTTTTCTATAGGCTCAAGAAGCTAACTGATGTAATTTCCCCTTCCTATCATCATCCCAACAGTGCTAAGTGCTATCTTTGTTACAGCTGGTAAGTGGACACTGACTCGCCATTACTACCTGTGCTGGTTTGAATATGCTTGGCCCAGGGAGTGGCATTATTTGGAGGTGTGGCCTTGGGGGAGTAGGTGTAGTCTTGTTGGAGGAAGTATGTCACTATGTAGGCAGGCTTTGAGGGGCTCCTGGTGCTCAAGCTCTGCCCATTGCTAAGTTTCATTCAGTTCCTTTGACTAAATACCAGTGAGCACTGTTCACGAAGCAAAAGTGTGTTCAGTACTGTAAGACCACCCCCTCCCCAACTTCAGGAGATGCATTTGAAACTCTCTTTCTCTCTCTCTCTGTCTGTGTGTGTGTGTGTGTGTGCGCACGTGTGTGTGTGTGTGTGTGTGTGTGTGTGTGTGAGATAGTGTATATGTGGGGTACATCTTAGGTGTTGTTCTTCACCTTACACTTTGATACAGGTTCTCCCAGTCTTTATTGTTTGTCACTTTGGTGACTATCTTGTATGCCAGGCTAGCTGTCCTGCAAGCTTCTGGGGATTCTCCTGTCTTCACCTCCCATCTCGCCATAGGAGTATAGATGGTTGTTACCATGTTCAGCTTTGTCTGGTTCTGGGGTCTGAACTTAGGTCTTCATACTTTATAAACATCATGCTTTATAACCTGAGCCCCACATTTGAAACATTAACAATAATAATTGACTTCCATGTATTGAGGTTTTGCTCTGGACTAAGCATCTCACATGTAAGGATGCCTTTAACTTACTAACTTCAAAGCAGATGTCTGGGGCCTTTATTTATTGTTGCTGGAGATCTAGGGTCTTCTACATGCTAGACAGGTGCTGTCCTCAGCTCTTTAAAGTACATGTTTGTTTCCTTGGGGTTTACTTTGTTTGGGTTGGTTGTTTGTTTGCTATGATTGTTTTGTTTTGGGATTTGAGGTTTGTTTGTTTGTTTGGCTGGCTGTTTTTTCTTGCAACTGGATTACCCCCTGTAAGCCAAGGTGGCCTGGAACTCACAGAGTAACCTAGGCTGGTCTGAAATTCAAAACAATTCTCTTGCCTTAGCTTCCCAAGTGCTGAAAACATAAGCAAAATCAACCATACCCACTAAAGTATATCTTTCTGATCCTCGCTTTACAGACAAATGAATGGAAACTTGAAGCAACCGTTATCCAGACTCATCACCCCCTGGATCCAACTGAGGGCTCCAACCCAGTCTGCCTTTCTCTAAAGCCCTGGGTCCTGACTGCTTCTCAAGCTCCCAAAGCCTGACAGCTCATAAAACTTTGAAAAGGTGCCTCGATGGTCTTGGCTTTGAATTCCCACTGACAGCTCTCTTTGTGCACCTCCGCAAGTCCATTACAAAAACAGAGCTGTCATGGCAGATGACTCCTTCAAAGCAAAGGTGAACATCTAGGGTCATGAACTGAAGGGCTGCAAGAAGACAATGGTGGAGCAAACTTACCATGATGGACAGAGGCAACAGTAGCCTAGAGGAATGGTGAACATCGGTGATAGCGACAACAGAAGGGATGGACAAGGGTGATGGTGACAGCGAAGAGAATCAAGAGAATCAATGGTATGGTCAGAGGAGACAATGATGGAGAGAGTTGATGCTGGCAGAGAATAATGGTGGAGAGAGGCAGAGTGAAGGAGAGAGTATGTCAGTGGAGCATCTTCCCACCCACCCACATGCTGGGCACTCTCTGCACATGTCACTTGCTCCTAAAACACTTACCATTCTCTCTCTGTGCCATCCCACCCCACGGCTGGCTGTCCAGAGACCACCCTTCCCTCTTGAAGCCAGTGACGGCTCCCGTGCCAGCCCTGCACACTCCACCTTGGCTATGCTTCTCCCTTGCTCCTGTAGATATGGTCCTTCCTGTTTGCTTGCTTCCAACATTGACCCCTCCTCCCCCATTCTGGAACTAGCACAAGTTTCTTAAGGCCCAGGCTCTGAAGAAGGCCTCTGCTCAATACTCAACCAGACAATCTGGAGAAACTGTAGTTTCATTTCATGCCAAAATGGTTTTCCCTTTGGAATTAAATTTCAGTCAAGTTATTTAGTGACTTAAGGTCAGACTGCTGAGCTCCACACTCTGCCCCAGCACTCATTAGCTCTGTGTGCCTGGATACGTAAACTGTGTAATCCTATGGTTTTTTCCTCATTTGTGAAGCTGGAATCATTTTAAAAATTATATATTTTGTGTGACTGGGAGAGGGGGAAGAAAGTGAGATGTAAGGTGAATAAGTAAAAAAACTAAAATTAAATAAAATAAAAAACCACAGGAAAAAATCATATATTTGTCTTACTTAGGGTTTTACTGCTGTGAAGAGACACCATGACCAAGGCAACTCTTATAATGATAACATTTAATTGGGGCTGGCTTACAGATTCAGAGGTTCAGTCCATTATCATCACAATGGGAGCATGGCAGTGTCCAGGCAGGCATGGTGCAGGAGGAGCTGAGAGTTCTACATCTTCACCTGAAGGCTGCTAGCAGCATACTGACTTCCAGGCAGCTAGGAAAAAGATCTTAAAGCCCACACCCACAGTGACACACCTACTCCAACAAGACCACACCTAATAGTGCCACTCCCTGGGCCAAGCATATATAAACCATCACAATATTTTATTTTTAATTATGTATATACATGTGTATCTGTGTGGGGTCTATGTGCTTGTGCATATGTGTGCCCACAACTAGAAGGCCTTGAAACTCCTGGAGCGGGAGTTGCAGGCACTTACAACTGCCCAACATGGATGCTGAGGACCAAACTCAGGTCTTCTACAAGAACGGTACTAGCTTTTACTCACTGAGCCATCTCTCCAGCCTCCAAACTGGGCTCTGAAAACCACTTGCATACAGATTCTTCCTTACTTTATATTTTACCTATTTAGTTAGTTTCTGGGCTTCTTGATTCAAGGTCTCATTATGGAGCCTATGCCTCCCAGTAATTGAAAATCCTCCTGCCTCAGCCTCCCCAGTGCTAGGATGACAGGCATGTCTAACCGCTCTTAACTGTGTAGAGACCTCTTGATGGACTTAAATGGAATGTTTGTAAATCTCACTGTAGTGCACGGCATGTCATCTTCATGAATTCTAGGCCTTGATTTAATGATCACACAAACAATGATATGTAATTCTTGGAGGGACATCTGGGATAAGTAACTTCTTAAATGGACCAAATGATCTTATGAGTTTTGAAGTTGTTAGGCATGCTAGGGCACACATTCAGTCCCAGCACTTGTGACGTTGAGGAGTGGAGGAGGACAATGGCTTCCAAGACAGCCTCCATTGAGGGAGTGGGGCAGTGAGTCATCTTGGGTAAGCCGGCCCATTTTCAAGAACTTCCCTGGCTTCGTGTGTAGACTGGGAATCACCACCCGCTGGCCAGCCTCTCAGTGTCTACACTGCTGTCCATTGTCCATACATTCCTACAGAGCCTGCCTAGCTCACTCCCTGGCCTAACTTCACTCAGGTCCTTACTCAAATGCTGCCTGCTCCGAGAACCTAATGGTCCCCTGGGAGACCCTGCTCTGATTCCTTCCTCACACCTGCCGCACCTCACATTACCTCATGTGAACAATGCTGTTTCCTTGGCCCCCTGCTAAGAGTCCAAGCTGAAGGAAGCAGGTACATGGTTGGGTGTGCTCCCTGGAGGGAAAGGTGTCCCAGCTTCTATATGGTACATGGAGTACAGTGGATTCTCCATAACTATACCAAAAGAGGAAAAGGTGTGAAGTCTTTTCAAGTATCCCTTACCTAGAGCCATGTACACAGTAGAAGTCCTACAGGCTACCCCTCCCCCACTCCTGGAAGGTGCATTACTTACTTTTCTCATTGTTGTGAGATTGTGGGTACAGTCTACCATAACAGAGAAGGTGGGGCAATAGGAGCCTGTGGGGGCTGGTCACATTGCATTCAGTTGGGCATGAATGGTGCTGCTCAGCTCTCGTTCTCCTTTGTATTCAATTCGGAACCCTAGCTCACAGAATAATGCCACCCACATTCAGGGTTAGTTATCCATCTAGAAGATTCCTCACAGATAGACAGGTTTGTCTTCTGGGTGATTCAAAGCCCTGTCAAGTTGACAATATTAATCATCAAGGGCGTTTAGCTTTGGTGACCGCAGTGTCCTTCAGACCCATCCTTTACTCTCGGCTTCCTGGGTCCTTATTGCTGTCCTTGGGATTTTTGCACTTGGCATCTCTGAGACACCTCCTTCCCTCTGTGTAAAGATACTCAGGGGTACCTCAAACTCTACTCAACATAAAGCCCACCCCCTCACACCAGACTCTACTACAACCATGTTGGGGCAGGGGGTGTTTGTTTGACGCAGAGGCTCAAAGAGACTAAAATTCATGCCACACAGATGGTTGATGCCAGGGCCAGGATTTGCACTCAGTCTGAAGAGTGTCATTCAGATAGAGAAAGGTCTGACTGTGTTTCCTCCCATTGCATTTCTTGCTGCTCATAATGAACCTAGCCATTGGGAGTGCTCACCAAAGGCTCGTGTGAAGAACAAATAAAGCGTGCATGAATAGATGCACACATGTGTGCCTAAACCCTCTGCTCTCTCTGCTGTGTTTGTAGCCTCACTGCCATTATCTTCCCTTTGCTCCATTGCTGGCTATGTGCCGGGAAAATGTGAATTAGACTGAGTATCTCTTTGTACACCCAAGCACTGAGCACTCCTCTGTAGACTAAATCAGACTTAGGTACCCTTACCTTGTTTGGCTGATTTAAGATTTGAAGTCACAGGAGCCAAAACTGGATGCTTTGTGTCTGTCTGTCTGTCTATCTGTCTGAGGTAGCCAAGTGGAGACGATAGATAAACAGGCTAGGTCCTAGTTCTATCTTCCAACAAATTCACAGATAAGAGCTTGCAATTCTGCTTCCAAGGGCAGTCAGTCAGTACTCAGGGGATAAAAGAAAAGAGCTTCCTCTCTTGGACTGGGAAAGAGGAAGCCATTAGGCATGGCTTACCTAACCAAGAGAAAAGCAGATAGGCTGTGAGAGACACAAGGGCCTACACAGTGCCTCAAACCTAAACCAAAGCCAGTGAGCAGGAAGGAAAGGCAGGAGGAGTCGGGAACCAAGGGTTGTGTTGGAGTCTGCCTTGCTTCTAGCTCAGACAAGCCCCTTTCCAGTTTGCAGTCTCTGTTCTCTTATCTGTAAAGGAAATAGTTTAGGCCGCCTCAAGATGCCTGGAGATGTAGAAATCAGGAGGAGTATTGAGGGTGGTCATATCATTGTTGAGTCAAGTCTACCTGGATTGGGGAGCAAAGATGTCATGTTTTCAACGCCTAGGACCTCACAATGAGAAACTGTTCCATTTAGAATTTAGAACAATCCTTTGAAAAGCCCTTTTCTAGTAAAGTACTGGCCATGCTAGTTGAAACCCTTACATGACAAAAAAAACACAAGAATAACCAAAGCCCACTAGACACCACCTAAAGGACGTGGGGAAGGGTAGGGAGACAAAGATAAAACAGATTTTAATGTTCTTTCCAGCAAGTCTTCTATGTGTTGATAGCTTCCTGCCCTGGGGCCCTTTGCCTGCGATAGTCTCAGGGCATGGGAAGCCAGATCCCAGGCTGGGAACTTCTAGGCAGCTGTGATTGGTCTCCACAGCTAGACTTGCAAAGACAGCTCCTCCCCCACACAGCCCTAGCCCCACTGCTCTAGGGGCTCAATGATGAAATAGAAGGAGCTGAGAGAAGACTCAGGATGACTGAGGACCTGAGACAGGAGAGTTTATTTAGGCTCTGGGGGTTTCCCAGTTGGTGATGGCAAGGGTTTGCATTGTGAGAAGACATGGGAAGCAGAAGTCTGGAGAGCCAACCAAGAAGAGCCTCCATCTGTGGCCTCTTCAAAGACCTTGAAGAGGTGGAGGTGAGCAGATGGCTCGCTTAGTAAAAACGCTTGCTTCTAAGTATGAGAACCTGAATCCACATTTTTAAAAAAGCAGAGTATGGAAGCTTGTAATTCTAGCACTGGGAGGCTCCCTGAGGCTTACTAGCCTGCCAGCCTGGCCTATACCAAAAGCTTCAGGCCACTGAAAGATCCCATCTCAAAAAAGATGGAGGGCAAGGTGAGGAAGGACAACCAAGACTGTCTCCTGGCCTCCAAATGCATATACATGTGTGTACACATACACACACACACACACACACACACACACACACACACAGAGAGAGAGAGAGAGAGAGAGAGAGAGAGAGGTCTTTCCCACTACCCTAAGCTTGTCTCTACACCCCCAGAGCATCCTATGGTCGCTGCTGTTTTATTAAGATTGAAGTGTGTACGTAGAAGCATGCCTCACCACTAGATGAAAGCTTGCCTGTATATACACCTGTGTGCCCATCACTTCAGTTAGGCCAGTACTGCAGAAGACTTCTTGCATTCCTACCCAGGCAATGCCTCCACCAAAGAGAGCCTTGTAACAGACGTTGGCAATACTCTTGCCAAAGAGAACTTCATTGTCAACATAGATTAGTTAGTTTTTAATTCTGTATTTACAAGATCATACTGTGTGTACTTTTTTTCTCATCTGACCCTCTTCACTCAGCCTATGTCTCTGATACTCACCAGTTGCATGGTGGGTAACTGACCAGTTCTCAATTGTTACTGGGCAGTATTTTGTGGTTGAGTCTAGTGTTGGTGGACAAGGGGACTGCTCAGATGGTATCTTGAGAACTGACAGAGTATGGAAACTCCCTTAAGATCCAAGGAAGAGCCTCCATGAGAACTTGGCTGTAACAGACTACAGGAAAGAGATCATTTATAAACCAAAAGAAGTCCAGTGGCCTTGTGTCACCTTTACATTTTCTCCACCATTAGCTGACATGGGGATCCCAGAGCTAAATGAGGCTGGTTGATGGAAGATTGCTTCTTCAGTGAGATTTTTTTGTACATCTAAATTTTGTTCCCGATACACAGGCAATGAACCAGTGAAACTTCCTGATAAGAAAGATGGTGCACTGTAGGCTTCCAGAGAGAATGGTACCATTGTCACCTTTGGCTTTTAAGCTACCAATAACCTGGAGGCAACACCTTGGAGAGATGATACAGGAACATAAAGTGAGCTTCGGGGGCAGATATTCAGATGTGGAAAATCTGAGTAAATCACTGTAATTAGGGAGCATGGCTGGGGCTGGGGGGTGCGTTCTGGAAGAGAATCTGAGTGGGTAGAGCAACTGTTGTCAAAGAAAACACCAGCCTCATTCAGAAAGCTGCACAATTAGTCACCAGTGGGGCTGGAGGCTGTTCAAACTACTCTGACTAATTTCAGCTTGTTTGTCTGAGGAGCCCCAGGAGGCAACTGGGGCTGTTCTAGAACAATCTGCCTGGCTTGGAGGTCAAAGAGTCTAAGGTAAAAAAAAGTTAACTAAATTATAACTGCTGTTGACTTGAGGGGAGACTTGAAGCTGGGGAGATGGTCCAGCTGGTAAAAATGCTTACATGAGGACCTGATTTTCCATCCACAGAACCCACGTAAAAACAGGACACTAGGGAAGTGGAGACAGGAAGATCCCAGAGGCTTACTGGTCAACCATCCTAGCCAAATTAGTGAGCTTCAGGTTCAGTGTATCAAAAAATAAGGTGGAGGCTGAGTGTGGTGAAGCTTATCCTTACCCCCAGCTTGGGGGGGGGGGGGAAGGAGACAGGTGTATCTCTGAGTTCAAGGCCAGCATGGTCTCACAGACCAGCTAGGGCTACATAGTGAGAGACCATCAACCCCCACAAACCAAAAGTGGAAAATGTGGAAGGGCATCACCCCTGGCCTCCACATGCCCATGTACATCCCCATGTACATACATGACATCAAGGTTGGCACGATGGCTCCGAGGGCAAAGATGCTTGCCACCAACCCTGATGACTTGAGTTTGATCTTAAACAGACTTGCTGGAAGGAGAACTGACTTCTCTAACCACCCAACACAGGAGGCTATGAGAACGTCCCATGCCACTAAATAAATCAACATAATTACAAATTTTAAACCCCTTTATACACAACACAATATCTATTTTTAAAAAAAGAAGAAGGAAAAAGAGAAGGAAGGAAAGGAAGAGGGAAGGAGACAACAAAGAAAGGAGGTCTTCCACCCTCAAAACACTTAACACTTGGCACACACCTTTGATCCCGCACTCAGCAGGCCAGCCTGGTCTACATATAGCCAGAGCTACACAGAGAAACCCTGTCTCAAACACAAAACAGCCAAGAGCCAATGTGATTTCCCTCCAGAGTCATCTGCTCCTGCCATAGTTCTAGGTGGTGGCGGTTGCAGAGGCCTGGGCTCCAGAGCAGAAGAAATTCTTAGTGAACCCTTTGTTGTGGGGCATGTAGAACGTGCCACCAAAGGAACTGCCACGGAACTGGAGAGGTGGAGCATGTTTAAACCTCAGGAATCTCAAGACTTGAGATTTACATCTCATCCTGAGACTGTCAGGGATGGAACTAACTCCCTCCCTGTTCTGCATCAGAGAAGGTAACCTGGCAATCCCCAACTAGGTGGTCACAGGGAGTCAGTCATGTAGCCCAGCATCTGGAATTCTTCCCCATGCAAACAGAGCATCACCAGCATCTTAGCCTTAGCCAATAGATGCATTTACCACCAAAATCCCATCCCACTCCCCAAGGTTCATAGTATACCTGTAAACATGGAAGAAAGAACACACAAGTGATTCCACCAAGGATCATTGGAGACTAGCTGTTTTTACTGAGCTGTAACACTTGGGGGAAGACTCTTCCCCCAGTCCCCGAGCACCCATCATTGGACCTTTGGACCTGCCTGCCTGACCAGGCTCCCATTGTTGGAAGAAGTTCACATCAGAGCATGGCCCTAGATATTGCCGCCACTGTCACTACCACAGCTGTTGCTGGACCCAGGTCACCATGGAAACCTCTTCTCCTTTTCTAAGAGCTGTAAACATTATTCTGGCATTCCCCGAGGGGCCAGAGTTCTTCAGACCCCATCCGTCTGGGATTCTGCTTCAACCCTCCTGGCCTTGTGTGCATTGGCATCTGACCCTCCTCCAAACGGACTGCAGTCACCAACCTTTCCAGATTTTGCCCATCCTCTCCTAGCCTGTGTAAGGGCAGCATCCAGACACCCCTGAGAGGAGAGGCAGAACCTGGAACCACACTTAGTAACTGTTCAGAGGTGTGAAGACTACCGTGCTGTTGAACCATTGGCACTGAGGACCATCTATAACCACATCATAGTTGGGTTAATCCTGATTGAGGGAGTTTGAAGTTAGTTATGTCAAATGATGTTTTGCTGGGGCACTCAGGTGAAAGGCTGTCTTGCTAAAGCAAACACGTGAAAGGCTGTTTTCCTGAGGCAGACACAGGTGAAAGGGTGTTTGGATACAGCAGACACGTGAAAGGGTGCTTGCTGAAGGACTATGAATATGACCCCACAGACAGTGGGAGACGAGCCCTGAGCGTTGGTTTGCTTTGCTCCGCCTTGCTGCTATTCTTCTGCTACCTCTGCTGGGTGGTGGGCTTGAGGAGAGGTTGAACCCTTATTAAAAGTAGGTTGCAAAAAATGTATGCCTACAGAAGTTCACTCTGAAAATGGCTTCGGTATAGTTTAGGACACTTGGTTCATCTGAACCCTAAGAAACACAGGGACATTTGGCCCTCTGTGATAAACACTTAGAGCTAAGAGGGCGTGCAGGAGAGAGGACCATGTTGGGTCACAGCATGGAAATGCAAGACCCGTTGGGAGAAGGTGGGAGGAAAGGAAAAGAGGGAAGTCTTCAAACAGCCTTAACCTTGGCCTCCCCTCACTTCTAGCTGGGTTTGTTTTCCTGCTTTAGCACCCTCCAGTCCCCAGTACCCATTGCTAACTTCCCAGCACACACACACCTTGCATTCTTGTCCTAGACGCCTGTGTGCTTGGAACTGCATGGAGCCGGAGTCAAGCTTCCTGTGTGCTAGCTTGGCCAGGTCTATAACCGCAGTAGGAGCTGCCAGTGTTACTAATTTCCATAGCCTCCTTTCTTAGACTCTGTTAACACTGGCTTTTCACCTCTGCACCCTAGGAATGGCTGAGTCTCCTCTAGGACACCATCACCCATTCTCAATAACTCAGTTGATCGTCCTGATTGGTCGGTGCTCAGCTGGACTGGCTGTTAGCTATTCTTAAAATTCACTGTGGTCTGAGAGTCACCTTCTAATCATTGTTTGCTGGCAAACCACAGAGCCAAAGGACACCCAACTAGTAATGATAAATTCCAGGGTCCAATTTTCTGCTTTTTTTTTTTTTTTTTTTTAATGAAAGAGAGGCGTAATGATATACATCTGTTAATCTAGCACTTAGGAGTTAGAGGCAGGAAAACAGAAAAAAGTTTGAGTCCAGCACGACCTATATAGTGAATCCGAGAGGGGGGAAGGAGGGAGGGAAAGAGAGAGAGAGAGAGAGAGAGAGGAAGAAGAGGAGGAGGAGGAGGAACAGGAGGAGGAGGAGGAGCAGGAGGAGGAAGAGGAGGAGGAGGAGGAGGAGGAGGAAGAAGAAGAAGAAGAAGAAGAAGAAGAAGAAGAAGAAGAAGAAGAAGAAGAAGAAGAAGAAGAAAAGAAAAATGGGGAGGGGAGGGATGGGTGCTACATAGGCCTGAAATGCCAGCACTTAAGTAGAGGCAGCAGGATCAGGAATTCAAATAGTGAGTTTGAGGCCAGCCTGCACTGAACAAAGCCCCATCTCACCAAAATAAAATAAATAAAAATTAATTAATTAATTAAAAATGGAGTGAGCACTAACTCAATTCCTTTATATTAGAGGGCCTTCAGAATGTCCCTTACAGTGGTTTTTATTTAAAATACCAAGAATGAAGTGTTGATAAATTGAACCACAGGAAGAAGTGACTAGTTATTGAGTATCTACTGGTGATGGTTACTTAATGTGCATGATTTCCAACCATGACATGAAGAGCGGGGCTGTTTCTTCTTTGACTCGTGGAGGAAGCCAAGGCGCTTGCTGAGGATAGCAAACCCTGCAACATTGGCCTGGAGTTTGGGAAGCCCACATCAAGCCCAGGTAACATGGTGAACAATTGTGTGGTCTAGCCCTCCACATCCACTGCAGTATCACTCTTCAGCTGATGATGCCCTGGCTTTTCTCTAGGGCACCATCTCCTCCCCAA
>JADRCH010000017.1:6383705-6551568 GCA_019843965.1 Rhynchomys soricoides | reverse complement strand
AGTTAAGCAAGCTACCAGCACTTTCAACAAAGAGGGAAATTCTGATAATTGGGAAGTTCATTTTCAGAAGATCCAGACAATGAAGTAAGAAGGGCTTAGCACATTTTCAACTTGCAACAGGTATTTGGGGTGTGTGTGTGTGTGTGTGTGAGTGTGCTCAGAACAGAGTTTCTCTGGGTAGCCCTGGCTGTCATGGAACTTACTCTGTAGACCAGGCTAGCCTTGAACTCAGGGATTCACCTGCCTCAGTATCCTAAGTGCTGGGATGAAAGGCATGTGCCACCACTACCTGGCATAACAGGTATCATAAAAAAACGTAATAATCAGAGCTAGAGAGATGGGTCAGAAGCTAAGAGCACTTACTATTATTGCTGAGGGAGAATCTGGATTCAGTTCTCAGCACCCATACCAGGGAGCTCACGACTGCCTGTAACTCCAATTCCAGGAGATCCAATGCCCACTGTCTCCCACAGGCATCTACATACACATAGAAACACAAATAAAAATAGGAAATAAATCTTGTTTTTAAAAGATAAAATAAAGCTGGGAAGATGACTCAGTGAACAAAGTAACTGTAGGGCCTGAGTTTCGATGCTCAGTGCCGCGCAGCACAAAACTGTAACCTCAATCCTAGGCAGGAGAAGGGGAGAGAAAGTCAGATCCCTGGAGCTCCCTGGTTGTGCAGCCTAGCCAATCAGTGAGCTTCTAGTTCAGGGAGCATCCTTGTCTCAAAAATAAGGTGGGGAGCCTCAGACTAGAACCCCTGATATCTAGTGATGGTGCATTTGCACGCAGGTACATGTGCACACACTCACACAAACACATGTATGCAGCTCATACAAGAAGAGGGGGAAGGAGAAGGAGAGGGGGAGGAGAAGGATGAAGATGGAGATAGGGCAGCGGGAAATCTGATTGGTGCACGACTCTTTCTGAGTAGATGCAAACAAACATCTTTCCCAGAGGAGCACCAGGATACAACAAATACATTCCAACCAGGTCTAGCATAGTGGAGTGAGTGGTCAGTTTATTGGGGTTACTTACGACAGTATATCTGTTTCACCCAAAAGTCCACCCAGCAGAGGTGATGCCGCTCTCTTTGAGTCACATCTAAAAGCTGCCTTCTGGGGCTCCCTGCTCAGCTTACAGGCAGCTCAGCCAGGGGCTCCTTCTCTCATAGCAATTTTCTGCTGATACCTTTGGGAGAGACAGTGTGAGTCTTGTGACTTTCTCTGCCTCCTGAACCTGGAAAATCTCATTAGCTCCCAGAGGGTTTTTTTGAGCCTTTCTTCTTCCCCCAAGGAGGGAATGCTTTAGTTCTGAGGAAACAGCTATGCAACAATGAGTAACAAGGAAGAGGTCAATGCTTTCAGAGAGGGGGACCAGAGCCCATGGTGTGGAGCAATATCTGTGCTGGGGCCCTTCACCGTTCCCTTTGAACTTGGAAGGACACTGGTTGCTGGGAGTCAGCTTGCTCATTCCTGGAGGCTGAGAATGAAGCTAATGTAGGAGAAGAGAGGAGGGGGGAGAGACACACCAGACCTAAAGATGTCACTGAGCCCTTGAGTGAGGCTATACTGGGCTTGCCTGAGTTTTTGTGTAGAGAAGGCCATCAACTCTTTCACATGCTTGCGGTGGTGTGAGTCAGGTTCAATATTATTTGCCCAGAAAGAGCCTGACTTTCCAACTCAGCATTCATTGTAGTCATTGCCAGGCATATGTGCCTCTCCCACTCCCAGCAGGTGTGCTTACATTTTAGACAGTTAAGCAGAACACTGAATAAATAGATGATAATTAGATAGCCCAATAGGCTGACTTGTACAGAAAGTGAATGTTTGGCTGTTCGTGGAGGGGATATTCATTCAACCCACTGCAGCTAAGACTCATAAGAAGACAAGAAGAGGAATTCATGGGTTGGTCAGTTTGTTTGCCTGGGACTTTCTGGTTTTTGTTTTTCAAGGCCAGGCTTCTCTGTGTTGTTCTGGCAGTGCTGGAACTTATTCTGTAGATCAGGCTGGCCTCAAACTCAAGAGATCTGCCTCCCAGGTGCTGGGATTAAAGGCGTGTGCCACCACTGCCTGGTGGAACTGTCTTAATGATTAGCTTCTGTAATGTTTGTGTTTAAAAGCAAGCACTAGCATTGAGAGATGGCTCAGTATGTTTGCCACCAGTGCTGATATTCGATCCTCAGGACCCATGTAGTGGAAGGACAGAACTGACTCTTGCAAGTTGCCCTCTTACCTCCAGTTGTATGCTATGGCATACACACACATACACACACCCCGGAATCCCTTTAAATGTTAATAAAATTAAGAATGTGATACATAGTAGATATAGACCTAGAGTTGATATTTGACAATGTTTCCACAGCACCCTGAGTCAAACACAACATGATGATGAAGGCCCATTATTCAACGTTGTTCCCAGCTACTGAGCTCCTTCACTGACTCACTGTCTTAGGGTTTCTATTGCTGTGATAAAACACCACGACCAAAACCATTTTACGACTTTAGTTCCTCATCCAGAGAAGTCAGGTCAGGAACTCAAGGCAAGAACTGGTACAGAGGCCATGGAGGGGTGCTGCTTATTGGGTTGTTCCTCATGGCTTGCTCAGTCTGCTTTCTTATAGCACCCTGGGGGTGGCACTGTGCACAGTGTGCTGGCCCTCCTACATCAATCATCAATCAAAAAAAAAAAAAAAATCCACCACAGGTTTGCCCACAAGGGGTTCAAGAGCATTTTTTTTTCTATTGAGGTTCCTCTTTCAAAATGACTCTAGCTCGTGTCAAGTTGACATAAAACCAGCACAGCTTCTAAAGCCAAAGCAAATCCTCTTCAAAGCTCAGAAACCCATGCTGCACTCCCAAAGGTTTAAATTTAGATTTAAGGATCCATGGGACTTACGGTTATGCTTCTGTGACCTTGTCTGGCTTGCATCTTTCATTTGGAGGACTTTCCGGTTTACAAGCCAGCCCTGGCAATTAGTTTGGCATCCCTTTTCTCTGTACTAACCCTATGAGCTCTCTGATCATTCCTGAGCCTAATCTCAGGTGAATGCTGTGTCCTGAGGTCAAAGTCCCAAATGTTTCAGCTTTACTGCTATTTAAGGAGGAACAGGCTTGGGGCGTGGCTGAGGTAGAGTACCTACCTACCATGCACCAGGGCCTGTGTTCCACCTCAGCATTGCAGAAAATTACAGTGTGGTGGAACATGCCTGGAATCCGAACTCTTGGGAGGTGAAGTCAGGAGGATCAGAAGTTGAGGGCCATCTTCTATAAGATAGGAAGTTCAAGACTAACCTGGGCCTGACTATCCTGAGACCCTGTTGATAATAATAAAAACAAATTTTATGGTGATTTTGAAAGAAAAGATTCCTGAAATTTCTTGAAGATTCTGTAATAGAATATTTCAAATTAAGGGGGGGGGGGACCAATTACTTCTATGTAGCAGATTCCATTTGGACCCCAACGGACTATTAGGACAAAACCTCCTAAGCTGTAGCTACTGAAATATTCCTCTTGCAGTCTGGCTTCTGTATTTAATCACTTTGCACCCCCCTCCAAAAAAAAAAAAAAAAAGCAAAATTCCACCTGCAACATGGGAGAGTTAGTTAATAGTCACAAGTTCTGGTTATATGGAACCTTAGTTGGAAAGAATTCATTGGTATTTTCAGCCAGCAAGAACAGCCTCCACCTCCACCCCAACCCACCCACCCGCTCCACCCCTCCCACCAAGAGATTGGGAAACTTTCAACTTTACTCACAGGTTCACAAAAACATTCCCTAGAGGAGTAATTCTGGTTAGACTTTAATTAGAAAATTTCTAGGAGGTATGTCATTCATTATTTGCAAACACCCAGAGCTAAAGGAAGAAAGCACACAGGAGATTATGGTGTCTGTATAACAAAGGTTTGCCCCAAGAAGAATTCTCTGGAATCTTACAAGGCACACTCTCCAAACACGGAAAGTCTACAGTGTGAACTGGGTGTGGCACATGCCTGCGGTCCCAGCACTGGCGAGGCTGAGACAAGAGGACCTTGAGGGTAGCTGGGCTACACAGTAAGACCCTGTCTGGAAAAAAATGAAGGGTTATGAGATCCCTGAAGGAAAGAGTACTTGCCTCCTGTTCAAAAGGCCCTAGGTTCAACCCCAGCCCTGCAAAAGATAAAAGATAATTTAAAATTCCCCAAATGGAAAAACAGGTGTACAGCCTAGAAAATAAAGCTGAGTGATAGACATTTAAAAAAAAAAAAATCACCTGTACTTTCCTCTGTACATTGGAAAGAGAGGTGATATGGAGAGAAATTTTACTTTAAAGTAGAATGTTGCTGTGACATTTTTCCATGAAAATAAAGGGACCAGTGGAGCCTGGTCAGGCTATTTGGTGCAACTAATACATATTTCTTATGCTTGTAAAATTTTCCATCAATCTTCTTAAAAGCAATTGATTTTATGAGAGAGAGCAACACAGAGAGAGAGAGAGAGTCAGAAAGACAGAGACACAGAGAGACAGAGACAGAGACAGAGGAGAGACTGAGGATGTGGGCAGCAGAGGACAACTTCAGGAGTCAACTCTCTTTCTCATTGTTTTGAGCCAGAATCTCTCTCATTATTTCTGCCATGCTGTAATACTCCAGGCTAACTAGCTCTCAGACTTCTAGAAGATTCTCCCATCTCATATGAGTGCCAGGATTACAGATATAAAATACCACATCCAGCTTCTCTGTGGGTCCTAGAGATGGAACTCATACTGTCTGTCTTGGCCACAAGCACCTGTACTGCTGAGCCATCCTCCCAGCCCCATCAGTGTGTTCATCTCTGTGTGTGTGTGTGTCTGTGTGTGTTGTGTGTTGCTAGAGATTGAAGTTGAATTTAAGGCCTTATGTGGGTTTGGCAAGCACTATTCCACTGAACTATTCTCAGTCACTTAGTTTTAATTTGAAACAGGGTCTCACCAAGTTGTTGAGGCTAGCTTTGAACTTGAAATTCTCCTGCTTCAGTCCTAGAATAGCTGGATTGCAGGCCTGTGCCACCCTTTAGGCATAGCTCCATGAGTCTTAACACCCTCTAGAAACTCACTTTCTGAGCCTTCCTTGTAATGAGATGTGACTATCGGAGTTCTCCAAGAAGGCAGAACCAACAAGTATGCATATATGGGACAAAGAGGTTTAAGTAATTGGTTCACAGGTATGGCAATCAGGGAAGAGCCAGTATTGCAGGTCAGGTCAAAGGCAGCCTACTGGCAGATTTCCCTCGTTCTTCGTAGGAACCAGTCTTTGTGCTGTTAAAGTCTTCGACTGATTAGATGAGACCCACTCACATTAGGAAGGGCAATCCCTAGAGTCAACTGTTCCTCTCATCCAATACACCTACATGGGAAACCCAGGAATAACAGTTGATTAAATATCTGAGTGCCATGGTCCAGCCAACTTGACAAATAAAATGAACCATCATACCAGAGTATAGAACTATGAGCCTAGGACCTAATCTTTACACAAGGCATCGGTGTGGAACTTAGTACCCTTGGGGAAGAATAGTGATAGAAATATCGACTTTAAAGAAACAAATATGGCTGCAATGCTGGTGGCAGCCCCTGTCACTCAGGTCCATGCCTAGCAACGGGAGCAGAGAACCACCACCAACCTTCTCCTGCCTTGTAGCTACAAGCCTCGTTCTTAAGTCTTCCAGGGACTTTCGTGCCCCCACTGCTCTCCTTCAGCACATCACCTGTCTGCTTAAAAGAGCTGAAACAGATTCTGTTATCTGCAACTAAGATCTCTTGGAGGCTGAGACACAAGGGTTCCAAGATCGAGGCAGCCTGGGCTATAGAGTGAGATCGTATCTCATTTGAGGGCTAGAGATGAAGTGCAGATGGGAGAATGTGCCTTTGCATGTGCAAGGCTCTAGGTTCCAACGCAGTTCAGTGGGTCCCTGGGTTCCGACCCAGTACTGTTGGGAGGAAGCAGGAAGAAAGTAGGAGCCTACCTTTCTAATGTCCCTCCTTGGTTTTTAACGAGAACTTCGATTGGGATGGCAGCAATGATGTGCAACCTCACGCAGACAGAAATCACAGTACTGTAATGTCCACCTTTGTCTCGCAGGTCGCCGCTGAAAGAAAGCCTCTGTATTTGTTCTGAGGAAACAAACAGCCCTGAGAAGAGGCTCCTGCCAACAGCCAGCCCTGACAGGAACACACCATCTTAGAGTGACCCTCTTGCCCAGGCTAACTTCTTAAGTGCCACCCTATGAAAAATCTCAGCCAGACCCTGGCTGAACTGATCCTAAATTCTTTACTAACAGAAAACAAACAAGTAAACAATGCTCCCTCACTCCCCCCCCCCCCCCACTCAATGCCTCTCTGTCTTAAGGTTTTACTGCTATGAACAGACACTATGACCAAGGCAAGTCTTATTAAAGGACAACATTTAATTGAGGCTGGCTTACAGGTTCAGAGGTTCAGTCTAGTATCAAGGTGGGAACGTGGCAGCATCCAGGCAGGCATGGTGCAGGAGGAGCTGAGAGTTCTACATCTTCATCTGAAGGCTGCTAGCAGAATACCGGCTTCCAGACAGCTAGGATAAAAGTCTTATAGCCCACACCCACAGTGACACACCTACTCCGATAGGGAGTAGCCTTCTAATCATGCTTCTCTCTGGACTGAGCATATATAAACCATCACACTCTCCAAAATCAATTTAGAAATACCACAACTCTCCTCATTCTTTGTCTGTCTCCCTACTCTCTGGGAGAAGCAAGCAGCCAGTATGGTTACCCAGAGATAAGCCATATTGGAAAGAGCTAAGCTTCCAGTGGAGAGCCAGCAAAATCCCAAGGTTAGCCCAGAGTTTGAAAGCAGATCGAGTTTCTGCAGTGGCAGACTCTAACAAGTAGCTTGTGAGAGATTCAACTGTGTGTTTAGGTTTAGTAGCAAAAATATATAATCTAAATTTTATTATTTACCACAAACAATATATATATACATTTATTTTTTTTATTTTTTTATTTAGTCCATGCCAGCTCTGTCCTAAGCATTGGAACACTGCTTTTTAGGTGTCCTGGGCACTGTAGAAGACTGAAAGTGTCACATCACATAAGAAATGCAATCACTAAGAGTTGAAGCCCTTTTCCAGCACTTGGAGAAAAATCTAGAAGGCTCCTTCCCACAGACACTCACCTGTGAATTCACATGGACCCCAGCTCTGGCCAAGTGCTTTGAAGGCTCAAGTATGATGATCAGGAAATACTCTGAAAACAGAGCTCCACCCTAGGGAAATCTACTAATCTCATGTGACGGTTACATAAAGCTGGAAGGCAAGAGTATTCACTTCCAGTGAGAATTGTAATTATGCCAGGGACCAGAATGCTCAGGTATTTGTCCCTACCGTCCGTTTTCCCTGGCCCCTCTCTGCCCTAATTCTTCATGACCCTCTGACGCTTCCAGTCAGTGGAGAACAGAGTTTCCCAGACTTGCCCTAGCTCCCAGGTGCTTCTCCAGGCCCCAGCTCCAAGCTACTTTTTTCAAAAGCATCATAAGTCAGTATACAATAGATCCAGGCTCCCCCAAGACCCTCAGCATCCACTCTCTACTGTCTCCACAGCAGGAAGAGACAAGGATTTCCCTGAAAGAACCAGGCAGTAAACTATTTTATGTCACATTTGCAACTTCTGAACTCAACGTACTCAGTATGAAAAGCCTCGTAGATAAAGCATGAAGGAGTGTGGCCGTATCCCAGAGAGGTCTCATATACAAAAGCACCGTGGGTCAGCTGGGCTTGGACCGTGTGTGTGAATATGAGCCCCCACACCAGGTGTTGCATGGTCATAGAAGAAGTGGGGTCTCTAAGAGACTGGGAATTCATAAGGATCTTCCCTTCTGAAAATGATTAAGGCTCTAACAGAGTCTGATCCTGATTTTGCTCGTCAGTCTTCTGCTGTTTTAGTCAGGGTTTCTATTGCCTTGATGAAACACCATGACCAAAAGAGAAGTTAGGGAGGAAAGGGTTTATTCACTTTCATGCCCACATTGCTGTTCATCGTTGAAGGAAGTCAGGACAGGAACTCTAACAGGACAGGAACATGGAGGCAGGAGCTGATGAAGCGGCTCTAAAGGGGTGCTGCTTATTGGCTAGATCACCATGGTTTGCTCACCCTGCTTTCTTATAGAGCCCAGGGCCACCAGCCCACAATGGGCTCAACCCTGCCCTGTCAATCTCTAATTAAAAAAATGCCTTACAGCTGGATCTTATGGAGGCATGTTCTCAAGTGAAGTTCCCTCATTTCAGATAACAGTAGCTTGTGTCAGGTTGACGTAAGACTAGCAGAGCATAGCCAGCAGAGGCTATGTGGGGAAATAGAAATATGGACATTACTAGATACCAGCATCTTGATCTTGGACTTCCCAGCTTTCAAAACCATGAAAGAATGAACTTCTGTTCAGTATAAAATCACCCAGCTTCTTGGGCATTCTGTTATAGCATACAAATGGATTAAGGTAGCTGAGCAACTTATAAACAAATAAGGTTGATTTAGCTAAGTTCTGTACGGTCAAGAACACGTTGCTGGCTTCTGCACCTTTCTATTGGCGGTTTCATGACGGACGGTGTCATAGTGGTGACAGATTAGGCAGGATGAAGTGTCATGACAAGACTCGAGAGTCTGAAGAAGAGGCAGACTTGCTTCTTTTATAACTTTATACTTTCAAGAAAACTCACACCAAGAGACCAGCTTTAGTCTTTTCTTCTGTGAGTCACTTTTCATGACCTAACAACGATCCATCACTGCCACACTGAGGATCACGTTTCCTGACAGGGAATACGGCAAACATAGTCAAGCCACACGTAACCCACAGCATGAGGGCTCTTCTTTATCTCTGGGTTCTAGAAACCACACCAGTAGACAGAATCTTTAGGAAGAGTGATTTCAAATCCAAGGAAAATATCCTGACTCAGCCCTGCCACACAATACAAGGCAGTGACAGAGAGTTCTTGAAGCATTCTGTAATGAGAATTCTGGGAATTCTCAGCTAAGCAGTGCGGAACAAGGTTCTCAATGTCTGGATTTATGAGTTCAAAATATGCATTCGTGATATAGATCTCTAAGATGCTATCACAGGCAGCTTTTGCCAAATGTACTTATCTACTCTCCCCCTTACCCCAATCCTCCAGAGCATCCTAGGGAACTAACCTCCCACAAAGGGCCCCTTGGAACACGTTAAAACACTTACTGTGCAAACATGAGGATCTGAGTTCTGATCCCCCAGCACCTACATAAAAAGCTAGGTCTGGCAGCATGCAGCTATAGTCCCAGTGCTGAGGAGGCAAAGACAGGAGGACCCAGAGGCTCCTCAGCCAACCAGTCTCAATGATATAATGAGCATCGAGTTTAGTAAGAGACCCTGCTTCAAAAAATGATGGGAAGAGTGATAGGAGTCACCTGACACGGACCTCTGGCTTCCATGAATGCAGACAGTTGGGTGCTGTGATGGTTTGTAAATTCTTAGCCCAGGGAGTGGCACTGTTGGGAGGTGTGGCCATGTTGAAGTAGGTGTGTCTATTCTGCTAGCAGCCTTCAGATGAAGATGTAGAACTCTCAGTTCCTCCTGCACCATGCCTGCCTGGATGCTGCCATGTTCCTGCCTTGATGATAATGGACTGAATCTTTGAACCTGTAGGCCAGCCCCAATTAAATGTTGTTCTTATAAGAATGGTCTTGGTCATGATGTCTGTTCACAGCAGTAAAACCCTAATTAAGACAGGTACACTTGTATACAGTACACACGCATGTGTGCACACACAGACATGGAAAATGAAATCCTTACAAAATGGAATGAGGACAAATGACACTGGTCAAGAGCAGACAGCCCACATCCATGTATGAATGTATACCCTGTATGGCTGGGCATATATGCAGAGGCCAGAGAGGACATTATATATTCTGTTTTATCATTCTCCACCTTATCTTATTCCTTTGAGATAGTCTTTCACTGATCCTGGAGCAACAGCAAGTCCTAATGACCCTCCTGTCTCCACCCCACACAGTATTGGGTTTGCAGGCAGACACAGCCATGTCTGCCTTTTTATGTGGGTGCTGTGATCCAAACCCAGGTCTTCCTTTGCTCAACAAGCACTCTCCAACCTCACCACCTTGCCAGCATCTTCTCTCCATTTCTAATAGGAAAACAAATCCTCTTCCTCCCTTGGAAGCAAGAGTGGCTAGAGTTCTCAGACTGTCTATGCTACAGCTAAGTACACAAACGCAGGGGACAGTGCGCAAAACCTCAGTGCTCTGAGCCTTGGATTCCAAATGCCCAGCTCCCCTGGTCCTTGGGACAGACACTTCGGAGGCATTCTGATTGTGAACAAGGGCAAGAGCTCCTGACCACACTGGGAACCATGAACACAGGAAGACTGATGTCCAAGAGCTGAGGCAGTGGGGTCCAACGCAGTGTTTATCAGTAACGGGGGTGGCTGATGGTTGATGCTCACTTTGTGAGCAGCTGTTGGAAGGAGCGGGCAATAACACTTTTTGTGCCTGGTGCCTTCTGCCATGGTGTCAGATCTGTTTCCTGCACAATTAGTCAAGATTTCCTACTGGCTTCAGTTATTAAATGCCTCCTGAACTTTGAATTACCCAGCAGGATGGGAGCATCTTGTTAGCTATCCACGATGCACTTCAGTCACCCTGGGACCTTTCCAGAAACCAGAGCCCATGGTGAGTTTCCCTCTCGGTTCTTCCTCTTGCCTCTGAAGAACTGAGCAAAACGATGCTGGTGGGGACCCAGGCTCACAGCTGGTCTGCCCCTCTCTGTTTTGCTACATACTTTGCTGGTAAATTAGAATTAACTTTCCAGTAATAGAAGGTGGCCTACAAAGTCTCTCCTGATCTAGTTCAGAAAATAATAACGACAGAATTGTCATCTAAAATAAAGCCAAGAGAGGTGAGAGATGGCTCGGTGCTTAAGAACACTGGGTTGCTCTTCCAAAGGACCCATGATTCTATTCTTAGCACTCAAATGGTGGCGCACAACCATCTGACTCCCATCTGGTTTTAGGGGATTTGATTCCATCTTTTGTTCTCTACCAGCAAGAGGCACACACGTAATACACAGACATGCATGCAGACAGAACATTCGTCCACATACAATAAAATAGAAATTATCTTTTTTAAAAAGTAAAGCTAAGGAAATGGTCCTGTGACTCTACCACTGAGGTACTATGGAAGAAGTGAGACTCAGAGATAAGAAGACCTGAGATTGACTTCTGTGGTAGTTACTTGCTAGGTGCTGTGAGTGAATGATTTAACTGTCCTGGGTCTCTGTTTCTTTATTATCATGAGTAATGCAATTTGTACTGTATAGTTTGTTGTTTGATCAGTTGGTTTTTACCCAGAATGACTCCATCTTTGGATAACAGTATGTCCCCAGTCATAGCAATGTTCACGACCAGCCCCCCAACACACGCACACACACACACACGCACGCACGCACGCACGCATGAACGCACAGTCCCTTTTACAAGCTGGGGCCTGGCCAATCAAGCTGGACTTGGGAACCTGCCTAGTCCTCCCTTAAGAAGGTACACACTCGGCGGGGCAGTGGTGGCGCACACCTTTAATCCCAGCATTCGGGAGGCAGGGGTGTCAGATTTCTGAGTTCGAGGCCAGCCTGGTCTACAGAGTGAGTTACAGGACAGCCAGGGCTACACAGAGAAACCCTGTCTTGAAAAACCAAAAAACCAAAAAAAAAAAAAAGAAGATACAGGCTCATCTAGAATAGCTCTCCCGTTTTTCCTCTGCTGAACTGAAATGACAGCAGCCTGAGGTTCAGAATGGCCATGGCATTCCCTTCCTGTTCAATGCCTTTCCCTGAGGAGTCTGTCTCTGAGGAGAGGCAGGGGAACCTGCAACAGCAGCCTTTGACTCGAAAGTGAGGTTTTCCTTTAATTTTCTTATAATATCTATTTCTGGAAGTTCTTTTTCTTTATGGGTATGGTGTTATGCATGTATGCATGTATGTACGTTTGTATGTATATGTGTACAGGCATGTGTTCATTTGCATCTGAGACCAGAGATTGGTGTCAGGTATCTTTTTATCTTACTCTTCACCTTACTTTTCAAAATATTAATTGTGGGTGGGGTGGAGAGTCAGGTTGAGACAGGATTTTTCTGTGTAGCCCTTGCTGTCCTGGAACTCACGATGTAGAGCAGGCTAGCCTTAAACTTACAGATATCTACCTGCCTCTGTCACCTAAGTGCTGATACTAAAGGTGTGAGCCTCCATGCCTGCATATTTTATTATTTTGTTTTATTTGTATTATTATTATTAACTTTGTGTCTGTGTATCTGTGTGTGGGTTTGTGCACATGAATGCAGGTGCTGGCGGGGACTAAGGACATCAGATCCTCTGGAGTTACAGTTAGAGGTGGTTGTAAACCAGGGTGCTAGGAACTGAGCTCAGGTCCTCAGCAAGAACTCAGATCTTCTGCAAGAGCAGCACATGCTCTTAACCACTGAACCCACCCACCAGCCCACTACTCTGTTTTTGAGACAGGTTTTCTTACTGAACTTAGAGCTCACTAATTCCACTACACTGGCTGTCCAGGAACCCCATGGGACCAGTCTCTCTCAATTTCCCAGATTAGGATTAAAGTTCGTACTGCATGCCCAGCTTTTTACATGGGTGCTCTGACTCAAACTTGGGGTCTTTATACTTACACAGCCAGCACTTTCCCAAGTGAGTCATCTCCTCAGCCATGTTTCTGGCTGTCCTATTTGGTTCTTCAGACCTATGAGGGCTTTTGATCATTTCCTGTCCTGTAAAGTGATGCTTGTCCTGGTCTGGTCTTTCTATAGACATATTAAGCTGAATTGCTTTATGACTTATGTCTGTGAATTTCGATACAAAGTCTGAGCAGGACTGTTTCTGTTGGGGCTAGTCTTCGCATGTTCTTATTAATGATACTTTATTTCTTTGTATCTCTCGTTACCTTCAGTTGAATGTTGCTGAACCATTTCTATGGTTGATGGTCATTTCTTTGAAGAGAGCAAACGCCTGCTTTCTCCTGGTGACTTGGGCTACTTTAAGCCAAGATTCAAGGCTGTGGTGGCCTGTACTACCTGACCCCAAAGCCCGGGTTTAAATCGTGTATACAAAAGTTCCCTTCACTCTTGGTTCAGTGTTTCTCTAAGAGGTTTGGGATCCTGTTGTCAGAGAAGGGGAGCACCACCGTGGGCTGCCTGATGAAGGATTTTGGGTTTTTTTTTTTCCATAAATGGCTTTGAGAGTGATTCAATTCTGACATCTTGTGGAATGCAGGACCTCATAGTAGGACCCCAGGTGTGTTTATAAGAACAAGGCCTTTGTAAATTTCAATAATTTAATTCACCACAGAAGAAAGAGCAAAGTTTGAACAAAAGAAGGAAAGAGGGAAGGAAAAAAGAAAGGGAGCAAGCAAGCAAGCAAACAGACAAATAGGGAACTGGAGTTACAGATCAGTTGGTAAAGTGTTTGCTTACAAGGATGATAACCCGAATTTGCTCTTTATCACCCACATAAAAAGCTGGATATGGTATCACAAAGCTTGTGACCCCAGTAAGAAAGAAGTAGAGACACTGGGGTTGGATGACCAGCTAGCCTAGCCTAAGGCAAGCCCCAGGTCCCCGAGATAGACCCTTATAAAGCAAATTGAGCATGGCAGTGGTGGCACACACCTTTAATCTCAGCACTTGGGAGGCAGAGGCAGGTGGATTTCTGAGTTCGAGGTCAGCCCGGTCTACAGAGTGAGTTCCAGGACAGCCAGGGTGACACAGAGAAACCCTGTCTCAAAAAACAAACAAACAAACAAACAAAAAACACCCCTCCTCCAAAAAAAGCAAATTGGGTGTCTCCTGAGGAAGGAGACACATGCACAGAGAGAGAGAGAGAGAGACAGACAGACAGACAGACAGACAGAGACAGAGACAGAGAGACAGAGAGAGAGACAGAGAGAGAAGCATAAACGAGGGAACAGTGTTAGATATCCAGGAACCGGGGCAGCAAACAGTTTCTGCCCTTAATGAGCTCCATTAACTTGAATAGCCCACCCTAGTCATTCTAACCTCATGCATGAAACATTGCTAGACCCACCTTCCTCTGGAAGATGGTACGGGATAAAAGAGGCCCAGTTACCTCTGGGTCTGAATCATTATGTCATTATCGTGATTAACAATTTTAAGGTCTCACCTTCTCTCCAAGTGTTTCACCAGCTTTGTTATCATGTGGCGGCTCGTCCTCAAACCCATCCTGAAGTCTTCATCCCGGGAAGCTTGGCTTCAGGAAGCAACCATGTAGGCTCATTATCTCTAAATGCCCTAGTGAAAACATACCTGTGCCCGGACTGTGTGTAGTGAGCACTGTTTAATGAGGTGGCTGCTGGAATCCAGTCCTGCTGGATGAGGCTGTGAGGCTACATGACAAGACAGGCTGTATGCCCAGATGAGATTCAGTTTTACTGCCTCTGTACGAATCATCTTCTCTGTAGATAGGAAAGGCAAAAGCAATGAGCCTCCTGCACAGTGCACATGAGGCTTCCGTGCCTTTGGCTCAATAGGTCAAGTTTTACCTCTTCATTTGGTAAATGAGGAAATAAAGACTCAGATGTAGAAGGAGACCTTCTGAGCCATATAACTCTCTTGACAGCAAGCCAAGAAAGTGTCCCTGTCCCACAGTTAACCTGCTTGTGTGACATGCTGTGGCTGGGAGTGTAAAAATGCGTTAAGATGCCCAATATTTTCCATCAGTTAATACCCAGCTTCCTCTGGTTCCAACGTGACCTGAAGACCAGAGGCTTTTCCCAGAAGCTTATATTGGTGTCCAGGTGTCCAACCTTGAGCATCTGCAAGAGTTCTCAGCCTTTCCAGTAGGCAGACAGCCAAGCTAATAAATCTTTTTCTATAATATAAATTATATTCATCCTATTGGTTGTATCCTCAAGTGAACTCTAATACAACTTCCAAGAGGTAAAGGGGAGCCAAGCATGGTAGTGCATGCTTAGAATGCTGCCTTTTGGGGAAGTGGAGGCAGGAGGTTCTTGAGTTTGAGGCTAGCCTGAGCTACCTCTTAATCTCAACAAACAAACAAAACAATGAGAAAAGCCCAAACAGCAAATGGTAATTCCCCTTTACTTTGATGTGGACTATACTTAACTACTTGTTTCGTGTAAATGGCATGTGAAGAAATGGCTTACTTTTAATTACAAATATGTCTGTATGTGAGTCTTTACTTGTGTTTGTCAGTTCCCATAGAGACCAGGGGTATTAGATCTCCCCCCACCCCCACCCAGAGTTGGAGTTCCAGGAGGTTGTGAACTGCCTAGTGTGAGTGTTGGGAAGAGAATTCAGGTCCTCTGTCAAAGCAGTTGGGCTCTTAAACACTGAGTCAGCCCTTCAACCCTTCAGCCTAGGCCTTGATGGCCACACCGTGGTGTGAAGTCTCTCAGCCAATACTGGGTCATTTTATACAAGGAATAAAAGCTATGGGCTCCTTAACCCAAGACACAAAAGTTCAAAGCCAGCTGAAGCCCAGCAAATGACATAAGTGACAGAAGCCAGGCTGAGCTGTCTCCCCCCTCCTTACTGCACGTCCAACATGTGTGATGATAAACAGAAGGCGACCTTTACCTCATAGAAGGGTCAAAGAGAAGAAAGGACAGATGGAGACCCTGGGAATAGGGCACACATGACAACTCTGAAAGGGCAGAGGTCTCTCTCCAGCTAGGGTCTATGGATGTGTCCACTGGCAGAGCTCATGCCTGGCATCTGCTCTAATGGGACTGCTCCAGGATTCCCCGTGTTTAAGAATTTTCAACCCTATGCTGTCAGATCTGACTTTCCAAGAAGCCAGAGAGTTGAACTTGTATGGGAAAGTCTTGGCTTTTAAATTTTAGCAAAAAGAGAAAAAGATAGATAGATAGATAGATAGATAGATAGATAGATAGATATAGATAGAGAGTTGGGGATAGGAACTCTTGCTGTAGCTCTGATCACTTGCAGTTCATTATGCAAATCAGACTGGCCTTGAACTCACAAAGATCTACCTGCCTCAGCTGTGTGTGTGTGTGTGTGTGTAGATGTGAGAACGCATGTTTGAAGTGTAGAGACTAGACTAGAGTCAGAGACAGTAATTATAATCTCTGTCCTAAACTGGGAGGGAGACCTTGGAGGCTCACTGGTTTTTGCTCTGTTGTTAGCTAAAACAGGATAAAAACAAACAGGATGGAAAAGAGGAAGGAAGGGAGAGAAAGAGGCTCCTTGACTACGTGAGTCTCCAATAGTCACCAAAGTGGAAGACAGACAGACAGTAGGAGGAAAAGAGGGATCCTCAGTGGCTAATTGGCCCAAGGTGTGGAGCCACCAACTGGGAGCCACTTCCAGCTCCCAATTCTGCCACAGGCCACACAGCCAATCAACTTTTTATTTTATTTTTTCTAAGCACCTTGGAGACCTTCTCCATCTTTGTTCAGCTGTAATCTTTCTTAATTAGATAATTGAAATAATCACCCAATTAAGTTGGTTCCCCTCACCCTCCTCCTTACCAAATTCTTGCTGGCTCCAGCTGGCTCCCTCATTTCCGCTGACTCTTTCTTTGCTTCATGCGGGGCCTGAAACGGGTCTCAAGCTGTTCGCTTTCCTTCTTTGCAGTTTGCCGTTTCAGTTCAGAGGCGCTACAACTGAATTTCAGTTCTGGTCATGTCAAAACAGACTCCACAGGCAACAAAAAACCAGAGCTGCAGCTGGCACAGTCACAGTGCTGCTGAGGAGGTTCCAATCTCGGGGATTCGAATCCCAGGTCTGGTATCTACTAACTGGCTGATCCAGCTTATGCCATTTGATCTGTCAGCAAGCATCTGGACTTTGGGGGGCTACAGTTTCCTCATCTGTGAAATGGGGATCAAACCAGGGCCTGTCTCCAGGCTGCTGAGATAATGCAAGTAAGGCTAACTACTGGCCTTTTGCTTGTGTGTGCTAAAATAGTATAATAAAGAGTTAGAAAGAGAATGGGGGGGGGAGGAGAAAAGGAGGGAGGGAGGAGGGGTGGGGAGGGGAGAGAGAGAGGAAGGAAGGAAGGAAGGAGGGGTGGGGAGGGGAGAGAAAGAGGAAGGAAGGAAGGAGGGGTGGGGAGGGGAGAGAGGAAGGAAGGAAGGAGGGGTGGGGAAGGGAGAGAGAGAGGAAGGAAGGAGGGGTGGGGAAGGGAGAGAGAGAGGAAGGAAGGAAGGAGAGGGTAGGGAGGGGAGAGAGAGGAAGGGAGGAGGAGGAGGGGGAGGGAGAGAAAGGAAGGAAGGAAGGAAAGAAGGAAAGAAGGAAGGGTCTTGAACTTCTAATCTCCTTGCCTCCTCCACCTCCTAAAGGCTGAGATTGCAGGTATATACCACCATATCCAGTTCAATCCAGTTTATGTGGTGCTGAGGGTCCACCCAGGACTTAGTCTATGTAGAGCAAGTACTCAACGGACTAAGCTACCTACCCCGGAACTAGCTTAGATAGATAGATAGATAGATAGATAGATAGATAGATAGATAGATATGTGTATGTGTGTGTGTGTGTGTGTGTGAGAGAGAGAGAGAGAGAGAGAGAGAGAGATACTAGGCTTACCTGGAACTTGTGATCTTTCTGCTTCACTTTCCCAAACCCTGGGATCACAGATGTATGCTACGGTACCTGGCTCAAGATGACATATTTATTTGCTGTTCCAGTGCAGGAAAATAAAAAAAGAGAGAGAACCCTGTACAAAGCTCAAGTCCAAGTGGATCAAGGACCTCCACATAAAACCAGATACACTGAATCTAATAGAAGAGAAAGTGGAAAAAAGTCTCCAACACATGGGCACAGGGGGAAAGTTCCTGAACAGAACACCAATGGCTTATGCTCTAAGATCAAGAATCGACAGATGGGACATCATAAAATTTCAAAGCTTCTATAAGGCAAAGGACTGTCAATAGGACAAAACGGCAACCAACATACTGGGAAAAGATCTTTACCAATCCTATATTCAATAGAGGGCTAATATCCAATATATACAAAAAACTTAAGAAGCTAGACTCCAGAGAAGCAAATAACCCTATCAAAAAATGGGGAACAGAGCTAAACAGAGAATTTTCAACTGAGGAAACTCAAAGGGCTGAGAAGCACCTAAAGAAATGTTCAACATCCTTAGTGATCAGGGAAATGCAAATCAAAACAACCCTGAGATTCCACCTCACACCAGTCAGAATGGCTAAGATCAAAAACTCAGGTGACAGCAGATGCTGGTGAGGATGTGGAGAAAGAGGAACACTCCTCCATTGCTGGTGGGATTGCAAGCTGGTACAACCACTCTGGAAATCAGTTTGGCGAACCCTCAGAAAATTGGACATAATACTACCTGAAGACCCAGCTATACCATTCCTGGGCATATACCTAGAAGATGCTCCAACATGTAATAAGGACACATGCTCCACTATGTTCATAGCAGCCATATTTATAATAGCCAGAAGCTGGAAACAACCAAGATATCCCTCAACAGAGGAATGGATACAGAAAATGTGGTACATTTACACAATGGAATACTACTCAGCTATTAAAAACAATGACTTCATGAAATTCGCAGGCAAATGAATGGAACTTGAAAATATCATCCTGAATGAGGTGACTCAGTCACAAAAGAACAAGCATGGTATGTACTCACTGACAAGCAGATATTAGCCCAAAAGTTCGGAACACCGTGATTCAATTCACAGCAACTGTTGGACTGAGTGTGGGGTCCTAGGTGGAGGAGTTGGAGAAGGGACTGGAGGAGCTAAGGGAGTTTGCAGCCCCATGGAGAAAGAGCAACAGTGTCAACTGGTCAGGCCCCCCAGTGCTCCCAGAGACTGGACCACCATCCAAAGAATACATATGGAGGACCCATGGTGCTGGCCATATATGTGACAGAGGAGGGCCTTGTTGGCCATCAGGGGGAGGAGATGCCCTTGGGTCTGAGAGTGTTAGATGCCCCAGTATAGGGGAATGCCAGGGTGGGAAGATGGGAGTGGGTGGGTGGGAGGGAGAATACCCTGATAGAGGCAGGGGGAGCAGGTATGGGATAGGGGGTTTCCAAAGGGGAGACCTGGAAAGGGGGAAACATTTGAAATGTAAATAAAGTATCACATAAATAAATAAATATATATATATATATATATATATAGAGAGAGAGAGAGAGAGAGAGAGAAGAGAGAAGTCACAGAGATATACGAGACTTGAATATATGAGACATGAGTGGTTCTGGCCATCCATCAGTCAGTCACATTGCATGTGTAGAGTCTCTCTGCTACTTTAATGTCTTGATCCAGCCCTCCAGGTTTACTCTAAACATGTGTAAGACTAAGCCCACATAAGAGACTTAAAGCTTTCCTTTGGATGGATTCTTGTCAATGAAGTTTTAAGTCAGTATTGATTCCATGTTAGCCAGAATGCAAGGTCCACGTAGATGCGCTGAGTGGGTCTCGGTGCCTGGAGATTTCCTGGGGGATATGTGGTTACAGGTGCAGAACTGTTTTCTAAAAGGTGCATGAAAACCACTTTCAAGTGATGAAACTAAAATGTTTGAGCTAGTCGTGCTGGTGTGAACCTGTAATCCCTGTATTTGAGATGTGGAGGCAGGAAGATCAGAAATTTAAACTCACCCTTGACTACATAGCCAGTAGGAGGCCAGCCTGGGCTGTAAGAGACCCTAATTCAGATAGAAACAAACCACTGAAAACAAGAGTGTAAGTAAGGTATCATGGGCATATTACCTATGGAGGCAAATGAGAAAAACGTAGCACACCCAGGACTACAGAAAAGGCAGCTGTAGACAGCAAGGTGGTAACACAGGGCATAGTTTGCTACTCTCCCTATCCAGATGGTTGGACTTTAGCTGGAATCTAAAAAGAACACAGAGAACATTCCAGACAAACTGGTTTCCTGCACACGTCATACCCCCTAGCTCTACCTCTGGGCCTTAGGACACTCAAGTGAGGGAGCCAGCATCCATTGTTCTCCCTAGGGATCCCCATCTTCTGGTGTGCAAGTGTAGGGCTGATTATTGAATTCAGTAGGGGATGCTGGGCTGTGGTGGCACACGATGTTAGTTCCAGCACCCAGGGAGCAAAGGTAGGCAGATCTCTGAGTTTGAGGCCCACCTGCTCTACGGAGTGAGTTCCAGGACAGACACGGCTACAACCGGGAAACCCTGTCTTAAACAAACGAACAAAACACAAAACACACACACACACAGAGAGAGAGAGAGAGAGAGAGAGAGAGAGAGAGAGAGAGAGAAACCAGTAGGGTACTATAGGATGATGGTGAGTGACTTCAACCCAGGCTATTGAGTGGCCTTCAGTTCCATTCATACTTCATTCCCTTGGATCACTCAGACAGATGTTAGGTGCTGCATTTGAAGACCCTCAACTCCCTGTAACAGCAGTCTTTGTCATCTAAGAAAAAGCCCCCTCCTCTGGTCTTCAGACCAACACAGCTCAGCCCCCAATCTGAGCACAAGCTCCTGAGATGCCCAGAGCAACAATCTGACCAAGCCAATTGCAGATTCCTGCCCCCACACAATGGTTGTGTTTATGCTTGTTTGAAATGACTGAGTATTGAAGTGATCTAACTGCAATAGATAGTTAATACACACACCCTCCTGTCTACAAGGCTGACATTTCCTCTGGAATTCAAGAACCCTCCAGGCACATTTCCCTTCTTCTCATGTACTCCCCAGCCCACAGGGATCCTTTTCTCTCAGATACCTTCCTCTGTCTCCCTGTCCTTTGTAGGGACCACAGGTAAGACAAACAGCTCAGCAAGGACTAGCCATCCATGCGTCTCTATGGACAGATGACCAAGCATATGAAGGTGCTCTGGATAATGGGGCTTGGAATTGGGCAATGGTAATGTTACCAGAGTTGCTGGGGTCTCTGCCTGGACTCTGGCAGCCCCAATAAGCTAGGTTAGGCCACCCAGCCTCAACTAAACAAAGTTGTAATGAAAAGCAGAGAAAGAAGATTTAGTCAATATTACCACATTGGGAAGAAGGACAAATAAATCTAATGACATACATACTCACCCACACCCACACCCACACATCGTTAGGGTCTTCGTTATATGTAGCTAAGCAATCCTGGTCAGGGTGTGGTCCTGCCCATCAGTGACCCATCCTTGTTCAAGGTCTGTCCTTCCTGCAAGGTGGGTTCATATGAACCATATGAAGTCTCTTTCCACAGACTGACATCAGTATTTCCCTTCTCCCAGCAGGATGCTCCTGGGGATGTGTCATTATATTGATGCTCATTGCTTCGGTAGTCTGAAGGAAAGGATGCTCCCTTAGAGGATTCTTCCTGCTAGGATGGTTACAGTGATACTTAGTTACCTGCCTCCAAGAGGTGCTGGTGCCTCCCTAGAGAGGCAACAAGAGGGAAGAGACTCAAAGCATTATTTATCTGGTGTTTGGATATGTAAAGAAATAAAACTTAGCTGTGCAGTGGTGGCGCAACACCATTAATCCCAGCACTCGGGAGGCAGAGGCAGGCGGATTTCTTAGTTCAAGGCCAGCCTGGTCTACAGAGTGAGTTCCAGGACAGCCAGGGCTACACAGAGAACTTCTCTCTTGAAAACAAAAAACAAACAAACAAACAAAAACATAACAAAGGAGGAGGAAGATGAGGAGGAGAAAAAAAAAAGAAGAAAAAGGAAGGAAGGAAAGAAGGAAGGAAGGAAGGCAGGCAGGCAGAGGGAGGAGGGTGGGAGAGAATTTTTCTTTTCTCATCGTAGATCTCTCACCGAGCTTGTCTCTGCCCTGCTGGATCGAAGTTCAGTTGGTGAGAAAAGAGAGAAACACAGTTCTGAGTCCCACCTCCCCATCCGGACTCCCCAACATCTCTCCACTCCTCAAGATAGTGAATGGACTTGTAGGGGTGGCGTTCCTACAGACTGGGAAGTAGAAGAAGAATCCAGACCCTTCAGGTCTTCTCTAACAGTGCTGGTGTGAGCGTCTTTCTACCCGTGTGTGTGTGTGTGTGTGTGTGTGTGTGTGTGTGTGTGTGTGTGTATGTATGTGTCTCTGTGTGTGTGTGCGCGCGCGCGTCCGTGCGCGCGCGTATCCCCTAAGGGCTACTTGGCTGGCATTTCTTTCTGCAGCTATGTTGGGAGATGGAAATCATCTGTAACAGGTGTGGGGTTATGCTCTGCACGCAGGCTTCCAATTAGAGGCTGAACTCTGGCCAATCCTTTCCAGCCAAGCCGTGAGCCCCTGGGACTGAGCTCATGAGTCAGAGGAGGGAGCCTTCTTCTAAGTCGCTTACAGGCATTTGTGAGGTTGCTGCACACCCTGGCCAGCAACCAGATTCCAGGTTCTTTGCCCCTAGCCTCGCATTCGCATTCCTTGCCTGTGACAGCTGGTTCTCACCACAGGCCAGAGCTCCTTGGCACCTGCCTGGCCCCACCTCCCAGGTCCAGGAGAAATTCTGGGTATCCTGTGTGCCAAGTGAGGCCGCACAGCACCAGCAATCTTAGACTCCTTTACTCACAATCGCTCTACTGCCTGAGCGCCAATGCACAGGGCCCAAGGGGTCAGGGCACCAACATCAGAGGCTGGGTCTCCCAGGAGCCGTCGGCTTCCTCACACTTGTGCGTGGTGGGGGTCTGGGGGGGGGGGGGGGGGATAGGTTTCACTTCCCATGATCCTTTCTGGATGATTCTAAAGCTCCATTCTCTAGAATTTGAACTTGGTCTTGGGAATTTTTTTCTTTTTACCATCCTCCTAGTATAGCATGAGCCTGTTTAGTGGATCTGGGATATCGACATGCACGCGTGAAGATGAGCGCATCCTGTGTACACACATGGGTGCATAGTCATACGTTATAATTAACACACACATTTGCAAATGACAAAACTCAGTAATAAAAGCTAGCCCCTTTCACCCCTCATGGGGTAGCACCCACGGGAAAAAACATCCTTGTGATGGCTGGAGGGATTTGGAACCCCAGAAAAGGCTGTGCCTGAAAACTAATGGGATCCGAAGCTCCCAGTCCAGGCAGCTGAAGGGAGAAGGATGAGTGTTCCCCGGGTGTTGAGTGGCTGATTAGGAACACCTCCTGAGAGTTTTCCATCTGACTTGGTGAGAGGGAAATGAGCAGTTGAGAAATACCTTTCACCTTCCATAAAGCCCGGCTTTCAAGGGCCTTGTCCCTGGCAGAGGTCACGAAAGGCAGCTTGGCGACTTTCACGCCAATCAATGGCTTCTTTATTCTCAGCTCTTTCTCGTTCACTGGGACAATGAGCTTCCTGGCTCAGCCCTCCAGCTAGGAAGTGACTAGGAAGCACAATTTAAAGTAGACTCCCAAAGCACCCTAACAAAGCTCTGGTGACAGGGGATCCTCTAGAAGTGGGAAGATGAAACCCCCTCGGGTGCACAGGGGGGTGGGTTGGGGTGGGCAGTGAGACCCCACGGTCGAAGCCCTACGTTTAAACGCCCATAAACTCTACCTAAACTGCCTTCCACAAAGCCAGGTTCAAGTTACCTACAGGGCTTTTGTTTTGCTGAGTGGCTTATGCAAATGTGGCACTAGCCTAGCTGCACAGAGGTGTGCAGAGGCGGCTACTGGCTTCACCCACCATCCCCACCCCCAGCCAAGGCCTACTAGAAAGCTCCAGGGCTCCTCTGGTGTCCTGCAGCCTTTTTGTGCAACGTTACCTCTGATAGGCTCAGCTAGGTTGCTGGGTAGCAACAGGGCATTCATTGCCACATAGCTGTTTTCTTTAAATAAAACACCGCCAATTTATTTCTTCCTCCCACACTTTATTTGGAGCACATCCTTCTGAGGTATTCGAAAGCCAGCTACAGGATCATGGTCCTGCCTTGGGGGTGGGGGGTGGGGTTAGTTTCTCTGGTCATGTGTGCTTTCCTTTTTTCTTTAACATTCTGGCTCAAAGTAATGTATTTTCATTCTGAAAGGGGACATGGGAAAGTGCAAAGTTTTTAGAACGCTGCCATCAATGTTTTCTCAATAACATACTTTGGTCTTTCTCCCACTGAGAATATGATGAGAATGAAGCTCAGCTGGGAGAGTGCTTGTCTAGTACACACAGAGCCCTGAGTTCCAGCTCCAACCTTAATCAACCCCAGTGGTGATTGATGGTACACATCTGTAATACTAGCACTTGAAAGTGGAGGCAGGAGGATCAAAAGTTCTTCATTATTCTGGGCAAGATAGCTTGATGCCAGCCTAGAATACATGTCTTAGTCACTGTTCTATTTCTCTGAAGAGACACCATGACCAAGGCAACTCTTATCAAAGAAAGCCTTTAATTGGGGTCTCAAGTTGTACTTGGAATAGGAATGACCTCTATAGATTCATGAGTTTGAGTGCTTGGTCCATAGGGAGTGGTGCTATTGGGAGGTGTGGCCTTGTTGGAGGAAGTGTGTCACTGTAAAGGCAGGCTTTGAGGTCTCCTCTGCTCAAGCATCACCAGTGTAGTACACAATCTCCTTTTGCTCCCTTCAGATCAAGATGTAGAACTCTCAGCTCCTTCAGCACCATGTCTGCCTATACACTGCCATGCTTCCCGTCATGATAATAGACTGAACCTCTGAAACTGTAAGTCAGCTCCAAGTAAATGTCTTCCTTTATAAGAGTTGCCATGGTCCTGGTGTCTCTTCACAGCAATAAAACCCTAACTCAGACAGCTTACTTATTGTTTCAGAGGTTTAGTTTCTTATCTCATGGCAGGGAGCATGTCAGAAGAGACCATGGCAGCAGGTAAGCATAGTGCTGGAGAAGTAGCTAAGAGCTACATCTCTAGGTAGGTCTATAGGCCTAGAGAGAGGCTAAGCCTGGCTTGGACTTCTGACACCTCAAAGCCCACCTCCAGTGACACACTTCCAACAAGGACATACCTCCTAATCTTTATAATCCTTTTGAAGATTTCAACTCCCTAGTCACTAAGCATTCACACATATGAGCCTGTGGAGGCATTCATATTCAAATCACAATACATGAGGCTCTGTCTCAAAACACACACACATACACACACCACCACCACGAACAATTTCAACATCATCCATGTAGAAGGCCCCATGCTTGTGTTCACTCCTTTTGGACTCTTCCTTGCATAAGTGTCAATAAGAGTTGTGTCTGGTTCTAGAGTTTGTCCATTAAAGTCCTGGAGACAACTAGCCACACACCACATAGACCACAACTCTAGAATGGGACAGGTGCTGGCTGTCTGGGAAAGTACTGGGAGAAGGCAGAGAGGCCTTCTTCTACCAAGGCTGACCTGACAAGGCAGAGATACAAGTGCAAATTGAAAAGCACAGGAAAACAGAGGTAGGAAACAGAAGTGTGTCATGAGTTTAGAAAGCAAGGTCACTACAACTACTGCGAGTGGCTGGGACAGGGCATCCTGCACTCAAACTGCTGCCCTGCATGGATTCAGTAAGATCCACCGTCCACCAGTTAGTAAGATATTAAAGCAGAAAATTATAGGGGACAGAGAACTGCCCTCTCTCCTCCCTTCAACTCAAATGTGGATGTCTGTTTATCTCTTCTGCATGTTCATTTTTTTGCTCATTATCTTTGATCTAAGCATCTCCACATGCATGTTTGTGTGTGCATTTGCACATATGTATGCTACAGGGGACTGAATCTAGAGTCTCTCGAATGCTAGGCAAGCACTCTACCCCTGAGCTATATCCCAACCCCAAATCTAGGTGTCTTAAAATGACCCTTTCTGTACTCCGTTTTCTAGCCTGCTAAGTGGGGTCAATAATCAAGTCTACCTTTCATTCTGGGTGCCACAGGCACTTAGAACAGATCGTTCCTTGCCCTGCTTGAGCACTGCAGAATGTTTAGTCACACCCTAGGCCTCCTCTACTTGTTGGATGCCAGAGCATCTCCAGCCTGTTTCCCTCCCCATCTGCCTATTCCTGAGGGTAGGGTCTATTCCTCTTTCCCCTGTTCTGTGACCCCACCCCCACCCCTTCTCCAACTATCAAGACCCTGGACCTAAGCATTTCAAATGTACACCCAAGAAAAAGATTTTCTCCCTAAACTACGTAACTTTATCTTCTACCCCTAACATCCAGGTGTTTTCTCAAAGCCTGCATCCAGAAAAACTCCAAAACTGTCACCCACAGGTGCCCCAGCCTAGCCTCACAGGCCGCTTCAACTTGGTCTACACACTCCTACCCAGATGGTCCCACAACCTGGACAGCAGTGAAACAACCAACTCTTCCCACACTTGACCAGCATTCCAGCCTTTTGCCCACACCCCATAATGGTGCCCCAATGTCAGCAGGAGGTTGTCGTAAGAGTAACAGTGCCCCTTATTCATTTATTATCAACAAAAGGCTGGGATGTTTGGTTTCAGACCCGGGACTCGGACCTGAGGTGCATATTTTACATGTCAAAGCAGATCTGGCCTCCAGGTTCTCCTAGCATCCCTCAGTCCCTACCTGACACACCCTGACCCCAACCCTGAACTTTCCAGAAGCTGGGCTGTCCTTCCCCCAGGGGCTCTTTCCATCCTTCTTCCTCTCTCTCTCTCTCTCTCTCTCTCTCTCTCTCTCTCTCTCTCTCAACAAGCTCATTCCTCTTTCTTGCTTTTTCTCTCCCCCCTCCCTCTTTCTCCCTGCCCATGGTGACTTCCCTGGCCTCAGTCCTTTGGAACAGCTTCCCAATAGACCTGCATATATATATATACACATATACATATTATACATACACATATAATAATCTGGCTTGAATTGGCTCATTTCACCGGTGAAGAAATAACTTACCAGCCTACAATTATGAAGAGATCCCAGACGCTGTGGGGCCGGGCTCAGACTGTGTTCACGCCTCCATTTGTTTAGTTATTCCGCCCTGCCTGCTTAAAGTACCCTGGTTTAAAAGGCGTTTTAAAAATTATTTATTTTAGAAGAGGTGCCTTTTTCTGAAGGTACAAGTGTCAGAAATAAAACTTACAGGTACTGGCATAGAAACAGGGAATGCTACAGAAATGCAAATCATTCTCCTCTTCCAGGAACATAAGAGTGTGTCTTTTCCTGAAGGTTTTCACAACCATTAACTCCTTGGCCACGAACCAAGCACACTGAAACCAAATTCTGACTGGTCTGCTCCATAGTTTGCTGCCCGGTGGAAGAGAAGAGACCACTGTGAACAGGAAGCCTGAGGAGGCAAATAAACGGGATGCTAGTCCCCCTAGTTGCTAGAGGGGTTTAAACAATGGGGGAAGTGTGGAGTGGGGCTGTATTACCAGACCAAGGTGGGTGGAGAAGGGCTTCCGATACTCACCTGAGTCCTGGTCTCCCCTAGACAGACAGGAACGGGTAGCTTCAGGTCACCCTTGTGCTGGATCTTCCTACCACCAGCAGCAACAGAAAACACTCAGGTGTATGACTCAGATCTCTTCCCTGATCTTTTCCCAGGGTTCTCGGGGGCTGGGACTGAAGTAGGTCCTTCCCAGTACTTTTACTGTTTTCCCCCCTGGCTTTGCCTAAAGCTGTATGTGTGCCTGACCACCAGAAACCCAATCCCTCATGGTCACTGAGGTGAGGCCAGGTAGTGATGCTTCAGGTTCCCTCTGTGAGGCTGATGGCCATGCCCAGAGCCTCTAGCTATAACTCTTTGTAATTGCTTGGCTGGGGCCCGAAAAGCAGCTCTCTAGTGCTGGCAGTTCTGGGCTCATTCAGGATGAAGGGCTGCGCTGGCAGACCCCGAAGCTGACAGCTCTGAGCCCTGAGAACTAGTGGCCTATGCTCCAAGCCTCAACTGCCAAAGGTTTATATCTCTAGGTACTCAGATTGGAGGCTTACTGGTCTTGGCTTAAACCACCAGTATCTTTAGCACTGGTAGTGGTTATAATCCTTGGCTTCCAGAAGTGACAGCAAGTGCTTATGGTGTCACAGCTCCCAAATGGGCCTTGGGTGTTGGGACCTTCACATCCCACAGTGTCCAGACCATTGGTCTTTAGTAACAATAGGCTTCCTGATGTCAGGTCTATGGTATATGGGACGTTGGCTCGTACGGCTTAGCATTACCTGGGACTCAGAGAGAACTATGGTTCCCTGTTTCTCATCTCTGACTTCACCAAAGCCTGTCTTTCCCCAGCCTTAGCTCTCTGCTTGCTCTTGCCGCCACCTCCATCACCCCTCACTCTCTCGGTCTCCTCTGCTTCTTGTCCTCTGCTCTCTAGACCCCCTCAGTGACCTTGTTACCATTGCTGTTGCCATGGCCCCTGTGGCCACTCCACCAGCTTTAACCAGCTTATGTGTTAGCACCTCCGTCCAGTATCAAAACTGGGCCCAAAAGGCCAATCAGGAGAAGCCCTAGACTAATACTGCCATATGGGAGGAGTCTCTCCCACAAAAAAAGTGACAATGGCTGCTTACAGAGCCAGAAAGGAGGGTGGAGGTGGCAAGAGTGTTCACTCTTCATGCAGATGGTGAACAGTGTTCGCACCCATCACAGACCTCCTCTGGGCTACTAGGGGAAGAATCTCTTCTCTGGATGGAAACAGTTCCTAGACTTCACCAGCACTTAAAAAGAGGGGCTGGAGAGACGACTCAGTGGTTAAGAGCACATATTGCTCCTCCTGAGAAGCTGAGTTCAATTCCCTGAACCCACATCAGTTAGCTTACTGCCTGTAACTCCAACTCCAGGGTTTTCTCACACCTCTGACCTCTGTGGGCACTTGTATTCCTGTGCACATACCCTCTCCCCTTATACACGGAATTAAATAATTAAACTAAATAATAATTAAATTAATTTCATAAAAATTAAATATAATAATAGTAATAGTAATAGTAATACCAGCACAAGCTATTTCAAATGGTTGGAACTGGGACAGTGCCTCGTCAGAGTGGAGTGGGGTGAGAAGGCTGCTTGGCCCCATCATCTTAGCTTACTTAAGGGAAAAATAAACATTAGAAAGGAGTGTTTACAGGGAAGGCTCATCTTTAACAGAGCAGCCTGCAGCAAAGCTTTAACAGTGTTTAAGGCCTGCCCCAGGGAAAGGCTGAGTCCCCCCATCTGTCTCAGTCACAGCCACTGCAGCTAAAGCCACAAAGCTACACAAGTCCCACACAGCCGTACTCCTGCCTGTGGCCACCGGCGTGGACATCCCTTCTCCTAGCCACCTTCAGCCAAGTAGCTGCCACCAAGTTCCTGAGAAATGACTCAAGAGAGACTGTTGACTGGGGGTTCAGGGGAGGTGCTCTTGTTATGAGAGGGTTGGTACCTGAACTCAAGAGTTCTCAAAAGTCTATACTCAGGCGCTGGGGATATGACTCAGTCTTTAGAGGGCTTGCCCAACACGCACAAGGGCCTGGGTTAGTGCCCAAGTGCAGCAAAAACCTGGGTATGATTGTAATCGAAGACAGGAGGGTCAAGGGTTCCAGGTCATCCCCAGCTTCATAGAATCTGAGACCAGAAGTCATTACACTTCCAATGATTCCAAGCTCCATCTGTGTGATTCTCCCTGTTGGCTTTCAGTGGGCAAAGTGGCTCTGAAGATCCTGGCACTGTTGTGAACTTCAGCAGGGATTTTTGGTTGACACTGGAAAACTTACTTTCTTGTCCTGCTACCATAGATGTCTTGTCAGAATAAACCACAGTAGAGTCAGGTGAGCCCAGAGAACCATGCTGTGACCTTCAGAAGGTCTCAATATCCATTTAGAAGTCATCACAGCCACCTCCTGCAACCAGGGCTTTCCAAGGACACAGCCTGCGTCTGCTTCATTCTTGTTTACAGCTCAGAAATCATTAGTCTGGAAGTTTCCTCTGAGCTTCTTTCTCACCCAATCTCAGACAGCCTGGAATCACAGCTCCCTCCTCCCTCTGGCTGAAGAGTAGTCCTTGAGAGCTGGTTGATCTATATAATAAAGAGACAGAGGGGCTGGCAAAAATGGTTTCGTGGATAAAGATGTCTACAGGCCTAATGACTTGAATTCCATCCCCAGAGCCCACGTAAAAGGAGAAAGAACCAATTTTGAAAAAGTGGGCTGGAAAGAGGACTTAGAAGCTAAAAGCATGCATTTCTCTGCAAGAGAACTAGAATTCAGTTCCCAGCAGCATCCACATCAGGCGATAGTAACTTTAGCTCTTGGGATGTGGGGGTGAATCCAATGCCTCTGGCCTACTCAGGGCACCTGAAACATATGTACCCACCCATATACAAACACACAATTAAAAAGTTAAAAATATGTATCATGAGACTAAAAAGATGGCTCAACAGTTAAGATCATGTGTTGATCTTCCAGAGTACCCGTGTTTAATTTCCAGTAGCTCACAAGAGTCTGTTGAGAAGTCAGCTCAGGAACTTTTCCACAAGCCCTCCCCCCGCCCCCAGCACATGGCCACCCCTCCCCTCCTGGAAGAAACAGTTTGGTTAGAGATCGTGTAGGCTGGAAGGGAGGGGCTGATTAAGCCCCTGCTATCTCATTCCCTAAAGAACAATCAATTTAAAAGTCACACTGTTCTGCCAATCACATTGTGCCTAATGGCTGCTGCTCTAAAATCCGTATGTAAAGTCCCTGAATGGGCTACGTGGGGTTGCTCTCCCACCTTGGTATGCAGAATGAACTCAGCATGCTGAATCAATAAATTCCTCTTGCATTTTGCATCAATCCCCGACTCCATGTGTTCACTCAGGGGGTCTCCAGTAAGTTAAGGCTCCCCAGAGTCTTACACTATAACTCCAGTTCTCTCTTCTGACCTCCATGAGCATGAAGCATGCCTGTGATGGACTGGCATACATGCAGGTAAACCACATGTAATACACATCAAATAAATATATGGAAATTTTTTTCCATGTTACCTGATCCCCACACATGTGCTAAAGCACGTGTACCTGCCCCGATGCATGACGTGCTCACATACAATAACAGCTTTTTTTTTCTTAAGAGAAGGGGCAGAGTTAGAGATAAATATACCAGTAAGAGAGTCATCAAGTCCATTAGAATCACCTGGTATCTCTCTGCAATGCTGATTGGTTCCTTGGTCCATGGTACAACTCACAGTTTTAGCAAGTTCCCAGCTACTGGCCCTTGCATTAACCTTTGCAAAGTGAAGGTGTATAGGACTTGAAGTTTGTAATCTGGGGAGCTGCTTCAGCATCAAGAAAAATGGATGGAAATGGTTTTTTTGGGTTATCTAAGCCTTTGTATTTAGCCCTTTCTTCTTCAAAAGTATAAGAATCTGGCCTGGGTATCTAGCTCAGTGGTGAGTACTTGCCTAGAGTGTGCAGGGCCTGGCTTCTCTCACCAGGGGCAGCCGAGGCTCAAGTTCATCTCTGTCTACCAATTTCTCTCTAATATTGTCTGGTGAACCAAGTGAGGCCCCTTCCTTCCCCAGCATGTGATACTCACAGACCAATGGGAGCTACCTCCCTGACTGACATATGACTCATGAGTGCTGGACTCCTCCCAAGCAGAGAGCAATGACTGTTCTTATTCTAGCCAGCTGAGAAAGACCGCTGAGCATATTCTGCTGCCAAGAATGTTCTGGAACTGCTGGGTGCCTCGTGGCTCTTGGCCTGACCCTTAGCCTTATCCTTGCTCTAGTCCATGGGCCAGCATCTTTCCATGAATGACTTTTTGCCTAGATTGGCTCAAGTGCTTTTCTGTTGCTCACATTGTCAAATGTGCCTACCAAACACACTATTTTATTTTTCTTAAGATTTTTTTTTTTATTGTTGTTTTTGAGACAAGGTCTCCCCTGGTTGGCTTAGAACTTGCTAAGTAGACTAGGCTGGCCTTGAACTCACAGAGATCTACCATCCTCTGTCTCCAGGATGCTGAGATTAGTGTGTGCTGCTATGCCCAGTTTAAAGGTTTATTGTATTGTTTATTTATATGTATGTGTCTCTGTGAGCACATGCCATGTGTGAGTGTAGTGCCCATGGATGCCAGAGAAGGCATCATATCCCCTACAACTGGAGTTAATTGTAGCCATCCAACATGGGTGCTGGAAAAGCAGCAAGCACTCTTAACAGCTGAGCCATCTCTCTAGCCCTCATTTGGAGTTATTTAAAATAATGTTCTCTCTCCCTTTCTGCCACCGTCTCTCCCTTCCTGTGTGTCTGTCTGTCTTTCTAAGTCATGCCACTACTTTACCACTTTGAAACTGATTTTTATGGGTGCTAGCTTTGTACAAGCTCTATGGAGGGCAGTGGAGTCTCTACCCACCACTGAGAGCCAGAGTATAGGTGCTCAATTAATGAGGTGTACCTAGCATTGTGGTGCATCCCTTACTTCTATGAGAGAGGCAGGAAGATCTTGGATTCAGGGGCCAGCCTGGGATACAGAGCAAGACCCATCTCTAATGCTTAAAAAGCAAACCAAAATAGAAAAACATAAATAAACTGAGTGTGGTGGGTGGCACACACCTTTAATCCCTGCACTCAGGAGGCAGAGGCAGTTCAGTCTCTGAGTTCAAAGCCACCCTAGTCTACAGAGTTCCAGGACAGCCAGGGCTACACAGAGAGACCTTGTCTTTGTTTGTTTGTTTGTTTGTTTGTTTTGAGACAGGGTTTCTCTGTATAGCCCCGGCTGTCCTGGAACTCACTCTGTAGACCAGGCTGGCCTCAAACTCAGAAATCTGCCTGCCTCTGCCTCCCGAGTGCAAGTATTAAAGGCGTGCACCACCATGCCCGGCGAGAGACCTTGTCTTGAAGAAGAAAGAAAGAAAGAAAGCAAGCAAGCAAGCAAGCAAGCAGCTGTAGCTGTCCCTCTGCACAAGGACACCTTGGATGACCTTTAAGCTCTGAAACAGTAGCAGTTCCCAAGCAAGCCTGCAGCAGTGCTTGCTAAAAGTACATTTTTGACTTCTTCCTTCTATTTCCTTTCTCCCTGTATTTTTAAAAAAGCAAAATGTTGCAGGGGGTCAGAAGGGAGTATGATCCTTCCTTCCATGAATATATTCTGGTTTGATTAAAATATTCCTACTTAGCTAAGCATAGTGACTCATGCATGCCTTTAGTCCCAGCCACCCTGGAGGCTGCTGCAAAATCATCTCTTGAGCTCACAGGGTCAAAGCCAGCTGGACATCCTAACAGAACCACCACCACCACCACCACCACCACCACCACCACCCAAAAAAAAAGAAAAAAAGAAAGAAGGAGAAAAGTCCGGATTAAGGAGCTTATATCTAGGGAAAAGTAGACTTCATTCATGATATAAAGGTTGACAACACAAGCTGTCCAAACACATCCTGGCTGCTCCACGAGCCAGCTGTCCTTGATGGCATGTTATTTAACTTCTCCTAGCCTTGGTTTCCCCTTTGTAAAGTTGCATGCTACTGACATCTCCCACAATGGGTTGTTTAGAGGACTCACTGAGCCAAGGCCAAAGAGTCACAACATTCTACCATTGGGCATTGAGTTTTAAGCACCTGGAGATCTAGAAAGAACTGTCTTCTTTAGGGTTGGAAATAAAAGCTGGGTTCCTCGAAGCCAGACTGGATTATTCCTTCTACCTGTCCCCTCTCTGTGTCTGTCTATTTCTCTCTCTCTCTCTCTCTCTCTCTCTCTCTCTCTCTCTCTCAGTCAGTAGCCCTAACTCCAGAAACAGTCTTGAACTCCTGCCTCACTAATGCCGTGATTACATTCATGGGAGCCACCATGCCCTTCATGCCCGACACCCCTCCATACTCTTAACAAAAGACTTTAGAGGACTTTTGATATAATTATGATTTTAAAAATAAGAACTGAGGGTGGTGGCTCACGCCTTTAATCTCAGCACTCAGGAGGCTGAGGCAGGAGGATCTCTGTGAATTCCGGGTCAGCCTGGTCTACATAGTGAAGACCAGCCAGGGCTACACAACTAAATCTTGTCAAAAATAAACGAATAAATAAACAACAACTGTACACATCAGGGAAAGATAGAAAACACACTAAGATCTTCATTGTTGGTCTGTGTTGTAACATTATACATAATTTTCATTTTTTGCTCTGCCTTCAAGATTCTTTGCAATGAGTATGTAAAAACAGTTTCTCTGTGTAGCCCTGGCTGTCCTGGAATTCACTTTGTAGAGAAGGCTGGCCTTGAACTCAGAGATACACCTGCCTCTGCCTCCAGAGGGCTGGAATTAAAGGCGTGCACCACCACTGCCTGCCATGCATGCTGATGTTATAGTAGTAAAATAAGCCCTGAGAAATGTCACCTTTGTTTTTGTTTGTTTAAACTTTATTCTATGTGTATGGGTATTCATTCTCCTCCCCCCCCCCCCCCTCTCTCCCTCTCTCTCTCCCACTTGCACACCTGGTGCCCCTGGAATCCAGAAGAGGGTGTTCAGGGTTCCCTAAGTCTGGAGTTTAAACAAGTGTGAGCTGCTAGGTGTTAGGAACAGAACCTGGATCCTGCAGAAGAGCTGCCTGTGCTCTTAACTGCTGAGCCATCTCTCCAGCAGTCAAACGTTACCTTTAGAAGAGATGAAAACTTTAGTGGGACCCGTGACCTGATTTTTGTGTATAGAGCTAGATGGAATTTTTTTTTCCAGTAAAATGAAATATTTTCTGGTCAAGAGTGAATTGAAAGAGGGATTGTATCAGCATGAGTTCCCTTTGGCTCTCTAGACAAATCATAAAGAAAAGTGAAACTCCACTTGAGTAGGGACAAGGCTGAGCCCATGCCGGGGACTTTGCCTGGTGAATCATCTACCTAGAAATGACCTCAAGAGAGAGCTCGTGGCCCTGCCCCCTTCCCCTGCACCTTGGGGAGGTTGTCCTGCAGCTTTTCAGGGCAATGAGCCATGCTCCTATTTATAAGTCCCCTAGGAACTAACTCTAAATGCATTTCCTTCCTCCTGAGCCTTGGATAGGCTTGGTTTATCGTTTGTGTGTGTCCTCATCAAGTTAGCGATCCCTAGCCTAGTTCTACGTGGAAGAGGCCTGGGCGACGCCCCAGATCTTTCCACTGGCCCCACGGTCTTTGGACAAAACCCAATACCCTTGAATGTTGCTTTTGTTGACAACGCAGCAGGGGTAGGAGGGACTGGAAGAGCGGAGAAGGAGCTGGAGTTCAGCTTTCTTTGCTGCCTGCGCTTGGCTGTTCCCTGGTAGGAAAGGCAAGCCAGCCGGAGCTAGATGACCTGCAGAGAGAGTAACTGCAGTGGTGAGATCTGTGAGGAGGAAGCGGAGAGTATGGGAATGGAGCTGAGCATCCAGAGGGTGGGGGAAACAGCTTGGGAGAATGGGAACCAGTGGTGGTGACAAGATGTTAGGTGAACCTTGCTGTCATCCTGAGCCTAGGCACTTTACCTGGATCTGTGTTCTGTTGTAACATGTCTGGTTTTCTATCTTCCAGAAACACTCCCAAACAAGCCTCCTGTTCTTTGGTGTTTTGTAACATGGAGGATGTGAGGAGATGCAGGGTGGACAGCAGTCTTAAGGGCTGCAGATATTGGCCAAGAGCCAGGTGATTGGTGTCTGTGGTCCCTGATGACTGGAAGAAAGTACACCTTTCTGGAAATCTGTGGAATCTTTGAAAGAGGTAGGTCAATGTGTTCTGGGGGTCAGAGTCGGGGGTACTTAAACTTGGAGGGGTTGTTTATTAGAAGAAAGGATGATGACTGAATTCTGGAGAAACTGGGGTTCTCCAGGGGAGAGTTGAGGTGAATTAGCAGAGTTAATATGAATCCCAGTTGGGACTGTGGTGTTAGTACTGATATTGGTAGTTTATCTGTCTTAATCTTTTTGTAAAATAGTAATAAAAATACCACAAACCAGGTAATTTGTATTCCTAGGAACTTATTTCTCAGACGTCTCATCTCTGCAAAGTCCAACATCAATGTGCTGACAGATTTAAAAGCTGGTGAAGACCCACAAGTGGCTATAGCTAAAGGCAATATGGAAGCCCTCCTGTACTGTTGTTAATTTATCCATAAGGGCAGAGCCTTCATCCCCCTCCCAAACACCTTCCAAAAGACACCACTTCCCAAACTTACATGGAGATTCCATTTCTAGAACACGAATTTGGGGTGCCACATTCACCTCTTGTTCTGTCTCCCTTGAGTCCTGAATTAGCTCCAGAATCCAGTCTCCCAGGGCCAAATCAATGAACCAGTGCTCAGCCCCTACCTCCCTGCATGTTGATGAGAGTGCCATGTGGTATCAAATTAAAAGCCCTCCGGAGGCGGGAGATACACTTATGACTCCCTTATCCACACACCAGGCCACTTCATCATGAAAGGAAATTAAATTGGCTCAGAGTAAATTGCTCCTCCCAAAGCCAGGCTGGTCCCCAAGCCTTCCTAGATGGCTACAAAGCTTCAGGGTGGATTATCACTGCATAACAGATTGTCTCCAAATCTAATAGCTTCACAGTTTCTATGGGTCAGGAAATGGAGAGTGGTCTGACTGGGCAGATGTGGCCTGGAGTTGCTACTGAGGTAGGAGTCCCCATGTCACCTTGGGCTGCAGCCATCTGAAACTTCATAGCAAAAAGATCTGCTTCCAAGGCTCATCCACATGGCTGGCAAATTGGCAGACGGTATCTATTCCTGGCTCTGAGGACTTCTCCATAAGGCCACTTGAGTGTCCTCATGACATGGCAGCTGGCTTCCTCTGGAATGATCCAAGAATAAACAAGCATGGCCTTGTATATGATAGTTACAGAAGTCACCTCTGTCCTCCAATCTGTATTCTACTGTAACCTAGGCTATCAGTGTTCATGGTGGGAAGGGATGCATGCCCTGGGAGGTAAGAATCATTTGGAGTCATTTTCTCCTGGTGCTAAACTGGAACTGACTATGCAGAAGTCTCGGAGCTGTTAGCTTTCTCCTTTCTATGAAATTGGCCCATTTTCAAATGCTTTAATCTTGCCTGGTATTCAAGTACCAAATTTCATCTACTGGGAGCTGTTACTGCCCCATGTTACAGATGAGAGAATAAAGACTCCGAGAGGGTAAGTGGCTTACCCAATATCCTAAGGTTAGAAAGGTCTGCAGGCCTGGGAACTGAACCTCTGTGTGGCTCCATCAATTTGAGTTGCCACCAAGCCTCATGCCGCCTTGCCTTCCAGGACAATGTCAATTAGAAAGTCTGATGGTGTAAAGGAAATCCCCCCTCCCCCCAGCCCCAAGTAGGAGACGGGGCTTCCTGTAGCCCAGGTTAGTCTCAATATATAATGAGGATGAGCTTGAACTCCTGATTCTCCCACCTCCACCTCCCAAGTGCTGAAATATAAGTGGACCTCACCATGAGCTATTTTGGTGTTGGCTATGCCAACACCAAGGGCTTTGGAAATGCCAAGCTATAGCCCTAACCCCTCTTGGCTTTGACCCAGAGTCATTATGGAAAAACTACAAAATAGAAGAATTAGACAGAGGAAAAAAGAGAAAGAAAGAAAGAAAGAGAGAAACAGAAGAAAAAAAAGGGGAGGAATTCCCTTACAATTCTACCACCCAGATCTTCCACTGTTAATATCTCAATGTAGTCCCCTAAGAACAGAGGAAATGGATTTAAAATGCATTACGTTAACAGCATCTCTCGGGCACACTCTGAAGGAAACCCCATCCACTCAGCTTCCCCCACAGGGAGGAAGGCTGTGAAATTGGACCTTGTGCGTGCAGCCAGCTGTGCATGTACGCCTGTGTGTGCATGCATGTGTGACTCTATGCATGCACAGAGCTTCATCCATATGGAGAGAAACTTGGCACAATAGTAGATAGCCAAGTTGGAAAAAGATTTCTTACCTGAGCACAATGTGTGTGTGTGTGTGTGTGTGTGTGTGTGTGTGTGTGTGTGTGTTGAGTTTTGTTTTTTTAAATGACAGGCAGGGAAGCAATGGCTCCAGGTGGCAGGAATAGCTTGCCCTTCTGGTTCAGTTCAAGTACCTCCAGGCAGAGGAAGGTTGATTGAGTTTAATTCAATCCATTTGGCCCTTTAAACTTGCCTGGTGAGCTTAGGTTTCTGTGTGGTTCCAGGACACTCTGAGGCCCCTTTTCATCATATTCTTTACCTATTGAGATGACTTAGGACCAGCTCCTCTCCTCCAAGAATATCATCCCTGGACAGGGAGACTCACCTGCCTTCCCTGCACCTGCCTCCCAGCACCTGCTACAGTCTCTAGCCAGCTGCAGTTGTCAAAATGTGTTTGAAAAGGACTGCAGAGTTTGGGGGCTATCCACAAGGGAGTTGCTAAGGACAACCACAGTTTTTTTCTGAAGGGGGCTAAACCCCACTTTAGTGATAAGAGTTCAAGTCACTTTTATCTCTTCTCCTCTTCCTCCCTCTCCTTCTCTCTCTCCTCCTCCCTCTTCTCCCCCTCCTCCTCCCCCCTCTCCCCTTGTTCCTCCTCCTCCCCCTCTTCCTTTTCCTCCTCTTCCCCCTCCACCCCCCCCTCCTATTCTTATTTTTTGAGGCGGGCTCTTACACTGTAGCTCAGGCTGGCCCACAACTTCTGCTTCAGCCTCTCAAGTGTTGGAATTACTGTGCTGGGCTCACAAGGTACCTTTCCTGTTATCTGTCTGTGGCTCAGGACTCCCAAGGCCAGACCATCACCACCAGATCACACTTCTTTGAAGAACTGCAAGAATTGTTAGGAATAACTGTGTATCTTACAATCCCAGTACTCAGAAATGGAAACAAGAGAATCATGATTTCTAGGCCAGCTTGTACTATGAGAGGGAAGAGGGGAGGAAGGAAGGAAGGAAGGAAGGAAGAAGAAACTAGCTATTTCAAGGTTATATATTCTGAACTTGGAGATGCTGATTTAGTGTTATGAATTTCAGTATCAAAGGACCGAAAACCAAAAGCAAAGGTCATCTACATCCTCACAGTGTGAGCTGAGAGAGTCGTATGAGGTCACCAAACCTCAGTTTGCTTATCTGTCAAATGAGATCAAAGTGAGCATCATGAAGCTGTATACACCAGTCCCTAATGTGTATGTTCTCTCCTTGGAGAATCTCTCTTCACCTAGAAGCACCCAAATGATGTGGCCTCATGACCCCAGGTGTTGGAATGCAGGAGTTTGGATGGGTTCTGCCCAGAACAGCTCTTACCCAGCAATGTCTCTGTTCAATGACATGGACCCATGTGATACAGGGACATGCTGGAGCATAGTTTTAAATCATAGCACCTGGTAACCAGTCAGGACCAGTGAGGGCTACAGAAGATACTTCTGTGGTGAGGTGAGACGTGGCCAGTGCCACACTCTGCTCTGTGGGCCTCCTTTCTGTGTTGGCTTGGATTGGGGGAGGGGGTTGCTACTCTCCTAGGAATCCACTTGTAGGGTTCGAGGCTACAGGCATAGGAAAGCCAAAGTTTCAGATGACATCCAAGGACTAGCACATTACTTAATTGGGTGGACTTTGTCTCAAAAGCCAAACAAAAAAAGCAAAATTGGGGTGCTTTCTGAAGATATCGTCTGCGTTTTGTGAGTTGCCAGACTAGACAGTGTTCCCATACTACCTTCATGATCTTAAATCTTTCTCAAAGCCCTTGGAAACAGGGTTACATAAGACCACATCAGCTCTAGACCAAGTCTCCCTCCCCACCCCATAGAATTCTATGACCCTAGGGGTGAAGTACCTTTTCCATGGTCTCATGATGACTTAATGTATTACTGGAGTAGTGGGGGTAAACATTTCCGCCCCCCTTATCTACTACATGTCTCTAATTTCAGATCCTTCCAGTTCACAAGATTATCAGTAGTTGAGCAGCATAGCCATGTCCTGGGAGTTATTAGTTAAAAATGCAGACCTGGGCTGGCAAGTCACATCACCCGTCACCAAGCCAGATAACTTCAGTTTGGTCTCCAGAGCCTACTTGATGGAAGCAAAGCATTGATCCTCACACGTTGCCCTCTGACTCCCCACACACACTTGCATACCCCCCCACACAAATACAAGTAAACAAAAATCAAGGTACTAACAGTTTTTAAGAATGCAGACCCTCAGATCCAACCCAAGCCCTATGCAGAAATGATCTGCATTTTAAGAAAGCTTTCTGTAAATTCACATGTGATTCAGAATCCAAGAAACACTGGTCTAGAACAGAACTTCATTCGTCTCTTGTCATTACTCCAATCCCAAGAGTCTCTGCATCTCCCAAGCTGCATTTAGCCCCAATCCCAGCACAGGATGTTCAAAGCATCCTGATGACATTAGTACAGTGAAAGAAAAGGTTTCTCATCTATGTTCTGACAGTTTTTAGGTTATATTATTTAAAATGCTAAAAAGAAAGTGAGTGCAGATAGAATCATCTTCTGGCAGAAAAGCTATGTTGAGACTCCTTACCCATTTATAACCAGGTAAGGAAGTGTACCGGAAGGTGCTTTGTAAATTATAAAGCCAGCACACGTGTTTCTTATAGTTCCCAGGCTGTGGAATGACAGAATAATGTCCTTTGTGTGCCCATTCCCGGTAAAATGTTTCTTGGGAATAGAATGTGACATTTAAAGTTTTCCAATTATTCACACAAGAACAAACATCTAAGGCACTGGAAGTGTGGCTGTCAACCTTGTCTGTACATGAATGGGGGGTGGGGGGAGACTGAGTTCAAATGCAGGACGCTGAGTTCCGGCCCTGGATACTATGTCTTGAGGTATTGGAGGGTCATGGGTAGTCAGGGGTGTACTTTTAAACTCCCCTGGGTGATTCTAAACCAGAGTGCGTCTGAGGAGCCACTAAACTAGAAAGTTAATATTTTCCAGGCTTACTTAAAACATCTGGTTAGAAGTTTATCTATATTTATCATATGTGTGAAATACACATTTTCTTCTCCCCCCCCCCGTCCTTTTCCTCTATTTTTCTCTTTTCTTTCTTAGCACGTCTTCGTCTTAATAATATCCTGTACTGCCAGGAGGTGTCATTGGAGCTGAAATATGAATTTGATTCCAAATGGTATGAACTTGGCAATGACATTTCTGTTAATTGTTCATTCTTTCAGAATTGAACATTGCCCAGGTAACTTTCATGATATCTGAGACTGCCCTCTACCCTGACAGAATGTTACATGCTGTGTGGCATTTGCCCTCCACCCAGACAGGATGTCTAGTGCTGGGCAGCATCTGCTTCACAGAGGAGGGCTTTTCTAGCAAAGAGTCTTGAATTCTCAGGAGTGTTCGCTCCTCGAGTTGTTTGGCACTACACCAATTAAAAACTGAAAAATAGCCCGGCAGTGGTGGTGCATGCCTTTAATCCCAGCACTTGGGAGGCAGAGGCAGGTGAGTTTGAGGCCAGCCTGGTCTACCGAGTGAGTTCCAGGACAGCCAAGGCTACTCAGAGAAACCCTGTCTCGAAAAACCAAAACCAACCAAACAAAAAACAACTGAAAAATAGAGCTGGTTGGTGGAGGTGTGTGCCTTTAAGCCTGGCACTCAAGAGGTAGAAGCAGGCAGGTGAATCTCTGTGAGTTTGAGGCCAGCCTGATTTACATGGTGAGTTCCAGAACAGCAGGAACTACATAGTGAGACCCTGTCTCAAAAAACAAAAAAACAAGAGAGACAGACAGACAGACACATACAGAGAGACAGACAGACAGACTGGGAAAGAGACAGGCAGACTGAGAGAGAGGGTGGTGAGGGGAGTGGGTGCCAGGTACAGCGAGGTACGGTAAACCTAACTACTAAAGAGTCAGGAGCAGGGAAATCATGGGGTGTTGAGGCTAGCTTGGGATACATAGAGAGATTCTGTCTCATAAACAATGAATAAATACACATTTAAAATGATCTCACATCAGAAGAAACTGCAAGAAAAGAACCAAGGGAGAGCAGGGCAGGCATCATCACCCTTGATGCCCTTCCATGTGGGCCTTGAGGGTTGATGTCACACAGCCACTGTGCAGGTCTTTCCATCATTGTCCTGTCACTAAGTATCAGTGCCCTTTCAGCATGTTACCCTTGAAACCTGTTGGCATAGGGGGAATTAGCTCTATCTTCTGCTTCCCTCCCCTCCTCCTGCCTCAAGCCCAAAGTTCATTGTAAGAAGAATCTCACTGGAGCTCCGTATAAAATACAGATCGCTGGACCTTCAACTCTCCAGGTCCAGGGTCCTTCCAGAGACCTACAATTTTTTTTAAAAAACACAAGCTTTTCAAGTGTTTAAGTTGCTTTTACTCTTAATAATTTAGCAGGCAGCCTTTCCCAAACTATGGGAGAAAACTCCCTAGATCCATCAATAAGTGGATGAACAAATGAGACATGATAGAGCCACACGATGGAATATTATTCACCCACTAAAAATGAAGTGCTGATTCACACTACAAAGTTGAAAACATTGAACCTCGAAAATAGTGTATGAAGGTCAAAGAAGCCACGCATAAAGGACCATCTATTGATGCTCTACAATGTTTTGATGCTCTCTAGTTCCTATTTTAATGTTTTTATTTAAAAAAATGATGAAATCCACTCATGGTCATGACATCCACATGCTTTTAATCCCAGCACTCAGGAGCAGAGGCAGGTGGATCTCTGTGAGTTTGAGGCCACCCCGGTCTACATAGTGACCTCCAGGTTCATGGTGAGACCCAATCTCAAAAAACATGTCTATTCATTGGGGGGGGGGGGGGGGGGGGGGGGCTTTCTATGCTATGGTGTTCGTGTGGAGGTCAAAGGACCACTTGCAGGAGTCTGTTCTCTCTTCCCACAGTGTGAGTCCTGGGAATAGAGCTCAGGTCATCAGGAGTGGAGGCAAGTGCCTTAGTCCATTGAGCCATCTCACTGACTCTAACGGGGTACATTTTATAGAATGTGCAATACACCTTAATTTCTTTTCACGGGAGAGGGTAAATCCTCTGGTTGGTTGTCTTGAAAGCACTTGCAATGTTCAAGGTTTATGGCTCCTGTGGAGGAAACTAGGTATCTATTTTAAATAAACTCCTCAAGTGAGCACTTTTTTCCGTAATTGTTGTTTGTCGGTTTGGCTGGCTGGTTTGATTTTTGGGTCTGGCCTGGGAACTCACTATATAGCTGAAGAAGCCTTTGAATTCCTGAACTTCCTCCTCTTCACAAGGGATCACAGACATATACCACCAGACAGACCTGGTAGGTATAGAGGTATAAGGGTGTGTGTTTGTGTGTGTGTGTGTGTGTTTGAGAGAGAAAGAGAGAGAGAGAGAGAGAGAGAGAGAGAGAGAACGAGGAGGGAACAGAGGTCAGAAAGACAACATTAAATGTCAGTCCTTACTTCGCCCCTTGCTTGAGACAGTTCTTTGTTGTTTGCTGTCCTGGCTAGGCTAGGAGGCCACCAAGCTTCTTCCGGGAACTAACCTGGCCCCTCCACCCTTTAAGATCACTGGGCTTAACAACCAGTGTCAGTCTTTTTATTTTTGAGATAGGATTTCTCTGTGTAGCCCTGGCTGTCCTGGAACTCACGCTGTAGACCAGGCTGGCCTCCAACTCAGAAATCCACCTGCCTCTGCCTCCCGAGTGCTGGGATTAAAGGCGTGCACCACCACTGCCCGGCCAGTGTCAGTCTTTTTCTGGTTTCTAGGGATTCAAAATCAAGTCCTCACACTTTTACTCACAGAGCCCTCTGCTCAGACCTGGCTGTTTCTTTCTTGAGACAGGGTCTCACTGTGTGTCTCAAACTGACCTCCAGCTAACTCCCATCCTGCTACCTCAACCTCTACAGTGCTGGGATTACAGGCATACATCCTGATGCCTGGCTTTCCACAACTCCTTACTGTTGTTGTTCGAAACAGGGCTTCTCTGTGTAGCCCCAGCTGTCATGGAACTTGTGCTGTAGATAAAGCTGGCTTTAAACTCACAGATCCAGTCTGCCTTTACCTCTGAATGCTGGGACTAAAGGTGTACACTATCAAGCAAGCAGATGGTTGTGTTTTTAATTCATAGCTGTGACTTTTAATAACAGGAAAGACTGGGGAAGGCTCCCGATTTACTGAGGGCTTTTGCAGGGACCTGTGCATCCCATCCTTGGCGGGCAGCCTGGAGGGAACCCCCTGCGATCCCTACCTTCTAGTACTGCCCTGCTTGACTCAGTTCTGATTACTGTCATCATTTACAACATTAAGTTTTTGAAAAATTGCAGTCTCCACCCTGAGAACATACACAAATGACTCACGTGTGAGAAGACCGACTTTCAGCACACGCATCACTGCCCAGATTCAGATCAAAACCACAGTGATTCACCACGTCAACCCCAGGGAAGATTACATCAAAAACTTTTTTTTTTTTTTTTTTTTTGGCAGCACTGGGAATTGAGTCTAAGGCCTCAAGCACCTTAACGCAAGTACTGAGCTACAGCCCCAACCCTAACTTTTTTTTTAACAAAAGCAAAATATAAAACAAGGGAAACACAGAGGCTCATGCTGGTAATTCCAGCACCACAGAGGCAAAGGCAGGAAAGGACATAATAAATTCCAGACTAGCTGGGGTTAGAATGAGACCCTGTCTCCAAGGGAAGGATAGAAAGAAAAGGAAGGAGGAACAGAGGAAGGGATGAATGGGCAAAGACATGGAGAAAACAGGAGCTTTGCACACCATTGTCAAGGCAAAAGACTGCAACCATTGTGGGGAACAGTATGGTAAAGCTGGAAAGATGAATCAGTGAGTAGAAGTGCCTGCCACCAAGCCAGGATCTACCTGAGTTCTCTCCCCAGTGCGTACATAATGGAAGGCAAGTATAGACTTACGTTGTTCTCTGATTCCCAAATGCATGCTTTGACACACACAGCCCTTCTCCCCCCAATAAATAAATGTAATAAAGGACAAGAAAAGAGTACAGTCATTCTTCAGAAAATTAAGCATAGTATGTAGTTCAGTGGCAGGGCACTTGCCCAGCAGGTCTGAGGCCCTGGGTTCTGTCTTCAAGACTCCACAGTAAGTAAATATGCAAATAAGTACATGATCCAGCTAATCACTAAATTGCCTATAATCCTTTTTCTTGGTGTATACCTCAAAGAATTGACAGGCAACCTCATTAGATCTACACTGCCTTTAAGTCCTGTGTGGTAATCCCCAATGACTTTGAAGTCCAACTACTTCCTTAAGATCATTCAACTTTTGGAGGATTACCCAAAATGCTTCATTGTGGAAGCAGACAGTGTGGGCTTCAAGCCCATCAGCAGAGTCACACATCCCTTTGAGGTAAGACCTTGGTGCTGATGGACAAGAACACCAAAATAGCCAACAGGAGCTATTTAAAGTGAGAAGAGTCCCTTTTGATTGGCAGTTCCAGGTATAGTCCATCGAGGTGGGGAAGGCAAGGCAGCTGTAGGCAGCTGGTCGTGTTGTGTACACCATCCGGAAACAGACAACAACGAATGCTTGTGCTTCGATCACTTTCTTCTTCTTTCCTTTTCAGTCAGCTTGGGCCCCCAACCATGAGATGATGCCACCCAGATTCAGGGTAGGTCTTCTCTCTTTTGTTGAGCTTCTCTAGAAACACACACACACACACACACACACACACACACGCACGCACGCGCGCAGAGCAGTGTGCCTCCCAAGGGATTCCAAATCCAATGCAGTTGACAATGAAGTTTAACCATCATAGCAGGTGAGCCTAGGGTTGCTACCTTTAAATAGATTGCTTTAGGTGGTCTGAGAATGCCCAGTCTAAATGCCTGAGTCTTTGATAAAAGAACTTCAGCTGGTGGCAGATTTGGGTAGGGAGAGGATTCTGCCTGTGGCTAAAGGGAGACAAGAGCAGAGCATGAAGGTCAACATGGGAAGATCTTGGCATGAAGGCCACTGTCCATTTGTCCAGGGGCCCCTGGATGACTACCATCAAAGAAATGGGGACCTGTAACTGAAAGGATTTGACTGTATCCAATAAGCCAGAGCAAAAGTCAACCCCGGAGGAAGATACACAGCTCTGCTGACCCCTTGATGCTGACCTTATAAAGCCCAAGACATAATAAATGCACTTCAATTGATAGAGGTACAAGATGAACAAGCCTATCTCATTTATCAGCCTCTGAGTTTGAGGTGATCTGTTACAGCAGCAACAGAAAACTCATATAAATATATATGTATGTGATATTTATTGGTTTTTCAGTACTTTCCTAGCGAGAATCATTGCTATGCAGATGTTGCATGGTGCTATTTATCACTTTCCACTTACCCTGCTGAAGCAATCTGTCACTCTCTGAGAATTCAGGCTTGAGTGTCGCAGGCATTGTTTCTGAGGCTCTCTAGGAAGCACACTCCTCTACAGGAGGCTAGCTTCTGGCTGGGAAAAGACTGAGTGCCTTCGGGTTGCTTCAGAGGCACCAATCAATACTCACCATTAGGACAACAACACTGCACATCACTAAACTTTGACCTCCATGCCCCACAAAGGTCCCAAGATGCCAATTGGTACACGGGCCATATGCATAAGTTCATGAATGCAATGCCTTCATAGACTCCCATGAATTAAATCATAGAGACTTTGGCAACGGCAAAATAATGCTGCTAACGTACTAGAAAGTCTAGAGCGTGTGGAGAGGATGCCTGGATTAAAGCAGTTGTGCTTGTGCTTTTAAGAAATATCTTGAGGATGGATTCTGCCTTCAGAATGTTGACTAGATGTCACTACTTGACTGGGTGGTGCTGGCATAAAGTGTCTGGTAAACCAGCCATGGAATAAGCGTGTGTGTACAACCCCAAAACCCAACCACAATCGTGCACACGTGCACACACACACCCTTCCTAAAAACCAGAAGACAGGATGAGAAGACCTCTAAGTGTGTTTCTCTCTGATGTGCGACTTTGGGGATTTTATTTCCCCAGAAGCATGTGTTTGGGGGGATTTCTTCATAATGGTCTATCATCACTTAAATTGTGGTATTCAGAGGAAGAAGGTGACAAAACCCTATTCCTGGACCAGTTTGAGTGGGATCCATTGCCAAACAGCTGTCTGGGGGGATCCATTGCCAAACAGCTGTCTGGGCTAAAACTGAATGGCTAATTCAATCAGGCTTTCAAGATTAGTCATTTTGATGAAGAGGATCATATCTGAATGGCCTGTTGCAGTTTCTTATATCCAATCAGAGTGGCCTACATACCAATAGATCACTGGCGCCTCCTATAAGAAGGGTCTAGCAGGAGAGAAGACCATTGAAAAGGTTACAAATGTCAGAAGCACTAAAAACCATTGAGAGCCAAAGCAAAGCTACCCCTCCCCTCTCCTCCTACTCTCTGTCACTCCTTCGCTTCTCTTGCTGTTTTCTCCTGGAATTTTTTTACCTCTTGATAATTGTCATGCCCAAGGTTACAAGTTCCATTTGCCTTGGGTCCATTTTATATCCAGTTTTAAAGAAAAAAACAAAACAAAACAAAATAAAGAATAGACTCTCCTGACTCATTCCACCTTGCTCCTGAATCTGAATCCATGCGAGTTTGAAATCCCAGGAATGTTTTATGACTAGATCTGGGGCATAGCTGTGTCCCAATTGGCTGACTCTTCCAACTGGTAGTGGTAGGGAATGGTAGTAGTTTCCAGAACAGGGCAGGGATGTAGCTCTGTGGTAGAGCACTGGGCTGGGCCCTCAGCACCACCAAAGACCATCACCAACAGGAATTCAGGCATTTTCTAACCTTACAGTAGCAGAAGCACTTTTGCTTTTGGTTTGTTATTATTGTTCAGTGTTTTTGGTGTGGTTTGGTTTAAACAAGGTCTTGCTATTTATTTCAGACTAGTCCCAAACTGGCAAGACTGCTGCCTCAGGTTCCTGAGAGTTAAAATTATTGGCATGTGCCATTTTGTAGATTCTTTTCCTACCAAAGTGCAAAATTTGATAAAAGACCTTTTTTTTTTACCTTTACTGTCATACTTAACTAAATACCATGTACACAGAAGATCAATGTAAAATATCTGAAAAGAAAAATGATCACATCTACCTGCCTTCAAACATATATGCATTGTTCATTTGTCTGTTTGTTTACTTTGGGACAGAATCTTAAATATCCCCAGGTCTCCAGGAGCTTACTAATTGAGGATGACCTTCAACTTCTAATTATTATAATTATTATTTTTTCTTTCCTTTTTCTTTCTTAGTTTTTCAAGCTATGGTTTCTCTGTGTCTCCGTGTTGCCCTGGCAGCCCTGGAATTCACATTGTAGACTAGGCTAGTCTTAAGCTCAGAGATCCACCTACCTCTGCATCCTGAGTGATGAGATTAAAGGTGTGAGCCACCACTACAGGGCTTCAACATTTAATTCTCCTAGCTTTCTTTCTTTCTTTCTTTCTTTTCTTTTCTTTTCTTTTGTTTTGTTTGTTTTGTTTTGTTTTTCGAGACAGGGTTTTTCTGTGTAGCCCTGGCTGTCCTGGAACTCACTCTGTAGACCAGGCTGGCCTCAAACTCAGAAATCCGCCTGCCTCTGCCTCCCAAGTGCTGGGATTAAAGGCATGCGCCACCACGCCCGGCCTCTCCTACTTTTCTTTCCTTTCTTCCTTCCTTCCTTCCTTTTTAATTGGATATTTTCTTTATTTACAATTCAAATGTTTTCCCCTACCAGATCTTCCCTTTGGAAACCCCCTATCCCATCTCCCCTCCCCCCGCCTCTATGAGGGTGCTCCCCCATTCACCCACTCACTCAGTCTTCCCTCACTGGCATTCTCCTACACTGGGGCATCGAACACCCTCAGACTCAAGAGCCTCTCCTCCCATTGATGTCCAACAAGGCCATCCTCTGCCACATATTCGGCCAGTACCATGGGTTCCTTCATGTGTATTCTTTGGTCCGGTGGTCTAGTCCCCGGGAACTCCGGGGGATCTGGCCTGTTGACACAGTTGCTACCTCCATGGGGCAGCTCCCTCAGCCCCTTCAGTCCCTTCTCCAACTCCTCCATCGGGGACCCCGGCCCCCAATGGTTGGCTGTGAGCATCTGCCTCTGGCAGAGCCTCTCAGGAGACAGCCATGTCAGGTTTCCATCAGCAAGCACTTCCCTGCTCCTTTTCATCTCCCCTGCTTTGGGATCATGCCACTGCTGAAGATGGGACCCTCATGTAAGTTAGGTGAGCATTGTCCCAAGTGAGCATACATGCAGTGATGTTCACCAGGAATTATCAGGGCGCTAAGAACAAAAATGGGGCCAGGGAACCAGGCCTGCTCCTGGACTCTTTCTTCCTGCAGTATATAGATTAATGATAATGATCTTTTATTGCTTATTTTTCATAGGTAGAGTGTAAAGTACTTTATACATTATCGTTTCCTTTCTCCATTACAATAATTCTGTGAAGAAAGTGGCACTCAGTGAAGCAAAGCAGATTGCCTAAGGACACACAGTCCTGAGTTCTAAGCCTCCACCACAGCTCACACATTAAACACCCAGCTTGTCCCTCCTCCTGGGCCACGAGGAGCTGTGAGACAGGCAGATGCAGCTAAAAGGAAAGGGGCTGCCTGGGTCAATGCCAATTTTGTGGAACTAAACAAAATTGTTCCATGCTAACAGCTCTTGAGAGCTTTCTGAACGTGGCCTTGGGCCCTTCATGGTTGTGAGGTTTTCCTACAAATGCCTCTTAATTGAATCTTTCCAGCTTGAGTTGCAGGAGTTAAACAGTTCAACAGCGAAGGCGTTCTCAGAGTCTGGCCCCCCAACCTCCCCCTAAAAATCTCCCTTTTAGCTGGGTGAGAATGTGCCCCCCAGCTCTCTACTTCTAAGCACTGAGGAACGCCCTGGGGTGAAAGACCAGTGGAAGGCCACAGCTGCCATTTCTCACTGAGCCTTCACAGTGAGGACTGAAGTGGATGGTTGGCCTTGACCCTGCCACAGGCTGAGTTAACCAGGGAAAGACATGGGGAGTGTTTAAACTTCACTTCCTGTACCCTGTGGTACCATATGGGCCACAGATAGCCTTTTACTCTGCTATTCTTTGCATTTCTATTATATAGGACTCTCTCTCCTTTTTCCCTTCCTCCTTTTTTTGTTTTTGTTTTTGTTTTGTTTGCCCCCCCCCCCAAGGGTTTCTCTGTAGATCTGCCTGCCTCTGTCTTAAGACTGCTGGGATTAAAGGCGTGGGACACAGCTGCCCAGCCCTGACTTACATTTTCATTTCTAGATAATGGCTCAGACAGAGGAAGCCACGCTCTAGAAGTCATTCTAGAGAGAGAATTCTAGGGAGAGAAGAATTCCAGAAGATCCCTAGAGCTGAGCTTCCAAGTGTTAGAAAGAGAATTTTCTCCTTGTCACAGCTGAAACTGCCTACAGGTGGATAACCTCAAGAACAAGGGAGGAAAAGAAACTGGGGTTTAGTTTAAAAAACAAAAACAACAAAAAAACCAAACAACTCATGGCCAGGGGTGGTGGCGCACGCCTTTAATCTCAGCACTCAAGAGGAACAGGCAGGCAGATCTCTGAGTTTGAAGCCAGCCTGGTTTACAGAGTGAGTTCTAAGACAGCCAGGGCTACATTGAGAAACCATTTCTTGAAAAACCAAACCAAAGGGCTGAGAGATGGCTCAGCGGTTAAGAGCACTGACTGTTCTTCCATAGGATCTGGGTTCGAATCTCAGCACCCATGACTGTCTGTAACTCCAATTCCAGGGGACTGACACACTCACACAGACATATATGTAAGCAAAACACCAATGCACATAAAATAAAAAAAGAAAATTTAAAAAAAAAAAGAAAAACCAAACCAAAAACACATCTAAGGATGGTCAATATTAACCCCAGAGGATGTCATATCTTGGAGTTTTCTATCCATGAAACACACACAGCCTTCTAGGTACAGTTCGAAAAGATGGTGAAGTATTTAAGAACTCTTTTGGAGTATTTAAGAACTCTTTATTTTTGCTTCCCTCTAATGAAATGCCCACCCAGCAAGCTACAATGATTTTAATTAGGTTTGAAGTCGTTTCTTTAAAACATGCTTAGAACAGAATTAATATTTGAATGAGGTGTGCCTGTGTGACTTTATGTGCACCATATGCATACATACCCCTATAGGTGCAGAAGAGAGCATTGGATCTCTCTGCAACAGGTGTTGGACCCCCGAAGGTCTCAACTACCGGTAGTTCCCCCTCGCAAAGACACAGAGATCGAGAGCAATGCAATCAGCAAGAGGTTTATTATTTCCAGTGCATTGGGGTCGTCCTGCACATGAGGCAGAAGCGACCCCGTGGAGCCGGTTAAGGAACCTTATATAGGATTTTAGTGCAGCCGCCATTAGGTACAATGTGATTGGCCGAACAGTGTGATTTTTAAACTGATTGGTCTTTAGGGAATGAGGTAGCAGGGGCTTAGTCAGCCCCTCCCTTCCAGCCTAGTGCTTTCTAACCTGTTTCTCTGGTGTGCTTGGAGGGGGGGAGGGGAGGAATGCCCATCCCACAGGAATTATCTGCTAGCTAGGTGGCCTTATCTCCAGAGAGGGGAGGAGGGGAAGAAAAGCATTTCTTTCACAGGCAGTTGTGAGCTACCAAGTGTGGGCTACCGAGTGTGGGCTGCCAAGAACTGAACCCCGGTCCTCTTCTAAAACAAGCAATCACCCTTAACCCGCTATCAGTGACTCTATAATTAGCATTCTATTTTTTATTTTATTTTATTTTATTTTATTTTATTTTTGGTTTTCTGAAACAAGGTTTCTCTGTGTAGCCCTGGCTGTCCTGTAACTCACTCTGTAGACCAGGCTGGCCTCGAACTCAGAAATCTGCCTGTCTCTGCCTCTCGAGTGCTGGGATCAAAGGTGTACGCCACCATTGCCCAGCCATAATTAGCATTTTAATAACACAGGATTCTGAATTTCTAAAGTTCTTCCTCTGCTCAACTCTTCTGTTTGGGAGAGAACTTGTCAAAGCTGGTACAATGCCTGGTGTTATTTAAGTAGGCAGTCACCTGAGCAGTTTAAGTGACTGTAGGAAGACAAATTGGGGTTGGCTCTAATCTCATCTCTCTATTAGCACTCATCTTAAGCAAACTGCTTAGGCACTCCAAACCTCCTTTTCTTCCTCAGTCCACCTAATGTTGTCCTGAGTTTCTAGGAGCTGATGCTTGCAGAATGGTCAGCATGGAGCCAGGAGCACAGCTGGGGCTCAGGGATGTCAGCTCCTCTTTCCAAGCTGGAAATGCCGAGCCCAGCTGCCTGCCAGGAACTTACTGAACACCCAAGGTGTTCTTTTGTCATATTTTGTTGGAAGCTTGCTCTTTCCTGAGTTCCCTGAGAGATGTTCACGGTCTACCTGATCCTGTTCATGTGGTGTGTACATATCCGGTGAGCACGTAGGACTACCCCACTCTTGAGGTCCCAGGGGCTGTGATGTATGACTGCAGGCTCGTTAACAGAGATGCAGAGCTGGGAAGGATGGACTGTTCAGTGCATTTGATTCAGCTGAATGTTTATGTGAGAAAACAACAGGGTCGACATTCCGGCAGCTGATACAGGGGGGCTAGTGATAGCACATTTCCTGATCTTCCACACAGTTCCTTCTACCTCCAGGTCAAGACCAGACACTATACATATTTTAATGTGTGCAAGTAAAAGAATATAGTCAGTGGGTGACAGATATTGGTTTGAGATGGCCCTGAGTGGGATGCTGATAGCAGAGAGATGTTGGACACACACCTCAGATTCTTCATCTGCTAAATGCAAACACAGCATCTACATCCTTGGACTGTGAGGACTTATTGAGATGATGAATCTAAAGTGCAAGGCACAAGGCAGCGCTTGGCAAACACAGATCGTCACCAGGACCACCGTCATGATTACTGCCCACCTTAGAGTGCTCCTGAGTGTAAGTTACAGTATCTGCCACTCAAGGAACCATTGCCCAAGGTGGGTATACCACAGCTGGCAGATGGTAGAATGTTCCTTTTCTGACTAACAATGGGGAGAAGCCAGTTGTTTGAATAGCTCTCCAAATCTCTAAGACTCCTCCCTGTTTGCCTTTAGGGCTGTGCTTGTCTGTGGAAGTATAACTTCTTATGGCAGACAGTGAAACCATCTCAACCATCAAACTTCCTTCATCTTCCCCTCCTCCCCTTCTTCCTTTTCTTCATCCTCCTGTTTCTCCTTCCATGTTGGAGACTGACCCAGGGGCTCAATGAAGTAAGTAGTATATTGAGCTATATCTCAGCCCCTCCAATTTTGTTTTGTTTTGTTTTTGGTTTTTCTGAGACAGGGTTTCTCTGTATAGCCCTGGCTCTCCTGGAACTCACTCTGTAGACCAGGCTGGCCTCTAACTCAGAAATCTGCCTGTCTCTGCCTCCCAAGTGCTGGGATTAAAGGCATGTGCCACCACTGCCCGGCTAGCCCCTCCATTTTTTATGGAGGTGCTGCAGGACATATGTAATAGCAACTTCAGAGGACAGCTTCCAGGAATCAGTTCTGTCCTTCTACATTGTGGGTTCTGGGGATTGAACTCAGGTTGTCAGACTTGGCAGCAAGTATCTTAACCCTGAGCCATCTCAACAACCCTAAATTATGTATGTATTTATTGAAACTGGGTCTCATTTATCTCTGTATTGACCTCCAAATCATTTCATCATAGAGAATGACCTTGAACTCTTGATCCTCCTGCCTCTGCCTCCCAAGTGCTGAGAGTACAGGCGTATGCCCAGTTTTGTTTGCTTCCTTTGTGGGGTTTTGTCTTTTATCTTCTTTGTAGCCCTGCTAGTCCTGGAACTAGCTCTAAAGACCAAACTGGCCTTGAACTTGGAGATCTGCCTGCCTCTGCCTCCCTGTGATGGGATTAAAGGCATATTCTGATTTGGGACCATGAAAGGCAGCCTGGTTTGTGGTTGAGCTAAGGTTTAAAACCCCAGAGCCCCAGTAGGGGGTCCCCAACGGGGGACAACCGTACAGGGGACAGAAGGCATTTTGCCATGCTCCTGGGCCCCAGACTCCTGACAGGAGGCCGCAGCTTTCCATAGGTATGTGACCATCAGTCACATAGCCCAAACCCCTCCACAGGTAGAGGTGTGGTCAGATAGCCTCAAGACATTCTCATTTTAATGAGGTACCTAGAGACTTAGCCAAATAAACTCCCCTTCCCAGCCACTCCTCCCTGCAAAAGGTAATTTAATCTCAGGTCCACCCTCAGTTTGTAGGTATGGATTCACTCATCAGCCACTCTCCTCTATGACAATAAACACCCTAAAACCATGAACTGTCTCTCTTCATCAGGATCCTCCATGGGAAACGATGGAACAGGCCTTCGTCTAAAGAGCAGAGTCTAGTCTCCCACAGAAGGCCTCTCAGCGCTCCCAACCACGGTCTACCAAACCAAGCCAGCTAGCTTCGAACAAGCCAAAGATGCAGTCCTCAGCAGGACCCAGCCAGGCTCCTCCTCCCATTTCCCCCCTCAGCCCCAGGCTAGACCCCAGTCCGTGGACCCCCATTCCGTTCTCAGCTCTTCCATGGCAGTCAGCATCACCTGGGATGCCCAAGAGCCCGAGAATCAGACAGAGCCATCTCTGTGCAGTCCCCAGGACCCCCCAGGCCATGCTCCCCCACCCCCGGTTAGTGTCCTAAGGCTCCTCACAGCCCGATACCTGTCCAGTGGTGCTGTGGGTGAGCATGGTCAAATTTCCCTTGTCCTGCCTCTCCCAGAGGTCCGAGCCCTGGGGCAGACTTGGGACCTCACACCCCTTAACCCAACATGCCACCACACCTGACTTTGTTTTAATGTCTAAAACAAAAATTTTTTAAATTACCCAGGATGGATTGGAACTTGCCTTTCTCTTATCTCATTCTCAAGAGCAGCTGTAATTATGGGCCAGAGTCACTGAGCCCATGCTTCTTTCTTCCTGTACTGGAAGTCATGTGCCTAGCCCTAGGGTAGGGATCAGCTAGCTGCTTCAGTCCTTCCTATCTACCTTTTCCCCAAGTTAAAAAGAAGACTAGGGAATGAGGTCTGGCTAAAGAGGAAAAGAGTCACAAAGGAAGAGGTGAGCATGGTGGAGCCTCATCTGAACTCCTGACCTCTTCCTTCCGGCTTTAAGCACGGTTGTGAGAGCACATGATGCTTGGAGCTGGAGCTGCTATTTTGTGACCATGAGGATGAGTACAAGGACAAAAGCCACATAGGATTGTGTAACAGAGAAAGAAAAGCCCAGATAAGTAAAGCTCTTGCTGAGCTGTCAGACCCACTCTGAGGCCTCCCATCTTAAGGAACGATTTAACCCATTCTCACTGTCCTTCTGCCTGGTGCTATTGTTCATCCTGCTTCCTCTGTTCTGCTGCATTCCTTGTCTACTTGCCAAGCCTAGAGAAGGACTACTATTCAAATTTTGCCTAGTAATAAAGACATCCCATTCCCATTTTCTTCCTGTACATTTGAGTAATTGAGTGTCTTTAAATAAATTCCACCCTCACCATAGTTAATCTGCCCTCAGAAAGGTCAACAACAGACTCTTGATTGACTTGTCCAACATTTCATTGAATTTTGTATTCAAGCTGTTCCACTGGACAACTTGATCGTGCTCTTCCCCCCCCCCAACCCACCCCCCCGGGCCAGGGATTGAACCCAATGTCTCATGCATACCAGGCAAGCGTTATACTGCTGAGCTCAGTATTAACCTGAACTTTGTTTTAAACTGAACTTTAGAGATCAGAGTCTCTAAACTCTCTAAGCTAGCCTTAAACTCAAGATTCTTCTGCCTCAACTTTCTGATTATCCGTGTATGGCATCATGCTCAGCCTGGTTATTATTCTGTTTTTAGTTAGTTCTCTCTGTGTGTGTGTGTGTGTGTGTGTGTGTGTGTGTGTGTGTGTGTGTGTGCTCGCGCGCTCGCAGGAACAGAGGTGCATGTGAGGGGAGTGCATGTGCATATATGTCATGCCTGTCATTGTCTTCTGTCATTCTTCAGGCACTGTCCATCTTTTCTTTCATGTCTTTTTCTTTTTAGACAATGTCTCTCCCTGACCTAGAAATCACCTCTAGCTGGTCATCGAGCCCCAGGGATCATCCTGGTTTTCTCTACGCTGGGATTACAAATACAAGCCACCACATCTGTTTTTTGTTTGTTTGTTCATTTTTTTTTGGTTGGTTGGTTTTCTCTGTGTAGCCCTGGCTGCCCTGGGACTTACTCCATAGACCAGGCTGGCCTCAAACTCAGAGATCTACCTGCCTCTGCCTGCCAAGTACTGAGACTAAAGATGTATGCCACCATACCTGGATTGTTTTTTATCTTCCTTCCTTCCTTCCTTCCTTCCTTCCTTCCTTCCTTTTTGGATTTTTCAAGACAGTTTTTTTCTGTGTAGTTCTGGCTATTCTGTAACTTACTCTGCAGAACAGGTTAGCCTCCAATTCAGAGATCTACCTTCCTTTGAAGTGCTGGGATTAAAGGTGTGTACCACCACACCCCACCTTTGTTTTTTGATTCCAGGAACCAATTTAGGTCCTTGCTCTTTCAAGGCAAGAGTCGTATTTTCATTTCTTTAGAACTCAGAGGCAACCTGTTTGACTCAGCTTTCTGAGTTTGGGGATTACAGATATGAGCTACTACTCCAGGCTCCCTACCATGTTCTCAGTTACTTTTTTACATGGATTTATTCATTTTTGTATGTGTACATATTTGGGTGAGCATGTGCACACAGCTCTGCATCTCTGCATGTGCAGGTGTGTGGATGTCAGAGAGCTTCTTGTGGGGATCAGTTCTCTCCTTGCTTCACGAGAGTTCTGGTGTAGAACTCAGTCTTTAGACTTGGTAGCAAACGCCTTTACCCACTGACCCATCCTTTCCAGCCCCTGGGCTCTCATTCTTATGGTGAACTCCCCCATTAAGTGAGCAAGATAATTCTTTCTTTCCAGCTCACTGGTTCCTCTTCTGTTCCTCTTCTGTGCCCCTTCGTTTCCTGCCTCCTAGCCACACACAAACCCGGACAATCTGCCTTTGACCTTTGCCCCTCATTAAATGCTTTCTCTGCAATGCTGCCTCCCAGTCTAAGACTGTGGTGACAATCTGTGGATGTCTGTGCCCTCTGTCCTTATCTTTTTCTCTCCATTTTCTTTTTCATGTGTATGTATGATTTACTTGTTTACGTGTGTGTGCTTGTTTGCATGCATCTTTCTTTACAAGTGTACGGACACATGGTGGGGTGGGTACATGCATGTGGAGGCTCAAAGGTGATGTCAGGAATCAGCCTCAATCACTCCTCCACTTTAGTCAGTGTCTCTCAATTAAATCTAAAGCTCACCAGTTTGATTGTCTCCCCCTTTCCAGGCTGGAATGATAGGCCTACCACCATGCCCACATGGCATTTGCATGTGTCTGGGGATCTGAACTGTGGTCTTCATGCTTGCTGGGCATGCCATAAATTCGCTGAGCCATTCCCCTGCCTCTCTCATTCCCGACACATTTTCAAGGGAAGTCTTCTTTCAGCACCAGATCCACAGCCAGTTGGATGCCCACCCTCACCAACCATCAACACCACATTTCCTAATCTGAACTCTGTCCCCTGCAGACTCCTTGTCTTTGTTGTTCCTCATCACAGCCAGAAGCTCAGGTCCTAAACTACCTCCCAACACATACACATAATCTAGTTAATCACCAAAAATGATAAAACGTGCTGTCTTAGTTAGGGTTTTATTGCTATGAAGAGACACCAGGACCGAGGCAGCTCGTATAAGGGATAGCATTTAGCTGGGGATGGCTTACCATTTCAGAGGTTCAGTCCACTATTGTCGTAGCAGGAAGCATGGCAGCAACCAGGCAGACAGGGTGCTGGAGAAGGAGCTGAGAGTTCTACATCTTGATCCGAAGGCAGCTGGGCAGAGCTTAAGCCTAGGACCTCAAAGCCCACCCCCACAGCAGCACATTTCCTCCAAGACTATTCCTATTCTTAAAGAGAGCGTATCTCCTAATAGTGTCACTCCCTGTGGGCCAAACACATGAGTCTAAGGAGGCCAAACCTATCCAAACCGTTACAAGAGCTCCTTGCCGAAAGTCTTTTTCAGCTACCCCTTGTTCACTGCCACAGCCTTGGTTGATCAGTTCTCAACTGTGAAAGTTTTCATCTTTTTCATCCCTAACCCTAGCCACTGTGTAGTCAAGGACAACCTCAAACTTTGGGTTTTCCTGCCTCTATTTCCTCAGTATTGTAGGCTTGCATTGCACACCCAGTTTATAAAGTACTAGGATCAAACACAGGGCTTCACGCAGGCTAGGGAGGCACTCTACCAGCTGAGCTACATCTCTGTTCTTTCTACAAAACTTTTATCAAGTATCCTAGTCAAATCTTATTTTTATCCTATAATAGTCTACCCAGGACTCTGCCCACCAGTGCTCAGCACGTTGTGTATCAGTGCCATCCATGACTCTACCTTAATAAACACCTGTTGGATAAAATCATGCTCATTCTATCTTGAAGCCCCTTCTGGGATCAGAAGGCTCAGGCCCAGCTCTGTGCCCAGGAATCTGGGGGTTTCCTTCACCCCTGTATAGGCACAGCAGCCCAGCTCTGCCATACCCACCCATCCAAGAAGAATCTGTCACTCAGAGTTAGTGGCAGCTGAGGACTCCTCCTCTAGTATGTCACATTGCCCTGCACTCCCAATCTTGGGCACAGAATCCAGAGATGGATTAAGGAAATGATGTCATCTCCCTAGCCTCTCCAAGTATGAAAAATCACCTCGGTAGCTTGTCTCTCGCTATAAGCTGAGATGCAAGAGATAGCCCGGATTCTATAGGGGCAAAGATACTACTGAATCCAGGAAAAGTGTACATGCTCTGGCAAAGGGCCCAGTGTTGGAGAAGCTGGGTTGCTAGTGGTTAATATATATCCCTTAGTCCCAACAGCCTGGGGAGAGGATGCTAAACCCATATTCATATTTGATGTCCAACCCTTTGCCTGAATCTGGAGAGTAAGGACACAGCGCTTGGCTTTAAGGTCAGCTCCATTTGAATAACTGAGCCAGGTGCAGACACGTACAGGCTAGACCTTTGTACTGTGCATGTTGCAATCCTGATGCTCTGTAAAGTTGACTGATGGTGAAAGAGAATGAGCTGCTCTCTTCTAGCATCTTCCATGGGGAGCCTCGGACAGTAGACTTGGCCCCAAGCCTGCTCTTCCCACCAGAGTCAGGAAACAGTAGCAGCTGCAGTTGTTGCTAGGTATGAAGGATCAGTGGCTGGAGAGCTGAAAGAGTCTGAGGGGGTGGGGTGTCAGGAAGGAGGTCATGAAATCGACCTTGCTTAGGCTCTGCCCACCTTAGGATTGCCCAGAGACATTCTGCAAAGGGTCAACTGTCAGGCTTTTGGTGACAGCCCTGATCGACGTGATTCGTATGACCAAAGGAGCCTGAAAAGCAACTGTTGTCGTGTATTAAAGGGGGATTTATCAGATTCTGTCTGTGGTTTCCTCCAACAGTGTACAAAGGGGGATGGGGGCTTCCAACTTTTTGAGTTTAACGCCAAGCATATATGTTATTTTTGAATTTCTTTTTTGTTTGTTTGCTTGCTTTTCATTTTTGAGAAATTTGTCAGACAAAAACAAACAAAAAATCAATGAAAGCCTAGTGTAAACAGAAACTCTCCAAAATGTGACAAAACACAGCTTGGAAAGATGACTCCTTGTTAAAGGCTGAAAGACAAAAGGTAAGGAAACAGCTACCTTTTCTTTACCCACAGAGAAGTTAAAGAATATGTTGGAGAGGGGGCCATTTCATTCATGAACAGAAATCCTGCTGTTCAGTTTTCTTAACTCCTTTCCCTCCCCTCCCTCTCCCCCTATCTCTCTCCTCCCCTCCCTTTTTCTCCCCTCTCCTCCCTTCTCATTTCCTCTGCACTCATGCATCCAGACTAACTTCATATTCTCTGTGTAATAGAAAACATCCTTGAACTTCGGATCTTCTGTCTGTACTCCCCTTGTGCCAGGTTACCAGCGTCTACCACTACACACAACTGGGTCTAGTGCTCAGGATTGAGTCCAGGGCTTTATCCAGCTAATTACCAACTATGCTACATATTCAGCCGCCCCCTGCCCCCCCCCCCCAAAGTGCTTCTGAGGCATGATAGAGAGGGGAATCTTCAGAACAGAGCCCTTGCTGCCAGCCAAGCACCTCAGATTTGGGTCTTGCTGGATGATCTTCTAAGCCTCCCAGTCCAGACTCCTGGCCAAAGTCAAGGGAAGCAGTGGCCTTCCAGTTGTTCATTCCAGAAAACATTTTTTCAGTCCTCTTCCGACCCATCCCTCTTTAGCAATGAGAGATTCTCTTATGACTTGGCCTCAGGGTCCCTCTGTCCTGGTCATTTCCAGCTTCTCCTCTATTTTCTAGAATTTTCTGGGTGGCACCCTTTTGCTTCACTTCCTTGGCCAAGATTACAAGGTTGTATGGGAGCTTTGTGTCTCTGCTCTTTCCCAGTTGTCCTCTGTCACCTCTGGAGGGTAGGCTTACTGATCCATCCATTCCACCAAAGCCATGAGTAACTAAGAAGCCTCCACTGATGGTCATAGAAAGAGAGGTGAGGCTGGAATGCCAATGCAGGCCTCTGGATCCCAAACCAAGATTCAGCTATTAAGCTGGACCTTAGGAGATCCTCCCTTGCAGTGAATGTTCTGTAGGGTCTGTGCGTTTGGCTCATTTTCTTTCTTTGTGCTTGGAGCCCTGTTGTAGCTTAGCCTCAGAGCTTCCCCTCAGTTAACTCTTGTTTATCGTCAACCCAATCTGTCCTGTGGTCCTTATTTACTTATCTCTATTTTTATGTGCTGTTATGTGCCTGCATGTGCACAGCACCTTGCAGAAATGTGGCCGTGGGCCCCAGGATTGTTGTTACATTCTTTTGTTGTTGTTGTTTTGTGTTTTTTTGGTTGTTGTTGTTGTTTGTTTGTTTGTTTTTTCTTCGAGACAGGGTTTCTCTGTGTAGCCTGGCTGTCCTGGAACTCACTCTGTAGACCAGGCTGGCCTCGAACTCAGAAATCCACCCGCCTCTGTCTCCCAAGTGCTGGGATTAAAGGCGTGTGCCACCACTGCCTGGCCTGTTGTTACATTCTTGATGATTGATTCCCCCATGACAGAGGGGGAATTTTTCTGAAAGTGTCTAGAGACCATTTTTTCTTCCTTCTAAAGGACACATGAAAGATAGTCAGTCCCCTGTTTCTTACGGTGACACCTTTTGACAGTGACACTGTTTGCATCTTTAAGTTGCCACAAATAAGAGAAGAGTTGAGGCTTAGGTTCTTCCCAGCCAGTGTGTTAAGAAATGTGCTCTCTCATGGTTCACAGAGAATTCATTTGTGTGTGGGGGGGGCGGTCTTTGTCATGGCATTATCATGTTGTTGTCCCTTGCATTCCTAGTGACACATCAGAACTGTGTGGTGTGCCTTCTTCCATTTGCGTCCCAGGCTTTATTACACTAGGCGAATGCTCACCTGCAGCCCCAAGGCCCTAATCACATCTATCACTCCAGCAATTCACCTCATAAGTTTACCTGTCTAAACACCTCCTGATGCCATCTCTGTTAATACCACCCCCCAGTCACACTCCCGCCCCCTTGTATTATCCCTAAAACTCCTCAATCAATCCAAGAGATGTTCAGCATGAACCCTTCATATATATGTGTGTGTGTGTGTGTGTGTGTGTGTGCCAATGACCCTCAAACCACTAGCATCTATCCACATTGCTGTCAGAGAGACTTTTAAAAAACTCGGTGTGAATCCTGTATCTTCACTGATTATAACTGTGACTGCTCTGCCATTGTCTTCAGAGCAGAATCAATCTGGTGTTGTGGTTCAGAACATGTTCTGAGGCTGGGCTGACTGCCTTGCTCTGTCTCTTCCACTCCATACACGTGCCAAGTATCCAGCACAGGATTGCCCTGCAATGCCAAACCACCGCCCTGTCTCACCACACTGTATGTGCTGCTGACCTGGCCTGCTCCTGCCTCTGTTGGTCACTCCACCTGGTCCTGAGTTCTAACTCACGTTCCTTTCCTCTGATACAACCTAGTAGTTATTGAGAAAGAGATCAGATAGAAGAGACCCAAGTTCCAACGCCCTACCCCTCCTCCTGGAATGCGCCCAACCTCCCTTCCGGTAATTGTGCTAGGTCTCGATATACCTGATCACAAGGCGATCACAAGGTGACTCCAACACCCTACCCCTCCTCCCGGAATGCGCCCAACCCCCTTTCCGGTACTTGTGCCAGATCCCAACTCTCCAGACGCAAAGGAGCTGCAAGAACAAGATAACCCTCTCACTGGCCCGAACCAATGAGTTTAAAGGTTAAGAGTGCTATCCAAAGGTCGGCCCCGGCAGTGGTGGCACTCGGGAGGCAGAGGCAGGTGGATTTCTGAGTTTGAGGCAAGCCTGGTCTACAGAGTGAGCTCCAGGACAGCCAGGGCTACAAAGAGAAACCCTGTTTCGAAAAACCAAAAAAAAAAAAAAAAAAAAAGAGCGCTATCCAATGCGCCGGGTTACTGTGCTTGTATTCTAGCCTCTAAAATGTATTAAAATACTTGTGTAAAAGCCCACGGGGTCACCTCTCCTCACGGTGCAGGGCGGCTGCAGAGCTCTGGTTAATAAACCTAACCCTCTTCCAAATTGCAGCGACAGCGGCCTCCGGCCTCCGTGTCTCTTGGAGAGGGGGCTCTCACTGAAAGAAAGGCTGATCGAGTCTTTCATTATGAAATTCCATTTGGTAGAAAACTCTTTCCTTTTTGTCCTCTTGATTTTTTACTGTGACCTCCATTCTGTTTCAATCTCCATGTGGAGTGTCTACCTGGTCTCAGGGCATCTGTTCATCACACATTGCCATAGAGATATTACTGGCGTGTTTTTTGACCCCTAAGAACCTGAGCGCGATCTTGGCCGAGCCCACCCAGAGCAGAGCTTCTGCAAGCTCTGAGTGAGTCTTTGGCTTCTACATATCCTGCTCCAGGGTCTTGATGTTTGCTGGCTGCTTCCAAACCCCACCCCCAACCCTGCCCTTCGCACCCCCTGCCTTCCCTCCTTCCTCAGCACCTGAGAGTTGTTTTCTTTCTCCATAAAGCCCTTCCTTCTTCCCAAGGTTTGTTGATCCCAACCCCTTCTGTTCTGTGACTGGGAAGAGGGTATTACTGCCAGGTAAGGGGGAAAGGCCAGGAGAGCAGCAACCACCTTCACAGGTGCTGCCAGCTGTCTCTGTCTGCCCACAGGCCAGTTTACCTCTCAGTGGTGGATTCAGCTACCCGAGTCCATGTGCCATCTGCAGCACACTTTATCCCAGTAGTCTCAATCCCTGGTGTAGGGACTTCAAGCATGCCTGTGAACACTCCAAAATGCTAACAGAGTCAGCTTGAATGAGTCTCTTGTTTGTGTGATCTTGGGCTAGGCTTTATTATCTGTTTCCTGGCATGACGTGTGGAACCTAGGACCCATGTCTGTTTCTTGGCATGGAGAGGGGCTGCAGAGGAGGCAAGCAGCAAAGTGCTCTTCAAAGTCCTATGCTTGAGGCCTTCTCCCCTTTAAGCCTTCCTGGATTCAGGCTCAGGTGTACCAGCTCCTCTCCTAGCCCAGGTGACTCTTCCCCATGTAAACCTATCACATGAATTCATAGGGGTGTACACACGCACACGCATGCGCACACACTCGAGCCAGCATGTATGCTATGGCGTTTTTGTAGATTCTGTTTCTTCCTTCTGCTTTTACATAGGTTCTGGGGATCGAGCTCAGGCCATTAGGCCTGCACGAGAAGTGCCTATACCCACTGAGCCATTGTACCATCCTCAGATTCATAGAATTTCTGCCCTTGTTCCTCCAGCTTGGGTCTCTCTCCTACCTCTAGCTAACCATAGTCAGCATTCTTGAGTTCCAGGGCTCTGGTGTGTGGTGACTTGATAGAACTTGAAATTCTGGTTTCACCACACCCTGGCTGGCTGCATGGATATGGGACACCAGAGTCTGAGCCCTCCAGTTCCTCATTTGAGCTACGATCAGGGAATGATCACAGCTAACTTACTAGAACCTTCAGAGCCCAGACAGCAGGATTCAGCTCCTGGCCTAGTTACTTTCAGCGTATGTGACTCAGACAAGTGATCCTTCCTCCTTTCGCCTTCCCTCCTCCTCTCTCTCTTTCTCTCTCTCTCTCTCTCTTTTTTTTTTTTTGGCCTTGGTTTCCTTATTTATAACAAGGGCATCATAATAGAAGCTGCCTCTCAGGGTTATTGTTTGCATCTACTGTGTTAAAACACCCTAAGTATGCTCAGCTAGGCAGTGCATACCTGATTCCAGCACTAGACAGCCAGAGATAGGATCAAGTCTGTCTTTCTTTCTTTCTTTTTTTTGAGACAGGGCTTTTTCTTTATAGCCCTAACATTCCTGGAAATCAGAGATCCTCCTGCTTCTGCCTTCTAAGGGCTAGAATTAAGGGTGTGCAGCTGCCACCTGCTAGCATTCTGTCTAAGCTCCACCCCACAGTTGCCTGGCAACAGCCAGATGGGCCTGGCCTACTAGAAAAGGGGCTGCCTGCCCCTCCTCTCTGATCTCTTCTCTCTTGCTTCTTGCTTCTCTCTTACATCTCTTACCTCTCCCCCTCCCCCTCCCCCCTCCACGTGGTCATGGCCGGCCTCTCCATTTCTCTACTCTCTACTCTTTTACTTCTCTCTCCCTCTCTCTGCCTTTCTCTGCCTCTACTACCCTCTTAACTCCCCTCCCCATGCCCTAAGTAAACTCTATTTCTATACTATACATTCGCGTGTGGCTGGTCTCTGGGGGGTTGGGGGGAAGGGGTGTCTGGGCTTGGGCCTGCTGAGGCACACCCTTCCCCCCACACCTACCTCCCCATAACCCCATATAACATATCTCTCTATATTTTTTATTAACACATCACCACCTCTGCCACCACCACTGTCACCAGCTAGGAGGATCAAGTTTTAAACCAGGGGCTGGAGAGCTGGCTTAACAGAAAATGCTAAATCCTAAGGACTAGGGTTTGGATCCTAGGACCCAAATCAGGAGGCTCACAAGTCCTATTAGCTCCAGTGCCAAGGGGTAGAAAACCGTCTCTGTCCTCTGAGGGTACCCACACACACATATGCATGTACATTCACATAGACACATGTATATATGCACAAAGATAAAATGTAAAAAAGATTTTTAAATCCAGGGACCAGCAAGATCACTCAGTGGAGAAAGATACTTGTTGACAACCTGAAAAGATGAAGTCCTTCCCCAGAACCCACAAGGTAGACAGTGAGAACACATTCCTGCAGGTTGTGCTGTGACCTCCACACACAGGCCTAGCACACACCTTTACCCAGATACATCTAACACAGACAGGTAGAGTTAAATTTTAAAAGAGAGTTGAAGCCCAACTTAGACTACACAGAAAGAATCTGCTACAATAGAACAAAACCTCTTGTGCTTAGTACCCACCAGAGCAAACCCTGTTATCTATGGGGGATTGTTAACCCCAGGGGCATCTCCACCCACAAACTCAGACCATATATGTTGGTTTGCTAGAGTTACTGTAACAAAACACCACAGACCAAACACTTTAGGAACGAACATGGGTTTTCTCACAGCATTGGAGTAGGAGGTATAGATTGAAGGTATTTGGCAGATCCTGACTCTCATGTGCCCCTCTATGCCCTCACAAGGCCATCCCTTCACCGGTAGACTTTTGAGATCTCTGAATGTGGCCCCATGTTTCCTCCTCTTCCTCCTCCTTCAGCTTCTTCTGTGCAGTCCTCATCTCCCTCCCCCATCCTCCACTTCCTTTTAGCCCCTTCCCCCTTCACCTCTTCTTTCCTTCTCATTTTCTTCCTCCTCCTTATCTCTCTCCTCAGTCTCTCCCTTCTCCCCCCCCCCCTTTTCTTTTTTGGTTTTGTCTTTCTAAAACAGGCTCTTGTCATGTCACCTAGACTGGGACTCAATATGTGCTGTCAGGATATCAGGCAGGTGCTACCATGCCTGACTTTGAAATTTTTTTTCTTAAGGAGACACTGTGGGGCTGGAGAGATGGCTCGGTGGTTAAGAGCACTGACTGCTCTTCCAGAGGTCCTGAGTTCAATCCCCAGCAACCACGTGGTAGCTCACAACCATCTGTAATGGGATCTGATGCTTTTTTCTAGTGTGTCTGAAGACTGCTACAGTGTACTCATATACATAAAGACATAAATAAATAATTCTTTTTTTTTTAAAAAAAAAGGAGACGTGTGTGTGTTTGTGTGTGTGTGTATGTACACCTTTAATACCAGAACTCAGGAAGCAGAGGCAGGCAGATCTCACTGAGTTAAAGGCCAGCTTGGTCTACAGGCCAGTCAAGACTACACAATGAGACCTTGACTCAAAAGACTTTTTTTTTTTAAGTAGGACAATTGCTGGTCTGACCTTATTGGCTTCGTTTTAATTTAATTACCTCTAAAGATGCCACCTCCAAATATGTTACCCTCTGAGGTGGCAGGGTGAGGTCTTCAACATAATGATCAGGAGGAGATGGAACAGCACACCATGAGATAGACCCTGATATTAGACATTCTGTTCTAATTTTTAAGTGTTATTACTGTGTGTATGTGCATGATGTGTGTTGAGAAGCGGGCATGCTACCATATGCATGTGGAAGCCAGGACAACTTGGAGTCAGTACAAATTTTACACCTTAGGGTGGCTTTGGGAATTGAACTCCTGGTCACCAGACTTGTGTAGAAAGACCTTTACGTGTTGGGGCATCTCACACACTCACTGGCTCAACAACAGATGTTTTCATGACCACAGTGAGCTTGTGAATGGCAGGATATTTGATTTATAGGGTTTCCATTCTGTTCTGGTAGAAAGAGTCAACAAGCAGAAGGCAGGATAGATATCAGCCTGGCTATAAACTCACGTCTGTGGGAATTTCCTTCTTAAATGATACCCTACTAGAGCCAGCTGGTTCAACCTAAAGAGGGTCTCGTTGGGGATTCACATAGGACGGTGAATGTGAGGATCACAGCGACTCGTGTAACAGTCCCTAAACCAACTGAACTATCTCAACTCTTCTCTCTGTCTCCAGAGTGTAGCAGCTCTGATTCGAAGGTAGGGGAAATCAAGTATCCAGTGGGGAAGTAATTGCTGGGGTTTGGGTCGTGTGTGTATGTACCCCTTCTGCACATACATCACAGGTCCAAACCAAGGAGTACAAAGTGGCTGCTCTGCACAGGCAAAAACTAGCCATCAGACAGGCTCCCAACACAGGTTTACCAGGATCAGGAAACATTTATGTGTATAAAATTTATTCTAAATTACATGAGATGTGTGTGTCTGTGTGGAGCTATTAGTCCTCTGTAAGATCAATGGCTGCTTTTCCCCCTCCTTCTTCTTTTTAAATTTGGCTTTTTGAGACAGGGTTTCTTTGTGCAGCCTTGGCTATCCCGGAACTAGCTCTATAGACCAGGCTGGCCTCGAATTCACAGAAATCCACCAGCCTTTGCTTCCCAAGTTCTGGAATTACAGGAATGTGCCACTATCGATGGCTTTTTTTTTTTTTTTTTTTTTGGCTGTTTGTTTTTTTAAGACAAGGTTCTTTGTGTAGTCTTCCTTGTCCTGGAATTCACTCTGAAGACCAGGCTGGCCCTGAAGTCAAAGATCTGCCTACTTCTGCCTTCCAAGCACTGGGATTAAAGGTGCCTGCCACCACTGCCCACCTTTGATGCTTACTCTGAACAGCTGAGCCATCTCTTCCAGTACCAATATTTGTGGTTTCACCCTGAAGAGACGGACTACGGAGACCTTGCATAGGTTAGGGATTGATCTAACTGAGGCAACAGACAGTGGAGAAATGACAGACACACAGACACACAGACACACAGACACACATACAGACCCCGCTGTCAGAAAGGATCCACAGGAATTTGGCATGTGTCTGCAACCCCTCAGGGACTCTTTAAAACAAGCAGGCTCTTTGTGATGCTCCTGAAGAGGCACACAGAAGAGACAACAGAGCTGGGGATCAGGGGCTGCATGGGATTCAGACTCTGTCTGACTTCAAGCAAGTCAGTTTGTTCAACTGTCTAGTGAAGAGACAGCAATTCTTTCTTTTAAAATTTACTGTGTACGAGAAAAGAAGAGGCAGAGGGACAGATGGCAGGAGAGAGAGAGCAAGGGAGAGAGAGAGCAAGAGCAAGAGAGAGAGAGAGAGAGAGAACACAGAGAAGGAGAGTGCTGACACACTCACTACAAACAAGCATATTTTAGGGATCCATTGGTCTGCCCACATTGCTTTTGAGGCAGGACCTCTCTGTATTTCTGCTGCTTCACAGCATATGAGAGAACTACCAGCTGACTCTTTTATCTCAATCTCCTATCTCCATATATGAGGTCTGGAGTTACTGATGGGAGCCACAAAGTCTGGCTTTTATGTGGGTCCTGGGGATCTACCTCAGATCCACAGACTTGCCAGGCAAGTGCTTTTGCCTGCAGAACCATCTCTGTCTCAAGAATGGTGATTCCTAACCTACTGGGTTATTTGAGGCTTTAAGAGGGAATACATGTAAACATGGTTTTGTCTTGCCTTCAATTTTTACTGAGCATCCACTGGGCAGGGGGACATTTTCTACTCTAGTCTAGACACTATGGATATAGATGGAAGAAAGAAGAGCTGTTGTTTCTGTAGACACTCAGTTCTGGTCAATCCCCAGCAGGCAGGCGGGCGGTTGGTCGGACATTCATTCTGGTGGAAGTTGTTGGGTGCAGGTTCTAAGGGAAAAATGTAGCAGTTTGAAGGGTGTTGGTGACTTGAGCCCGTGCTATGTAAGATATTTAAGGATTTTTGAAGGGGGATTTAGCAGGCACCAGGAACGATGGAGAGAGAACCAAGAGTGAACAGGCAGAAAGGCCTTAGGAGGCCTGTGCTTGGCAGAGAATGGCAAGGCCCTGGGGTGCCCAGAGTCAAGCTGGGACTGCAGAAGTAGTGTGGGTAGGAAGATGAGGGCCTGGAGCACCACAGGTGAGACCCTGGGTCTTAATCTAAGTGTCACGAGAAGTCCTAGGAACGTCCCTAGCAAGGCAGTGCCTGTCATAGTCAGAAATAAGGATCCCCTAACTGCTGTTTAAGCAGCCTGGGGAGTCAGAAAGTAGACAGCCAAGTTTCCTGCTGCCCATCTCTGAGGCACATGGGCATTGTCCTTCCCATTGATGACTGTGGCCATGGGACTCTGCCTGTTAAACTGTAAGTATGGGTCACCCATGTCTCTTCAAGGTCCTCTAGGACTTCTTTTTCAGTGACCATCTGTACTCAAGGACAAGGCACCTCATACATCGGATTAATCGGCCTTAATCTGATCACTGAATTGTAAGAGATTGTTTAGTTCCACCCTTTCCAGAAAAATCTTAAGTGGAACCACACAGTAATTCTACAGAGACTGGCTTCGATCACTTAGAGTAAAGCATTTGTTTTGTATCCCATTGCCTGGGCGGTAGTTTGTCCTTTTAACTGCCGAGTATTATTCCACGCTGTGGATGTACCACAATGTGTTAATGATCCACCAGCTCAGGGCATTTGGACTGCTGCCAGTTTTCAGTGCCAATAAAAAGGCAGCTTTAAATATCTAAGTATAATGTTTTGTATGAACATATGCCTCCCCGTCTCTTGGTAAATCCTTAGGAGTGGGATTGCTGGCTCGCACGGCAAGTGTATGTTTAACTTGGTAAGAAACCGCCAATCTGTTTTTTCCAGAGGAAATGTACCATATTGCACTCCCACTGGGAATGAAGGAGGGTAGTGCCACATCCTCCCCAGCACTTGGCATTGCCAGGTTTTTCGACTTAAGCCACTCTGAGGCTCAGGGGTATATCGCTATGGCTTTAATGTGTGGGTTCCCTACCAAACCCTGATGTTGGCCATGTTTCTTCTGCCATCTCTGTATCTCCTGGTGAAATGTCTGTCTGCATCTTCTGCTCATGTTCTCATTAGGATAACAAATGCATCATCTATGCATTCTGTGAATATTTGCCCCTAGTCTTTGGCTTATTTCAGATCTGTCTTTTTTCTTTCTTTTGTGTGTGTGCACACTTTTTTTTTTTGGACTTGGGGTCTCATGCAGCTCAGGCTGGCTTTGAACCCACTATGTACTTGAAAGGGACTTTGAATTTCTGATCCTCCTGCTTTACCTCTCCAGTGCTGGGCTTATAGGTCAGAGTCATCATGTCAGATCTATATAGTACAGGAGATGGAATCCAGGGCTTCCTAAGTGCTTGGCAAGCGCTCTACCACCTGAGCTACGCCTTCTGCCTTCTCTTCGTTAACAGTCATTTTCAAAGAGAACACAACTTAATTTTGTTTAGGGACAGGGTCTCACATAGCACCAGCCGGATTAGAACTCATTGTGTTCCTGAGGATGACCTCCAGCTTCTAATTACTCTCCTCTGCCTCTTGAGGGTTGGGGTTACAGATGTGTGCTGCTGTGCCTGATTTGTGCAGTGTTGAGGATGGAACTGGGGCTTCCTGCATGCCCCATGGGACCGCTCTGCAAATCCAGTTACAACCTCGGCCCAGAACCTTCTCTTTTCTGTGCCATTTTTTCTTTCTTTCTTTCTTTCTTTCTTTCTTTCTTTCTTTCTTTCTTTTTTTGGTTTTTTGAAACAGGGTTTCTCTGAGTAGCCTTGGCTGTCCTGGAACTCACTCTGTAGACCAGGCTGGCCTCGAACTCAGAAATCCACCTGCCTCTGCCTCCCAAGTGCTGGGTTTAAAGGCATGCGCCACCACTGCCGGGCTCTGTGCCATTTTCTAAAAGCTTTTCATCTCCAGCTATGAGATTCTCTTATTTCTATTTTCTTCCATATATTTTAGACTTTTAGTCCTTGTTTTGTTTTGAGACAGAATCTCTTTACATAGCTCTGGCTGTCCTGGAACTCACTATGTAGACCAGGCTAGCCTCAAACTCAGAGATATACCTGCCTCTGCTTTCTGAGTGCTGGGATTACAGTTGTATGCCATCACACTTAGTCTGATTTCATTTTAGTAAATTGTGTGCCATGTAGCTCAGCAGATTTTTTGGTCCATTGTTGCTGTTGTTGTTTTGCTTTTTAAAACTGGGTATGAGAATGTGTGTGTGCCACATGCTTGCAGCTCTCAGCACCTGCTCCATTGTGACTTGTGGCTTTTCCTGCTGTTCGATGCACATGTTAATGCAAGGTCCTGTCTGACAGCACTCACACAGGTGACACTGCAAGATCTGGGTAAGCTTCAGCACAGATGGTCAGGGACACTCCACCTACCTCTGGCTTGGGCTTCTGCTCTAGAAGCTGGTCTTGTCTCCAGTATGATGCTTTAGATGTGTTCAGTGATATCCGCACATGCTCTGGGTCCTTAAGGGAATCCCGTTGGTTCTTCTCAGTTTCTGAGACACTCCAGGTGGTTGGTTGGTCCCTCCAAGAAACAATTTTCTCTAACCCCCTAAAGGAACAATCTGTACAAAGTAGGGCATTAATCGTTAGCCATTACGATTGGAATCTTAACCTTCCTAAGTCTTTGCCCTTCTGGGCTGGCTTTCCCAGTCATCTGTGGATAGTTTTTTTCTCCTCCCTTTCCCTTCAATCACCCTGGCCCTGGAAGGTTCATTAAAGCAGTTGAGAGCTCAGCCTAGCAGTAGAACTGGTGGTCACCTGAATGCACTTTAAGAAAATCTTCTCTCTCTCTCTCTCTCTCTCTCTGTTTTTTGAGACAGGGTTTCTCTGTGTAGCTCTGGCTGTCCTGGAACTCACTCTGTAGACCAGGCTGGCTTCGAACTGAGGATTAAAGGCATGCGCCACCACTGCCTGGCTAAGAAAATCTACTCTCATACACTATTGCCATTAGTCCATTGAAGCTGGGAGAAGCAGGAGTGGGGCACACATCTGTGATCCTGCAGTTGGGAGGTAGTATTAGGAGGTCTATGAGCTCTAGGAGAACCTCAGCAACATGAGATCCTATCTGAAAACCAGCCTTCCCCCCACCCCCAGGCAAAGACAAAACAACAAAGAAGGGATACTGAAACGAGCTAATCATCTAAGAGAAGAAAAAAATATCAAGAAAATAATCTCAAATAAAAAATAGTTCTTCATGGGGCTGGAGATGGCTTAGTGGCTAGGAGCGCGGGATGCTCTCTTCCAGAAGACCTGGGTTCAGATCCCAGCATCTACATGGTTGCTCATGGCCATGTTTCACTCCAGTTCCAGAAAATCAGTGCCCCTGTGGGCACCAGGCAATCATGTGGTGCACGTGCAGGCAAGGCACCCATCCACATAAGATAAATAAATCTTTTAAAGGTAGTTCTTCTAAGAACCATCTGTTGGTGGTAATTTCCTTGGACATAGGGAAGCATTCTTGCATTCAGCCTTCGCTGTCCTCAGTTCACTGTAAACCTCAGTCTAGACTGCCACTGGAGACTCAAACCCTTAGGGTGAAATGGGAGGGCCTGGGGCAAGCCGTGAGGTACTTGAAGACAGACTTGCCTCTCCCATTTGTTCATCATGTCTTTATTGGATATTTTCAGGCTCAGAGTTTAAGTATCTTGAATATTCAGGCTAGCCCAGCTTGAGGGTAGCAGTAACAAATATCTATCTATCTATCTGTCTGTCTACCTACCTACCATCTATCTGAGACAGGGTCTATTCAGTCCTGGCTGGCTTCAAACTTACTCTATAGGCCAGACTAGCTTCTAATACAGAGATCCACATGCCTCTGTTGCTGGGTGCTAGGATTAAAGTGGAGCTTGCCTTCTTTTCTTTCTTGAGCAAAAGGAGCAAGATGGGAACCAGAGGACCAGGGAGGGCTGTCACCTCTCACTTGCAATGTTTGAAGAAAGATCTGCAGGCTACCCAGCTCAAGCCATGGAGCAAAAATCTCCAAAATCTAGGGGCAGGGTATCCTTGGAACAAGAAAGACACTTCTGACAGAATCTCAATGGAATAAAATGAAAATTCCTGAAACAATAGTTGAATAAGAATCTGCTATCTCTTAGTAAGTTCCTAGAAATGAGCTCTTTTGAAAAGGTAACAGCAAGCTGGGAAGTGGTGGTACACACCTTTAATCCGAGCACTTGGGAGGCAGAGGCAGGTGGACTTCTGAGTTCGAGGCCAGCCTGGTCTACAGAGTGAGTTCCAGGACAGCCAGGGCTACACAGAGAAACCCTGTCTAGAAACAAACAAACAAACAAACAAAAAACCAAACCAAAACAAAAAAACACCCCTCTCCCCCCACCCCCCAAAAGAAAAGACAACAGGAGACAAATTCACAAAAAAGACATCCTGGAAAAGGTGTCCTATAGATAAATGATGGTGTGGGTGCAATGGGATGCTACAAGATTAAGCAAAGAAAGGGGTGTGAACTTGGATGCAGGCAACAGAATGGAAGAACATCAACGATTCTCTGCTCAGTCAGAAGTGTCAGCCAGGGGCTGAGAGTGTAACTCAGTCGGCAGTGCTTGCCTACAAGGCAAGGGAGGAGAAAGTTCCACTCAGGTATACCACCGGACCCTAGGGATAGTTCATGAAGAGACACAACTGAGGTTGGCTGACCAAAGTTGAAGTAGAATGATTGCCTTGGGTGGGGGCTGGGCTGCACAGGGATAGTGAAAAGGACACCCTCACCTAACGGTGTATTCAAGGCCATGACTATCTGCACTCAGGTGCAAGACTGAGGTTTGTGTTTTACTTCTACATAAAAAATAAAGTCAGTCTCCTTCCTATGGCCTGTGGATCCCATCTACCTTTTCTTGATGGGGTTTTCAGGGAGAGTATTTATTCTTTTTACTTGTCCTTTGTGTATTTACCCAGTGCTTGGGAATCAAACGCAGGATCTCTTGCTTGCTAGGAAGGAGCTGAGCTGCAGTCCTTCAGTGGTTCCCTGCCTCTTCCTCCAAAGAGTTTTTTTTTTTTTTAAATGCACCAGGGACAGAGTGCTGGAAGTACGCCAGGAAGACCCTAGGGGCCAAGGCTGCTAGGGCCATGCCTTGACATGCACATTCCTTGGCTATCTCTGGCCCCTTTGCCCCTGGGACTCCATCCATCTTCCTCTTCCTCCTTCACTCCTAAGGAGTAAGTGTCCCAGGTCTGGGAGGTTGCTGACCCTTGCAGGACAGTGTAGCTGGCCCTTCTGGGCGGGCCTGCACAGAAGGACATCTAGTGCTGATCAAGCTTATCTTAGTCACATTGCCTCCCTCTTTCATTCTCTTCCTTCAGATCCCAGGACTTCCTGCTTCCCGCTGCTCCAGTAGCTTCAGCAGGTCTCCAGCTTTGCTCTTCTCCTAAGAGCCAGTCCTGATAAGAACCTACTTTGAGTTTGCATGTCAACCAGAGCTTGCTCTTATCTGTCCCCCACGCCTCATCCCTGCCCCCACCTTTTAGCATCACCTACTGGTCCTGTCCCTCCCTCCCCCCAGGGCTTCCTCTAATCTTCAGACATTCCCCCTCACCCCCCAGGTTCCTTGCCAGCGCCTAGGGGTAGAGGGCTTTGAGTCACAAAACCCAGTGGCAAGAGCACGCTTGGAGCAGGGCAGAAAGTGAGGGATACAGATGGAGTCGGTCCCTGGGACTTCCTAAGTGCGGGGTACAGGTTAGCGTGCTTTTCAGCTACGGTGCCCTCCCTGGGAAGAACGTTAGGAGCCTTATTTCGTAGAGACAGGATCTGCGACACGAGGTTGGAAAGCAGGCGTGTGGTCGCCTGGATCTGAACAGCAACTTCCCTGGGGAAACGCCCTATTTCGGCTGCGGGGGCCTTAGGTTGCGCCACACCCTCTCCAGAGTTCCATCCGGCGCCCCAGCCCATGAGGGTGTAGGTCTGGCTGTCGCCAGGGAGGGCTGCTTGGGGAAGTCGGCCACAAAGCCCCTCGTGGCAGAAGCGGCAGTGCGGGAGACGCGGGCCTCGAGGCGCAGCCCCCCGCGGCGCGCGCAAACTGCGCGGAACTACTTCAGCGGAGCGGCTGCGGGGCCAGAGTCCCAGCAGCGGCCGCACGGGGATCAGCGGCGAGTGGGGGCCGCCACAGAGCCACGGGAGCCCGCGGGCACGGCCACGTGCTCCCCGCCGGGCTCGCACGCTCAGACGCGCCGGGGCCGCGGGGGCCACCGGCAGGCACGCGCGCCCCCCGCGCGCACACACACTCCCGGGCACGCACGCCGGCCGCCCCGCCCCCCCGCGGCGCCCCGCCCTCCCGCGCGCTACGCCACGCCTCCGCGGCGCCGGTCGTCGTCCTCTTATTGGTTGCACGGTGCATGACGCGCGGCGCCTGGCCCCGCCCCTCGTCAGTCACTCGGCGGAGGCGGCGCTGGCGGGGACTAGTCTCGTCCGGAGACTGGCGGCGGCAGCGGCGGCGGCAGCAGCGGCGGCTGGAGCTCGAGCTCAGCGGCGGAGGGCGGGCGGGCGGCGCGGGAGGGCGGGGGCCGCTCCGCGACGCTGCGGACCGCGCTTCTCCTCTGAGCGGCGGCGCGCGCAGCTGTGGGGCGCCGGGGGCCAGCCCGTCCATGACCATGGGCGACAAGAAGAGCCCGACCAGGTACCTGCCGGGCGCCGAAGGGGCGGAAGGGGAGGGCGGCCGCGGCGGGCGGGGACACCGGCGACTAGGCCGGAGCGGCCGCGCGGGGGAGGCGCGCTAAGATGGAGACCCGGGGGCGGAGGGAGGCGGTGTCGCTCCGCTCGGGCCGGCGGCCGTGCGCGCCGCAGCCATGGCGGCTCCTCCTCAGCCGCCCTTCGCCGTCGCCGCTCCGCCCAGACAAAGGGAGATTTAACCAGGTGGGGCGGGCGGGAGGGCGCGAGCAGGGGCGGGCAGCGCGCGGCGCCGGCCCCCTCCGCGCCGCCGCCCGGCCGTCCCGGCTGCCCGCCGCCTTCGGGATCCGGCCCGCGGCCCGCGCCGCGCCCCCGCCGCCCCGCGCTCGCGCCCACGAGTCGGCCCGCTTCCTGCGCTCAGCGCGGCCCCGCGTGAGCCGTCGCCTCCGCCAGGCGCTCGGTGCCCGGGGCCGGAGGGGGCGCCCGGCTCCGCGCTGCCCGTCGGCCTCTCGCTCCGGTGCCCGCCAGTGGGGTGGATGGGTGGTCGCCGCGAGAAGTTTCCAGCGTCGGATTCCTGTGAATTGACGACGGCTCACCAACGTCTGTTTTCTCTTCTCTCTTCCTTCGGTTCTCTACTCCTCGGAAGGCCAAAACGACAAGCGAAACCTGCCGCAGACGAAGGCTTTTGGGATTGTAGCGTCTGCACCTTTAGGAACAGCGCCGAAGCCTTTAAATGCAGCATCTGCGATGTGCGGAAAGGCACCTCCACCAGGTACTGGCAGACGTTTGTTAGCTTTTGTTAAGAGACTTGTTTTGGCTTTCTTTCTTTACTGCGCGAAGGAGAGGGGAGTGAGTCGTACTTTCATTATTATTGATCGCCCTCTTGCCAACTTGTTGATTATGACCCTTTTTTTTTTTTTAGCATTTGGAGATGGGCGATGTGGTTTGGATTGTATGCCATTTCAAGTTGCGTCCAGTGCCTCGTGCTAAAACACAGGACTTATGGGAGGGATTTTCCCCAGGTTTTCGTCTTGTTTCAGACAGACACTGGATTTATTTGACATTTGCATCCTTTTGCTTGTTGCTGTTGGCTCCCACAGGGGAGAGAGGAAGGGGGGATAGTGATAGATGTAGAACGTTAGGCATTTTGGTATTTGCCGTATGCAGAGTGGTTTTAATTTGTCCGGAATTAGTTTTTTTCCTGAGTTTAATGGTGGTAGGGTAGTACAATAAGACTGGATTGTGCCTTTTGTCTGTCTTAGGTTGCAAATATCTTTTTTGCACTTGAAGATACATACTGCAGTGTTGGAAAAGTGCGTTTGTCGGGCAGGGGGCCTGCTGATGTGCCTTTTGTTACTAGCTTGTGCAGAATGGTGAAGTGTGTGAGATGTTGAGGTGAATAGACTTGAAGTTTGTGTTTATGGCTTTGTGTTAAAACACAGAAAGGGATTCTTTTATATTGAGATGAGTGGTTAATTGCATGTGATAGCAAATGAGTTGGAACTATTTGTAGAGGTAACTTTAAAACTGATTTTATAGTCTCGAAGGTGTTAACTTTTATTTGGAATTTCTCTTGCTGAAAGTTACATTATAGTGTTCTTGCTCCCATTTAAAGGGACCGTTTTTAGAGCACATATGAAGGGGAGAGTTAGCTTAGGGCTCATCAGGAGTCCAGGTCGATGGCTAAATGTTTGATTTCAGCAGGTGCTTGCTTTTGAATTAGCAGCGTCCCATTGTGACCAGTTCCACCTGGATATTCTGAGTGAGATGTCCTGTCAGGGTCTTGTTGCTTACTTATATCTGGGATTAAGGAGGCTCAGCTGCAGGTCTAACTGGAACAAATTGCCCCAGTTACTGGGGAATTTTGTGAATTTTACTAACTCTTAAATGAGACCTTTGAATCAAAACTCAAGAACTGAAATTTATTTCCATGTAAGTAGTTTTTCTCTACTAAGATAGCATCTCACTATATTTAGTGCTAATCTGGAGCTGCAGTCCTGTTACCTCAGCCTCCTGGGTGCTGGGATGTAGATCAGCCTCAACTCACCCAGCTAGTAAGATATTTTTTTTAATTAAGGAAATTAACGCCAGTTTTTTGTAATATAATAGATTTAGTTAAATGGAAAACCCATTTCTTAGGATTTGTTCTGTTGTCTAAAATCGGAGATTCCATCACAGCATGAACGTTTAGAAATGTATTTGTTACTTTAAATCAACAGTAACTGTATACTATTTATGAGTAATGTTTTTTACATGTAGAATCCCACTGAGGCCAAAGCTCTTTATTGTGGTTTTGCCTTGAGTGTTAGTGTAGTTGATGTTCGAGGAAATGACCAGGAAACTAGTAAGAACTTGAGAACCTTGCTGCTGAAGAAAAACTTCAGCCAGTTTCAAAAGTTTACATCTGATGTATTGCTGGGAATAATTATTTCATATTGAAATGCTTTTCAACTTTTACTTTTATTGAAAAGCCTGATTCACCAACTTTTTGGAAGCCTGTGAAAGGTGTTGATTTAAGATTTTGTTTAATGTTTTCAGAGCCACAGATGACAAACAGTGAAATTTTGAACAGATAGATTGGCATGCTTTAGGATATTTGAGTCTGTCCATTCAGAAAAAAGTACCATCTTTCAGGACTTTCATGCAGTTGAGTCGTTCTGTAGGCTTTGAATACATATATGCAGGTGGGAAACCTTCACCAGTTCATGATATTCTTTTTGAACCAATCTTGTTTGGATTTGGTTGTTAACAATACTTAGTGTTTTAGATCTGTTCAGAAGTTGTCATTAAGTGGAATGCAAGTGGCATTTTGTATTCTGTGTAACTAACTCACTGGTTTTCATATGAAGAAGTGAATATGACCAGTGTTCTTGCTGTCCTAGCCAGTGCATTCCTTCACTTAATTTTTATGGGATATTGGCTATTACAGTATTTTTCATGAACCTTTTTCTAAGTAAATTTTAATTTATTTTGAGTTTTTAAAAATGTTTTTATTTTTTTTCTTTCCATAATTTTTGTTCCCATTACATCTGGATCTCAGCCCTCCTCTCCTCCCAGTCCTGCACTTACAAATCCCTCCCCCTGTTACCCCCCCTCTCCTCCCCCACTTTCCATCTAATCAGGACTAACACCTCCTTCACAAAGTCAACCAGGCAGTCCAGGTAGGGGAAGGGATCCATCCCATGGCAGGCAACAGAGTCAGAGACAGCCCTCGATCAACCACATGAAGACACCAAGCTGTACTTATGCTGCAAATATGGGCGTATGTTGGGGGAGGGGGGGCTTAAATAGTTTTATACCTCCAAAATTTCATAGGAATTTGCTGTTTTCTCTTGTGGCAGTGGAAAACTTAATTTGGTCTTTGGTTTGTTTTTGCAGCAGGGCACCTTAAAGGCAGGTCTATAGGAACTTCAGGCTAGTCTGATGGGTAGGGTTGGGTGGTGGGTAACAGATGAAAACTGGCAATTTTGAAATAGTGTGTTTGCTGACACACAGTTTTGTTTCCTCTAAGCTAGTGTTTAAACAGCTTTAACTGGTTGGCTGGCCAGTAGTTATTGTGGAGTTGGGGATTACTCTTGCCTTTATTGCTGCTCGCATTAACCAGTCAATCCAGGGAAACTGCTTTAAATTAGTGATAGTTCAATAGGGCACAGCTATTTGCCCTTTGCAGATGGCATTGATGTTCCTCAATTTAAGTAGGAAAATACTGCCCATCATCTAAAGAGTGTTTATAAAATTCCTAGGATGTGAGAGATGCTGCCGAAGGGGGCTGGTAAAAGGATGGTAGAACGTGTACTCAGGTAACTAATCCAAGCTGAAAGACTGACTGCCAAAGGTTGTGTAAAAGTGAGATTAGAATAGTCTGGCTTAGGAATCAATTAGAAGGAACCCTTACCCCCATTTCTTTTGGAAAAGAAAAACTGATTTCTACAAAATTAGCTGCTAGCTTTTTACTTCTGTTAGGATGTGCAGTAGTAGCTTTAAATCTGCAGTTAGAACTGTGAATTATTTTAGAATAGGGACTTTGGAGTAGCACGGAGCAGAGTGAAAAGGGAATAGGAGTAGACATTTATCTAGTGGGATTGTCTGAGGGCAGAAGAGAGCTTTATACATTTGTTCCTTCATTATTTATGAATGATCCTGCTGAGCTAAAATCTGTATTTTAGAGATAATTACTACATATATGTTGGATCTGGTTTTTTTTTTTTTTTTTTTTTTTTTTTTTTTTGAGATAGGGTCCTGAATTGCCTGTAACTGGCTACATTAGCTTAGGCTAGCTTTGAACTCCTGGTTTGATCCCTTGCTAATCTCGATAGTTCTGGTATTATAGGTTATGTGCCATTAACTCTGGCCTTCTCTAGTCTGTAATTCCTTTCCTAACCATATTTTCCCATTCTCTAGCTGATTTTTTAAAAAATATTTTTATTATTTATGTGCTACATGTATGGGTATGTATGTGCAGGTGAGCAAATGCATCAGATTCCCTGGACCAGCTGGAGCTACAGGTGATTGTTAGCTGCCTGATTTAGATCCTGGGAGTCCAACTCCGGTCCTCTGATAGAGCGGCAAGTAGTATTCTTAACCACTGAGTCATCTCTCCAGCCTGGTGATGGTGATGATGATGATGAGGGGGAGGGGGAGGAGGAGTTTTCTGAGAGCTTTATTGGAGACTGGGGGCATACTTTACATATACCATCATGAGTGTGATTATGTGATTTTTCTTAGTCACTTGAAAGTACAGCTGACAGTGCATTCCAAGTTTTAAAACATTGCCATAATGTGAGTTTATTTCCTCTTTCAAAGTCATTGATACATAGTAAAGTTAGCCTAAAGTAGTAATAATAGACTGCTGGAAGGTTGCCTCTCTACCATGGTGGTACACCCAGCTTAGCAAGATGGAGAGATAAAGGAGCTTTTTTGTATGTGCAAGATGGCAGGTGGGTAGGAGAGAGAAACATGGTCCCTTTCCTAGGTGAAGCTTGAAGTAATATTTCTCATCCTTTTATTGAAAAAGGGAAGGAAAAGTAAAGCATTATAAACACATGAGGTAATGTAACTTTGTGCTACTGCTGGTTTTAAATTGTTGAACAGAATAACTTCCTAGATATGGTGGTAAACTGATTCTGTGATCTTGTTTTTTCTCTGAGTGAAATATTCTCTTTTAAAATGGAACTTACTGAACACTGCTGTATATCTTTGTCAGTGATTGTTACTTTGCTAGTAGTGGTACATCTTTCCTCCTGCTGCTACTTACTTAAATTGTATTCCCTTGAGAAATTGGAAATGCTTTGGATCAATCATTATAGGTTAGAACTTGGTTGCATTTGTTTCCAGATTTTACTTTTTTTTTTTTTTTTTTAAATAATCTTTTTATGTGTGCACACATGTGGAAGGCAGAGGACAATTTTCAGAAGTTGGGTTCTCCTTCCACTGTGCCTGTCCTGGCCATTCTTGTATCTGCAGAGTTTATGCATGTCCTTGTCATCCTGATCTGCATAGATCTGAATTAAAAGTCTTATTTAATACCCGATTATTTAAATACTGCCACTGTGAAAAGTTTATATTGTTTTTAGAACTTTGGACAGTAGAAAGAAGGAAAAATTTTATGCTGACTACTACAGTTGTAGAGAAATAACTAGCTTTATAGAAACAGATACTCAGGCTATTGAGTTGGAAGTCAGAGAAGTGACTGTTAGTATAAAATTGTGTTTGATAGCTTCGGAGTTCACTTTGTAACTTTGGACTTCCCTTATAAAGATAAGATACCTTGACAACTCAGTCTTTTGAAAAATGACTAATTACTACAGAAGTTTTGTGGGAAAGCCACAATATAGTATGATCTTTGCTGGAACCCTTTAAAAGGCATCTTTCTGGCTGTACCTTTCAGACAGCAAGATTTCCAGGCCTCTTACCCATGTTTCCTGAGAATCCACAACTGTGGTTTTGCACCTTGAGTCACATTGACTTCATTGTAGTGTTTTTAGTAAAAACACTGTAAAGTACCTGTGTTCCAGATCATCAAACCTTACCCAGCCTCAAGCTGATTTTTGCCTTTCAGAGCTGGGGGTTTTCAGGATCACTCTTAATGTAAGTTTGGTAATTACTTTGTTGTTACTGCATTGAACTTACTGTTTCCTTGGTACTTGTGTACTTGGTGTCCTTAAATAAAATAAATTACCTGGGTAGTTGTGGTGGTCATTTGACAAGTTTTTTATTGTGCTGTCTCTGAGTGCAAGCACAGTGACGCAAAGACAGGCGAAGTTCCTTTTCTTGTTGAGCTTGAACTCCTATGGAGAGGAAAGAGAAAATATATAAACGGAAAACTGAGATCATTTCAACTAGTGACACATGCCCTGAGGAGTGTGGTAGTGAGGAGCATAAAGGAATGAGGGCTGGACTAGTAGAAGCTGATCTACATATAGACTGACAGTGCTGCCATGTGCAATTTCCCTATTTAAGTGTGGTGATGCTTGCTTTTGGAGTCAGGAGAGTGAGTTCTGCCAGTTTAGCGTTTTGTTTTGTTTTTTTTTTTAAAGTTCAGGTGTTTACATTGCTGGCTTTTGGGGTCTTAGGGTATTTAACTTTTCTTAGTTGTATGTTATATACTAAGCACAGGCCAGTTAATACCTTGCAATGTTTTTAATCACCAGGATAGGAAATTATACACCACTGTATTACTGGACTGTTTGTGTAGAGTCCATTAATTATGCACTTCAGTATGTGCTGAAGAACTTCGAAGGTTTAGAAACTTTCCAGTTGCAGTAGCTTACCAAAAGAACTACCAGAACCAGCTCCTTTCCTAAGTGCTCAGTAAGTAGTAGGATTCTGGTCTTGAGCTAATAACATTTTGATATCTTTCTGGTCTGTTTTTTTGTTTTGCTTTTCTCCTTGGTGGTATTGTGTTTGCTCCCTTGAAGTAGTGCTTTATACCTGCTTGTAGTGTACACATTTAAAGGCTTGAATTTCTACAAGGTGAGCGCATGTTTGTAACGTGATGTTCCAAATTCTTCATGAAATTGTTTGGAGAACATTCCCAGAAACAACCTGTTTACAGCCTCATGTTCTATCATTGGTGATTAGTTTCCCTTAATGTTTGAAGTTCTGTGAGAGGAGTCCTTCATCTTTACTTACTGTCACGTTGTTGTGAGCAGTTCTTGTTTATTTTACCAGTGCTGTTTTACTCTCAGGACAGAGTGCTCTGAGCAGCTGCCCTCACACTATCCCTTCCCTTCCCTTCCCTTCCCTTCCCTTCCCTTCCCTTCCCTTTCCTTTCCTTTCCTTTCCCCTTCTTTCCCCTCCTCCCCTCCCCTCCCCTTGACAGAATCTATTATGTAGACCATGATCTCAGAGATACTAAACTCAAAGCCCTGGATCTGGGCCTGGGAGGTAGCTGGATTGGTCAGCCCATTAGCTCACCTGCTCCCACATCACCAAGGCAAGCTCTCCAGCACTGCCCCAGCTAGCTCAGCCAATGTAGGGACAGCTCTCTCATTCTCAAGTCCTCAGGGGCTGACTCACCAGCACCCCCACCACCAGAGTCCACGCACAAGTGCTGCCTAGGCGAGGGCCAGGGCTAGCCCTCCTGCTTTCTCATGACCTTAAGGTCAGCTCTGCTGCAGGTATTGAGGGGCAAGGGGAAAGAGTCTAACTTTATGTGAATGGGATTAAAGGTGTGCAACTTCTAGAGGTCATAATAGGGTGTTTATTCTCATCTCTCATTGTTTGTTTTGTTTAGCAGTTTTTCTTTTTGTTTGTATTTTTGAGTTGGCGTCTTAACTAGCCAGGGTTGACCTGGCACTCAATATGTAGCCCAGGCTAGCCTTGAACAGTTAATTTTCTTGCCTCAGCCTCCCAAAGCTTAGTCTCTGGCACATCCTACTATACCTGGCCTCATTAGTCACTTCTATTTCAAGACAATGATAATAAGTAAATGGAGAACTCCTTTTAAGAACTTGGATTGAAAGAGATCGAAGCATCATGTAGTACCCAGTGAAGGGAAAGGCAGGGTGAGATAGGTGGCTGTGATGATGGCCATGGTGTTAGGGAGCTCATAAGAGTTGATGATTGTTTAAAGTGGAAACAGTCTCTTCCTTGAAGAGAAGGACTCATTGTATTTGAATGTAGGGTTGGTTGTAGACTGGTTCATGCTGGGCTTGAACTCGAGCTTGTCAGACTCCTTTCCTGGAATAATGGACCACAACTGGACTGTGTCACTATACATCCTCTTTAAATCTTCAGGTGCTTAGGATAGGGCTTCAAGTACGCTAGGCAAGTGCTCTACAATTGAACAACACCCCAGCCCATCATCTACATACTTTTACTTTGCTCCGAATGCTTTGATTTCCCAGAGGCTATTATTAGTCTTCCTATTATTATTACTATTACTATTATTACTATTGTTACCACCTCGTTGTCTCCACGCTTGTGTACATATGACAAACAAATATACCTGCTTCTCCACTTGAACCGCTTAAAAGCAGTTCAATCCATAGGTTGAAAGCTGAGTTTCTGAGAGTGTTTTCCCAAAGGTGCCACACAGATAACTCACAAATCCTGCTTCAGATTGTCTCCTGGTTTGCATTGCTTTTAGGAGGAAATCTGAATTCTGAATATTTCAAGGTTTTTGTGGTTTAGTCTTTTTCTCTGTCTTCAGAATTTGTGCAAGCAGCATGCAACTACTCCATCTGCCCTCTATGCAGAGTATGTTTGTTTCATACCAAACTGTTTGGTGTTTTCTGAGTGTGGACTGTTGATGTCTCACTTCATAATCCATGTATTTATTCTTCCTCTATTTTCTTTCTTCCCGTCCTTTCTTTTCCTTCCCTTTTTAAGGATTTATTTTTATATGCATTGGTGTTTTGCGTGTATGTGAGTCTGTGATGGTGTCAGATTCCCTGGAACTAGATTTACAGACACTTTTAAGCTGCCATGTGTATGGGTGCCAGAAATTGAACTTGGGTCCCCTGGAAGAGCAACCTGTGCTCTTAACTGCTGAGCTATCTCCACCCCCCAACCCCCCTTTTCCCCCCCCAAGACAGGGTTTCTTGTGTAGTCCTGGTTGTCCCGGACCAGTCTGGCTTCAAACACAGAGATTCGCCTGCCTCTGACTCCACAGTGCCGGGATTAAAGATGTGCGCCATCTCTGCCCTCTTCTGTTTTTTTTTTTTTTAAAAAGGGCTTTTCCTTTTTGTGCGTTCTGGCCAATGTGTTTGTCCTTCCAGATGACCTTCCCTGGAACCTTTTTGCACTCTTTCTGTCATACATGTATTATATCAGCTGTGTTTTTATTTGATTGCCAGTGTGCCTCTTTTTCATCTTGTTGGAGGACAAGGTTTTTGGTTTTTAAATATTTTTTGTTTTCTTGTGTTATAATACACCCTGGCAATCACAGATGCCTGCTGTATAAAGTAGATAAAGACTTGGAGAAATATATAGTTCTCTGGGCTGTTAGGGTTCAAAAGCCATTACTTAATTTGTGCTAGAACAACACCCTCACCCAGCTCCAGTTTTGAGTTCTTGTAAATGTTCTTTCATATATGAGGGCTTTTCCTCTTGTTAAATGTTACTGGGTTAGGTGAACATTATTGTCTTCCTGAAGTGTGTCCCTAAGAGTAATATTCCTGTTTTTCTGCTTTTGTTGTCTAAACAAATACTGAGACTTAAATGTAAGATTAAAAAGTCTTGGAGACAGGAGGTAGTACATTTAAAATAGTTTCTGGGGTGCTTTTTGAGTTGTGGTGCTTTGTGGCAAACTTGAATGTCAACTGCCATAAGTATTATCTTAGTAGCCCAGGTGGTGGTTTTAGCAGCCAGAAGTCGTTGGGAAGTCTGGAAATGAAGCAAGGGGTTGATTGGATAAGAAAAACCGATCTTGAAGAGGCAGATTGCTTGTTTGTAAACTGGCACCTAATGCAGCTTACATTACTGGTCAGAGAGCACTGACCAGTGTTGGAAGCCCTCTGTCTGTTCTGCAGTTGTAATGTGTGTGTCTATAATTTGATGTTTATACCTTCTACATAGGGTAGGTAGTCTCATCATCGTACCCTTTGTTCACTATTGTGTTGAGTAAATGTGGAGTAATTGTGTTCTGTTGAATTCTTGATACATTCACTTTATTTATCTATATTTTCATTTCATGCAGTGATTGACACTATAGTGGCAAAAGTGAACCCAATAAATTACAGCAGTTGTGGATATACTATAGTGTTACTCAGAAATTGAGAATTGGAATCATAAACAGGTGAAAAAAATTTTTTTTCAAAGATTTCTTTATTTTATGTATGTGAGTACACTGTCAGTGTCCTCAGACACACCAGAAGAGGACATTGGAGCCCATTAGAGATGATTGCAAGCCAAACCACCGTGTGGTTGCTGGGAATTGAACTCAAGACCTCTGGAAGAGCAGTCAGTGTTCTTAACCACTGAGCCATCTCTCCAGCCCAAATAGGTGAAATTTTTAAGCTGGTTAGATACTGCTTTTTCTTTTCCTCTTAGCCAATTTACAATATCTGTTTCATCTTTGTGGTTGGAAAAGGGGGAAAAAAAAAACCAGTGGAAAGTATACAGGGATATGTAAAAAGAACATCTGAGCTAAAACTTAATGTAGTTTTCTATACAATTAGCATGAAGCATATAAAAAATTTTAATGACCTTTGGAAAGACACGAGATTAAGGGAATGCTAGTTTTCTCAGCATGATGAATCTTAAAATGTGGTTAGTCATAAAGAAAACAAACTTGGTGACTGCTTTCTAAGAACAGCTCAGATGTTGCATGTAGGGTGTGAGGTTTGCTAGCTCTTCTCTTTCTTTTATGAAAGCTCTGTTTGCTACCGCAGGTACTGAAAGAATAGAATATGACAAGAAGTCAGATTCTTGATCCAAGCTACTTAAACCCCCAAATCCAGAACCCTTTAGTGGTCTATATAGCCTATAAGGAGAAGGGTGCCATTTAGACTGACTGCCTGCAAGATTCAGATTTTTTTGACCAATTCCTGAGTCATTGCTGTCAAATGTGGTAATATGGTTGGTGAAACATTAGGTGTATCAAACGTAGGGCCTTAGGAAGAGCATCTAGCTTTCATCACAGCTGAGCCACTTCCATAGCCCACTAGTTTTTACTGTATGAGTAAAGAAAATGTCAGTAAAGATTGACAAACTAACCAGGCAGTGGTGGCAGTGGTGGTGCATGTCTAGTTCCAGCACTTGGGAGGCAGAGGCAGACTGATCTCAGAGTTCCAGAACAGTCAGAGCTACACAGAGAAAGCCTGACTCCAAAAAGGGGGGAAAGCTCTAGAACCTATTTAGAGACTAAACAAAGTTAGAAACACTTCTCATTGTCACCAGCTGAAATGTTTTTGAGGAATTTAGTTACTGGACCACAAATACTTGAGTACATTTCCCCTGGTGCTGTGCAGTAATGTGAGGTTTTGTTAAGAGCGACAAAATGGGATAGGTGGTGGCAGCATATGGGGATGGAGTAAGCTGTATGAAAGATTTCAAAGCTTTGATATAGTTCACTTTGGATGCATTTAAGAGAGAAGTTCTGTGAACAGTTCATGTTTACAAGTTCCTTATTTGTAAGAGTAAAGTGAAAATCTGCTTTGTTGTAGGTTGTATTCTAGAAGAACTAAGATTCTGAATTTTTTATCAGTACCTTACTCAAATCCTCCGCTGAAGAACAGATTTGTGTGTAAGGGAACTGGGTGTGTTTGTTGTGAGCATGTGTAAGTTCATGACTCTCAAACCTTAGCTTGTGGGAACACCTGTAAGATTGGTTTAAACACATTGCTGGACCTTAATCCCAACAGTCTTCATTAAGGAATTGAAGTAGGACTCAGAACTTCTCGAGGGGTTCTCAGGCAGTGTAATGCTGCTGAGGTTTGCTTCCTTTAGCTTTTCCTACTTAGGACCTGAGAACATAGAGGCATGTAAAGTAGGCATAGAAATCAAATACTTGAGGATGATATAGGTTTACCTTAAATTTTTTTGATGTACATTGATTTTGCCATTTATTAGAGACAAGCTAATTTGCATAATAACCAGGTAGATGTACTTAGTTTTATATATCTTAGATTAATATTGGATATGTGAAACATAAAGCATTTTCAGTGTTTTTCAGAATAATTTGATTTTATAATCAAAATTCAGAGAATGCTCCATCACAAATGCATAGTACAAAATGGCAGAAAGATGTTTAGGGCCATCAAAGAAATTGTCAGGTCTTTCTTAATCCAAATCCACAATTTATCTCGTCTTTTTTAAAAAAATGAAATTCAAATTAACCTAGTTTGTATTTGTTTGTTTTCTAGGACAGGGTTTCTCTGTTTTCTGGAGCTAGCTCTGTAGATCAGGCTGGCCTTGAACACAGGTATCTTCACCTGCCTCTGCCTCCTGAGTACTGGGAGTGAGGGTGTGTGCCACCACTACCGGGCTTTTTACCCTTTTATTTTGGGTCACAACTAAGTTTTACAAAGATTTTTAAATTAAAAAGAAAAAATTATGTGTATGTTCATGTGAGTGCAGATACCCACAGAAACCAGAAGAGAGGGCATTGGATCCTCTGGTTCCTTGCCATATGCTGCTCGTTTTGTGGGTGCTATGAGCCAAACTCTGGCCCTCTACAACAGCAGTATGAACGCTTAACAATTGAGGAACCCAATTGTTAACATTAGACACACAATACAGAGATCTGCCCCCTTCTTTCTCAAGAGCTGGCATTCCAAGAAAGACATGCGCCACCACTGCCTGACTGAAAACTCTGCTTTTAAAAGACTTCATACTGAGCCGGGCAGTGGTGGCGCACGCCTTTAATCCCAGCACTCTGGGAGGCAGAGGCGAGCGGATTTCTGAGTTCAAGGCCAGCCTGGTCTACAGAGTGAGTTCCAGGACAGCCAGAGCTACACAGAGAAACCCTGTCTTGAAAAACCAAAGACTTCATACTGTGGAAGACCTTTTGAGGTCCTGTGTGTACTGTGTTAAGTGACACGGTAACTGAGATTGAGAGGCATGATAATAACATCCCTGAATAAAGCTTGGGGTGTGGATGCTGTGGCACAGTTATTAATTACTCAAAACATAAAAAGAGAAAGATTTATTTCTTAGCACAAAGAATTTTTATTTTAAAAGTTTGAGTTGTTGAGTGATTTGGTCATGTACACATTATATACATGTATAACATTGTTATGTCTCATGATTATTCCAAGAGTCAAAATCATTTTGAAAATTATAAAGCATAAAATTTGCCATTGAACTCTTTAAGTATGCCTGTGGTAATGGTATTTTCTTGGTTCCAACACTATTATAATTGAGGTGTGTATTACGTAGAAGCTGAGAGGTGATTACATGGGACCACAGTATACTTGTTGCAATTTTTTGTGAGTCTGTAAATAAGTCTAGAAAATGCTTAGGAAAGGGTGTGTAAGGTGCAGGAGAGATTGCTTGGTGGTTCAGAGTAAAGACTGCTTTTGCAGAGGACCCAGGTTCGACTCACATGGCAACTCACAACCATCTGTAACTCCAGTTCCAGGGAGTCAGAAACCCTCTTCTCACCTCTGTGGATACCGGGCATGTATGTGGTGCATAGTCATGCATGCAGGTGCAGCATGCACTTTTTTTTTTTTTAAAAGAGAAAAATGTAAATTGTGATTTGACTGAATGTACAACTACTGTTGCAGGCTTTTGAACATAGCTCATTAATCATGATATTCTGCATCAGTAATTCCAATAGTGTTCTATACATTTCACATCAGTTTTATGTCCTTTTTCCTAATGGTAATACTCAAGCAGTTTTGGGAGATAGCTGTTACTGGAGTTCATGTTCAGTAGGATAGGAAAGGTGATGAAACTAAAAGGACCAGTTAGTGTGTACAAGGTGTAAACTTCTTTACCCTGCATCTTCACAACATTCCATCCTTTTCTAGGGTTATTTGAATTTAAAGAGAGCAATATTACAATGCTTATTCAGAATTCTGGAAAAAAGCCCAGTCACAGAGCCTGTTAATTAACACTGTATAGATTCATTTTACTTATTCCTATTTCTTTTTCTTTGTGCTTCTTTTCCTTCTCATCCTGGCTCCTTGAGCAATAATACCTTTAAATCTAGACAGAGTGTATAGTATTTTCTGCCTTGAAATCAAAGGGGTTGTTGTTCATTGCTTGACTTAGAAAATTACACAATTCCTCAAAAGGACTTTTCATGATATTATTAAAATCACCAGCAAGAAGCAATGAGTTGTGAACTCTAGGTAAGTGGCACAGTGAGGGAACTACTTGTTCCTGGGCACAATCAGGTGGATATAAGCTCGGGACCCTTTAAGTTCTGCTTTCACTGGAGGTCCGTGTCCAGTTCTTTTAGTTACTGCGGAAGTCAGGTGATGTTCAGCTTGTCCTTAGTTAGTCTAGGATATATATAGTATATGTCAATAAACAATCAGGTCATGGGTTGGCAAATGCCTTCTTCTTTCCTGTCTACCTGCTTATTGTAGATAAAGAGACTGTGAACCCTCTTTAAACCTGGCACCCATCACATTGAATACAAAGAGCTCACTGATACTAATCTCCCTGATTCCTGATTATGAAATTTTGCCATTGTTTTGCTCCTCCCCTCCCCTTATTGAACACTTTGAACATGATCTTCCTGATGGGCTCTGGGGTTTGTTTTAGAGTTTCTTTTAGAAGGGATCCTGAGTTTGCACACATAGGATCTTGTGTGACTGTGTTTTCTGATTTATTGTTGTTTCTGAGACAGGGCTTAAACTTTCTCTTAAATACTACGATACCAAATTATTTGTCTAGAAATTTGAAGGGAAAATGGATTTGTTTGTAAAGTGCTACTCCAATGGTGTTATGAGTATGTACTTATATAATTTGGTATCTCTGCTCAAAGGAGTTTTAATCTGATATAAAGTTGGAGTGGTCAGTTAATATATAACTGAACAGTTTTCTTTTTCTTTTTTAAAACTAAACTCTTCATTTACACACTATTTTTTTCTAAGCTCAATATAGACTGATGTATAGTGAGGAAATTTGAATATTTGAAGTTCTTGAAGGTAGTGGTACGTGCCTTTAATCCCAGCACTTTTGAGGCAGAGGCTGGGAAATCTAAGTATTTCCCAGACCAAGCCAGGTCTACATAGTACCAGAATGCCAAGGGCTACATAGAGACTTTGTCTCAAACAACAAAACAAAGGACCCCAAAAAGAAGAAAGTCTGAAAACTTGGAATCACTACAGAACACCCAGTGCAGAAGACAAGTGTGTTTTTAAAGTATTTTGATAAACTGCAGCCCTGGGGTGGTGCATACTTACACCTTTGTTTTATTGTGTTAATTAAAATAAGGAAACGCCCTGTAGCAAAGTTCTCTGACAGATGCCTTCTACACTGGGATGTTTCCGTGACTAGCATGGATTGAACATCAGATGTGTATTGACTGTACTAGGTGCTATGTATAGAGGCACAGCTTGTCATTATCAGCATGACAAGCCATCCTGAGGCTGGGTAGCTTGGTGTGACCTTGTTTTTGTTTCTAAAGCTTCACTAATGACCTTGTAGTCCACCCAGTGCTGATAAGATCTAACATTTAATGGGGATTTACCATATTGTAGGGGTTATGTTGATTTCATGCATTTTTTTTCTCATTTAATCCTTACAAGGCAGTGTATACAGAGAGGTGTATATGGCTCTTTAACCGATAAGGAAGTGAGGCTTAGAGTTTAATTCCTAATCCCAAGGTTTTTGTTTTTTGTCTTTAGTAGAATTGCACTTGATCTTTCTTGATACATAGAAATAACCTATTTATTAGATGCCCATCCACCATGACAGTCAACATACTAACTCTCATTTTATTCTTCTAATATTTTACTGCCTTAATGCTGTTCTTCACTGCAGTTTTTTTTTTTTTTTTCAGTGTATTTTGCAAGAATCTCTGTACCTGTATCAATTCAACTCTAGTTTCTTGGAGATAAAGTTAGAAATACAGAGAGCATATAATTTGTCTACTCAACAATTGGTTAATGTTTTTCTATCTGCAAGGCTCTCTTGCCCTTGATATGCATTTCCTGACCACACTAATCAGTGTTCATTGAACATATTCTTTATGCCACTATGTTGCTTGCACAGCCACATATATTTTGTGGTTCAGGGCAGACTCCCTCGCTGGCATCCCTAGCCCAGTTGGATAATTGTCTAAAAACTTTACCCTTTACCCTTATCTGCTAAGCTCTAGCTTCTGGTACAAGGTCCAGCTAATGATAACCCTTTAGGGAAGCCATTCTTGATTCTTGTCTGATCATTAAAGCAGTATATTGTATTAGGTCTCTAGCAGAACATGAAATTATTTTGTACTGATTATTTTTTCCTACACATTTGTTTCTGTATTTAGGCTTAAAGCACTGGGGGTAGATGAATTAATTGTTTATACATTTTCCAGAACAGGCTTTTGTATTCTTCACTGTACATTTCTGAGCATAATCCATTATGCTCATTGCTTGTTTAAATGCTTTTCACCCTCAGGGATAATTATGTCATATTTTGGTTAAATTTCTGTGCAAATTGATATTTCCAGTTTAAGAAACTGAGTCCTGTGGTCCCAGCACTCAGGAAGTTGAGACAGGAAGATGAAGGGTTGGAGGCCAGTCTGGGCTACCAAAGTAGCAAATTCAAAGGCTGAGAATGCAGCCCAGTGCTTGTCTATATATTGTGTACAGTCTGAGCACAGCACACTCATTCTGCAACACAAACAAGAAACTAGGTGAATGGCTTGGAACTACTAGGGATAGCCCTGGCTATCCTGAAACTCGCTCTGTAGACCAGTATGTCTTTGGACTCAGATCCTCCTGCGTTCGTGCTGAAATTGAAGGTGTGACCATGAGGCTGGGCTGTTGTTGTCTTACTCCTCACTTCTGTTTCTGGTTTTACTTTTCACATAGACGATATTAATTTTAGGATGTTCCTGTGATTATAGTTTCAAGTGAATATCTGCTTTTTTGCTCACTCACAGCTGACATAATTAACAGTTGATGCAAAATAGGAAGCCAGTTGCTCTGTGTCTAAGAAGGCAAGCTCCTCACAGGTGGGCTTCTTGAATTAATTCTGTATCTACAAACTGTACAAATAGGGACAGGGTGGGTAGTAGATCCTGAAAATAGCTTAGGGTGATGGTAAATGTAGATTAAATTCAACAGAAACTTGTAATCTGTACTTTCCTTCAGAGTTTTTGCAGTTGAAGTAGCACTCTGAATGGTTGTAGTTCTTTTTAAGTGGTTTTTCAAGAGATGAACTAGAGGAGCTGTTGTTGAACCAGGTACTATCATTTTGGGGAAATTCTAGGTCTTGCCTTTCTTTCAGCTCATTAGCACTGTTTTATAAATGGAAGTCTCTAAATTGTTTATTAATGCTTTCAGAATTATTTGACCTAATGTGAGTTTCATGAGTGGAAATGACATTTCTCCCAATGCATTATGGTGTTTTGGCAAAAAGATTTGCTGTATCTTAAAAATATACACCAAACTAACAGGCTGGTCTTCAACTTTGTCTCCCTGCCCCATACTTTTCCCTAATGCTGGGATTACAGGCATGTACTTTTATGCCAAGCCCAGTAGTTGATGTTTGAATAAACTTCAGGCTGGTTGTATTTGTTTGCTTTTCATTGTCTTGTGCTCCAGAAAACATTTGAATATGGTAAATTGCATAGTGACCCCCCAAATACATGAAGCTTGAGTGTTGCTAAACAGGAATAACCTCTTCAGCCATCACTTAGTTTATGCTTCCACAAAAGTTTTGCAATGTAGATCATTTCTGAAAAGATGGGTGCTATAGTCTATGGCGTGTGTGTAACGGTGGTTTTGACACCAAATTGACAGCTCAAAAATGTTTGTTGCCAACCAAATTAATCAAGAATAAAAATACATTTAAAAATATTTAGCAAGCTAGTGGGAAAATATTTTGCTGTACAAAAATGATTTATTTGTAGTCTTTTTAGTATGCGTCTTCAAATTGTGTTAAACAAGTAGACTTTAATTTTGTAATTTTATTGTAATATGTTCATTCATCAATTTCTTGTTTGCTAGTGTCTCACATGATAGTCTAGGCTGATGTACAACTCACTGTGTAGCCCAATCTGGCCTCCCGAATGCTAGGATCACACAATGTGAGTCATCATGCCTAATTTATTTACCTTTGAGATTTTAAAGATGATATATAGTAAAAATACCTGTTTCTCTCATTAAATTCCTTTTGAATGATTTTTGTGGTTTCATTAATTGGTTATCTTTATATATTGATAATTCATGATACATTTCATGTAAGCTTCACAACATCTTGAAATCAAGAAATGTGACCCTTCTATCTTGGTTCATTTTCAGTTAATTTGGTTTATTCTCAGTTTATTTGCCTGTGTTTCACCTTTTGTAATTCCATTATGAGTTTTAGAATCAGCCCTCCAAATCCCGTGAAAGGACATACTAGGACTTTGAATGCACAGAATGGAAGAAAGCAGGCATTTCACTATTCTAACCCATGGACATAGTTTATCTTTTCATTTATTTAGGTTGGCCTTGAACTCCTGCCTTTGCCTTCCTGGTGCTGGGATTACAGGCATGGTCTGCCATACCCAGTTGTCCTCCTGTGTGCGTACGGCCACGTGTCTTCCCCACTCCACTTTCCTCTCCCCCTTAGCTTTTCTAGCTGTGACTTTTATTGTTTGTTGGTGACTTATTATTAGTATGTTTTTTCCTCACAGTCTTCCTTCAGGTGATACTGTACTTTATGTGTACTTGAAGATTTTACAGTCTAGTAGTCCTTCATTCTCCCGGCCGTGTGCTCTTGCGTCATGCGTTTACTTGTATGTCTCTTTAATCACCAAGAACAAGCTTTTAAACTTCACTGAGACTAATTATTTTAGAAAATATTTCCAGTATTTAACAAAATAAGTCATTTCCCCACATTTATTGTGTCCAGTTTTCTCCATTCTTCTGTTCAGCTTATTTGGTAATATCTTCATTCTGCTGAGAGGTTTCCTTATACTCCTTACAGATAGGTCTCGTGGTGACTAATTTTATATTTTTAAAGTTTTATTTATATCATATGTGCATGCTTGTATGAGTTTATGTGTATTGCATGTGTGCAGTCTTCTGAGGCTACTATATCCCCTGGAACTTAACAGGCAGTTGTGAACTGCCAGAGGGTACTGGGAACAGAACACTTACTTAGAAGAGTAGAAGAGCAGTAAGTGTTCTTTTTTGTTTGGTTGGTTTTGTTTTTGCTTTTTCAAGATGGGGTTTCTCTGTAGTTCCGGCTGTCTTGGAACTTGCTGGGCATGTACTACCACTACCCAGAACAAACAGTGTTTTTTGTTTTTGTTTTTGTTTTTTTTTTTAAGCATAGTTTCTTTTTTTTTCTTTTATATTTATATGAGTACACTGTAGCTGTTTTTAGTCATACCACCAGAAGAGGGCATCTGATCCTACTATGGATGGTTGTGAGCCACCATATGGTTGCTGGGAATTGAACTCAGGACCTTTGGAAGAGTAGACAGTGATTGTTCTTTAATGGCTGAGCCATCTCTCCAGCCCCCACACAGTAAGTGTTCTTAACTGCTTGGTTTTGTCTCCAGGCTACTTCCCTTTTTTTTCGTTTTCCTTTTTTTAAAGAAAAACACTTCTGGCAGTAGCATTATTAAGATACCGTTCACATCTCATACATGTTTCTTTAGTTCATTTCTGCACCTGATTAAATGATACTGTATAGTAAGACTATTTTCTTTATTCATTAGGTAATACCCTTTTGTAAGTTAGTTACCCTTTGTAACTTTTGACTTAGGAATGATGCTACAGTTAACATTTATATACAGTTTTGTGTGGAGATATGCTTTCATGTCTCTTGGGTACATAACCAAAAATGAGATTGCTAGGTCAGAGAGTCTCTGTGCTTAAACTCTGAAGAAACTACTTAAAAGTTTTTGTGCTGTCTTCTATTCATAATAGGCTATGGAGATCCTGTCCTTGTTAAGTATTTTCAATTGCTCCATTGTCTTTTTTCCCTCCCACTCCTGTTATGGAAGCTGGCCTTAGTAATTCATTCCTGCTGTTCCTCACATCCCCTATCACCTTGTTTTTGTTTTTTGTTTTTTTGAGACAGGGTTTCTCTATGTAGCCCCAGCTGTCATGGAACTCACTCTGTAGACCGGGCTGGCCTCAAACTCAGAAATCCACCTACCACTGCCCAGCACCTTTGTTTTTAAGACCAGGTCTCACTATGTAGCTCTAGCTGTCCTAGTCCTCGCTTGACCTTGAACTCACAGATCCTCCTGCCTCTCTGCCTTCCAAGTACTGAGATTAAAGGCATATACCATTAAGTTCAGCTCTGGATTTTTTTTTTTTTTTTTTGAGACAGGGTTTCTCTGTGTAGCCCTGGCTGTCCTGGAACTTTGTAGACCAGGCTGGCCTCAAACTCAGAGATCCTCCTGCCTCTGCCTCCCAAGTGTTGGGATTAAAGGCGTGCGCCACCATTGCCTGGCTTTCTTTTTTCTTTTTTTATTACTACATTTTAGCAATTGATTATGATGGGTCTTGGTATAGTTTTCTTGTTTTCAGTGTTTATTTAGCATTTTACCTTTTGACCTGAAAATTAAGAAAATAAGTGTCAGTCAAGTCCTCATACATCATCTCCGCAATGGAATGCCAAAACTCTTTAAGTTGTGGTAGTGTGAATGAGAATGCCACCCCTTCCCCCCAAATAATAGGCTCACATATTTGAATGTTTGTTCCCAAATGTGTGGACTGTTCAGGAAAGATTAGGAGGTATGGCCTTGTTGGGGGAGGTATGTCACAATGGGTTTTGAACTTTCAAAAGCATATACCACCACCACCCCCTGCCCCAACTTGCAGATCATGATGTAAGCTATTAGCTTCTGCTACCATGCTCCCTACCACAATGGCCATGGACTATTTTTAGTCCTCTGTACCTTAAGCAAACTTCCAATTAAATGCTTTTTTTAAAATAAAGTGCAGTGCAACAATAACTAAGACAGTTACCGTTGACTGCTGCTGCTTCTTGAAAAATCTCTTTTAAAACAAGAGATTGTTTATCCAGCTCTTATACGAGGAGCTAAAACCAGCGAGATTAAGGACTGACTGTCTCACTAAGGCAGTGGAGGAACTGAATAGAATTGCATCTAGATCAGATCATTGTCTCCTTGTGAAGTGACCCTACAAGGTAAACCAATCATTAGGAACATGACTGGAAAACTTGCTCTGGACTCTGAAGTGCAGCTGCTTCCAGCCTCTTTCTCTGCTTCAGAATGTTTTACCCCTTGGACAGGCAGAAAGAGAGCAAATGTGCCTTATTTCCCTTCTTCTCAATTCCTGTCTCCCCTGTCTTTTAGAAGGCATGAATTTCATAACAACTTAGGACAGTCTCTTTCTTGGTTTCCACTTCTCACAGTTCTCCACATGACCACTCCTGAGAGATATTCCCAATTTAGTAATACATAAAAACAATAGCAACTCTCATGTCTACTGGTTACCTGTTACTTTAGCAGGCCTGTGATTGGTTTTGTTTGCTTTTCTTGAGCAGCACTTAGCTTAACAGGTGTTTGATGTGAGGGACTTCCAGGTGCGAACTGTTTCTCTTGACATATATTTCTCTTTTCTGCCTTCTAATTTCCTCCACTGGCAAGTGTGTGTGTGTGTGTGTGTGTGTATGAATGATTTATTTTTTAAAAATTACCGTCTGAAAACCCAATCCATTAGTGGTTCCTTTCCCCTTGTAACGATTTCTTTGTAGTCTGCTTTCATATTGGTCATGTTACTTTTTCTTTGTACATAATTGAGGACCACGTGAGCATTTTAACAGAATAGAAATGCTTTACATGTCTTCATCTCCTTGAAGCTTATTTGCTTGTTTATATATTTTCATATATCAGAAAACAGATTGCCTAATAAAATAGGGACACACCTTCCTTGCCTTGCAGACTTCATGTTTGGTTTACACAAGGCTCTCTGAAGGTCATAGAGAAGGGCAAGGCAAGAGGAGTTTATTTACTTTAAGTTTTTATTTGTATTTATTTGTGTGTGCATGTGTTTGGCACTGCATATGAGGGTCTGAGTACATGCTGGTAGACATCTTCGCAGAAACCCCCTCTTTCCCCTCACCAACAATATGAATTTCTTTTCCTATACTTGTTTATTCAGTATTTTATTTTCAGGTTATTAGATTTTTGAAAAAAATTAATAGTGACTTTAGCATATTCATTATATATAGTTTTACCTTCTGTTGAATGATGAGCTTTTTTATGTGCATATCAATTTCTTTGGTAAAGTGAACTTTATTTTTTATTTTAGGGTGATAAAACCTTAGTAAGTTAGTAAGTTTTCACAGGCAAGCTGACATGCTGGATAGAAATAGTTGGTTTACATGTTTACGGGAGAGAACAGAAACCACTTAATATAGCCCAGGCTGGTCTTGAACTTGTGACCTTTCTCCTGCTTCAGTCTCCCAAATACTGGGAGTATAAATGTGCACCATCACACTTATTAGATAGGCAGGATTTTTTTAGGGGTTGTAGTTAAAGTGCTCTTGAAAGTGTTCTGGCTGACAACAGAATTTTCTTTTTCCTACTGATATTTGAGGCTGGCAGAGTTCTGCCTTGAGGTGGGAGAGCTAAAGAACAGGGAGCGTTTCATTGTTGTTGGTTAAGAGATAGATTACATCCTTTTGGTTATTTAGTAGCCTGCTTGAAATCATTTCATTTATTAACTACATTACTGAGAACTTGAGCCTAGAAAGAATTTCTAGCCTTGTAGAATATACTTTCCTAACTGGCTTTTTTTTTTTTTTTGGTTTTTGTTTTTTTAAGTCTTCCATAGCAGGGCCATGGTGACAAACGCCTTTAATCCCAGCACTTGGGAGCCAGAGGCAGGCGGATTTCTGAGTCTACAGAGTTGAGTTCCAGGACAGCCAGGGCTACACAGAGAAACCCTGTCTTGAAAAAACAAAACAAAACAAAAGTCTTTCATAGTCTTTCCCTGAGCTCCTAGCCCTGTTTTTTACAATTCAACACCCTTCACTTGAGAGCAAAAGACTACACTGCACTGTGTCAGTTAGTTGTAATGCTCTTTTATAGCTGGCCACTCCTTTCTTAGAGGAAGGAGGGTTTCCCCACTCCTTGGTTTTCCTTTTTCTAGTTGCCTGGTCACCAGGCTCAAGGGGACTGAACTTTACAAACCATTGGACGGAAATCAGGATTGAGCTGAAATTGGACTACCAACAAACTTAACTAAAAGTGGATGTTCAGATTATCTTGTCATGACCCCCTTGTCATTCATGTCAGTCAAGGTTTTAAGTTTAGTTAATCCCCAGAACTTTGTAATCCTAGAATTCAAAAGGAAGAGAATGTGTTTCTTTCTTGAAAGTGTCTATATGAACAGTACCTGATCGGTGAGATTGTTTGTGTCCTGTGTCAGTTGTAAGTTACCTACAGAGATTGTTTTAGGTTGCTTGTGAGAATTGTTGGTGCTGAATCCATCACCATACCCCTCCCACCTGGTGAGGAATCTAATAACTAATGGTTGATTTTCAGCACATCACTTTGGGCTGCTTCTATTCAGGAACAACTCTTCTGTTCATAAGATTAATTTGTTGGAGTACTTAAAATTTAATTCAGCCTCAAACTATATTACTACCTGTTGGTATTCCATAGAGATACAGGTGCTGTACTCTGATCTGTCTTCATAATGGAGGAAAAAAACTTTATCTTGAAAATTGTAATTCCATACCGCATTTGTGAGAACCACTGCAGAAAAGTTTCATACTGTTTTTCTTAGTGTTTGTCTTGCACATTCTGTTTCCTGGTTTTATGTATAGTCCTCCCATGGTGTGTGCCTCTGTTGCAGTGTATAGGTTGTCTTGCTACAAAGTCTAATCACAAGAATTCTTTTAGCAGCAACTTACTAGAGTGTGTGTGTTTTAAATGGCTTTCTATTGAAAAACTTGTCGCTTCCACTACACCAATGTTGATGTCATCAGAATCATGGCCATCCACATTGGGGCCCACAAGACTCCACTACCCAGGATCTCCTTAATAATCTCAAAAGTTATCTAGCTAAAGACCTGTGCAATGTTGGGAGTCTTATGCTCAGTTTCACTGTAATCCTCAAACTTTTTCCAGTCATTGGTTGCCTTGGTGATAATATCACCAACCTTTTTTGGAGACAGTTTTGGCCGGGGCAAATGTGCTGCCAACCCTGCCTCTGATACACCTTGGGTACATGACTTTGTTCACATTGGGGTTGAACTTGGACAGTATGCTGGAGGCAGCTGGTGTTGGACAAACCCAGATTCCTGACAACTGAAGAAAGTTGCAGTGCAGCTTCTCTGAGCAGAAAAACTAAAGGGCTTGTTCTTTTTTTATTATCATAAAGGGGTCCACCTGTGCATGCCATGGCTCTCCTGTGGAGGCCACAGATACTACTATGTGGGTTCTGGGAATCAAGCTCAGGCCATCAGGCTTTTGAAACAAGTTGAAACAGCTATTCTGTGAAACGTCCTTTAATCCTATCTGTAATTGGTGTGCCGAAAATGTGACTTGTATACAAGTAGAGAATGAGATGCAAAAATATTTGAAAATTAAGTTGGTTTTTGTGTAAAATCTTCTAGAAGATTGAGTTGCTACAATTTCCATTTAACAGATTTTTAAAAATAGAATATAGTACATGTAAATTGTGTGTTAACCAGCTCCATTTTTAGTGATTTTACTTAGCTGTGCATTCTTCACCTTAAGCCTGTTTTGTCTAAAACATAATCCCCAAAAGTTCCCTTGTGCCCGATGGCACCCCATCCTCTTGCCTCAGGGCAGCTGTTGACTTCTTACTCTAAACAGAAATACCCATTGGACTCAAACATGCAATTTGTGCTCAGCATATTGCTGAGGGCTGTTTCTTTTGTTATGTCATATCAATAGTACATTTCATTTCTTTTACTGCTTTGTAATTTGTTACCTGGATAAACTTCATAAGTAGATGGATTTGAGATTAATTCTGATTTTATTGCTTTTATGAATAATGCTGTAAACAGTAGGGCCATGGGTATATGCTTTTAGATTTCTTTTAATAGTAGATACTATGTGTAGACTATAAAGCAGCTTCTTAATTGCTTACAAATTCTTTTCTGAAGTAGTGCTTTTTTTTTTTTTAATACATTACTGCTACCAACATATCAGGGTTCCAGTTTCCTTTTCTTCAGCAGGACTTGGTGTATTGTCTTTGATTTTGTAGTCCTTTGAGTAGGTGTGTTGAGAAACCTTGTGGTTTGAATTTTTATTTCTTGAATGACTAATGATTAGCATCCTGAGCTTTCCACCCCCTTGTAGCCCTTGGTCAAGTTTCTATTTAATTTAGGTTTTTAGCTCAATTAAGGATTAGGATTGTTTTTATTGAGCAGTAAAAAGTTCCTTCTATATTTTGGATATATATGTCTGTTACTTTGGTTTTTTTTTTTGAAGTCTTCTTGGTATATTTTGAAGCTCAAAAGTCATTACTGTTGCTAGCCTTGCTGTCCCTCAAAATCCAAATGTTGCTATCCAATCTCTCTTCAGTATGTTGGTATTAAGAATGGGGACTTGAAGGTACTTTCAGTGGGATTTCATGTCTTTTTTCCTTTATTTTCTTTCCCCATATGAGGGCATGAAGAACACATGGGCTTTCATCAGACAGCAGACCTGCTAATTTTTTGATATGGGGGCTTGAACCTCCAGAAATAACTGAGATAAATTCTGCTTATAAGATACTCAGTCTCAGGTATTTTGTCATGGTCTTTCACATGGACTGAGTCCCACTCAGTTTTTCCAAAGGAGAAGTATGTATACATAAGCATGCATTAATACTTATTTGATAAATAGTTGTGCTTATTTGTGGGGGAGACACGTGTGTGTCACAGGATAGTGTATAAGGTCATGAACTCATCATGAATTAAACTCATTACTTTGAGGCTAGAATCCTATGATGCAATCACCACCACCACCTGGGGAACAAGTCTACCATGAGTCAAGGGGCACTCCATATTCAAACCATAACAATTACCAAGTTGCAAAATAGATCTTGAATAACACTGTTTAAAGGAGACCAAAAGTCAGTTAAATAGAAAATTAACAGTTATAATACTAGATTTAGATTTTGTGTGCGTTCCCCCCCCCCCCCCAATCATCCTGCCCCATGCATCTGTGAAGATTGAGGACAACTTTTAGCATTTGGGTTTTTCCTTGGACTTTGTTTCTTTCTCTGCACTGCATACTCTAGTCTAGGGTCCCTGACCCTTGAGTTTCCATAGTGATTCTTTTGTCTCTATTCTTGTGTTACTATGAGACGACTGGGTTACACATGGGGACCACCACATCAGGCTTTTTTTTGTGTGAATTATGGAAGTCAGATTCTAATTATCAGGCTTAGGAGGCTACTGCTTTTTAATCTGCTGAGTTGTTTCCCCAGCATAATAATGACTTAATGGAAAGTTAAGGTCACTCATTTCAAATCCTTATGGCTTAGGTACATCCCCAGTCTTATTTGAATCTCATTTATACAGAAATGCTCTGATCTTTGGGCACTATGTGCACATTTCTGAATCATGCCATAGGATCATGAAGATCAGAAGCTCTAGGGGCCTCAGGTCATTTGGCCAGGACATGGTATAGTATGGACTGCCAAAGTGATTTAAGTTCGTATTTTGAAATAACCCCAAGACGAGGAGGCTCATTTTCTGAGTTCTGGAGGCTAGACTGTAGTTCTTTGCACTTGATATTTAGTGAGTACTGTTTGTTCTTTGCTTCCATCTTTGTTGCTGTGTGTTCACTGCAGAAAGTAAAAAGCTGAATGATGTAGGTAATTCCCTCCCACCCTTGGCAAGCCATTTGTTCATCCATAGGACAGAGCCCATTCAGTGGGAATTCTTAAGATGGACACGGACAGGGTTGGGGCGAACATAAGCTTTTACATTTTACAAAATTTTTTTTCTGTTATCTACATATATATATTTTACTTGGAAAACTGCATTTAAAAAAATGGCTGGAGAGATGGCTCCATGGTTAAGAGAGTGCTTATTGCTTTTGCAGAGAACCAGGTTCAGTTCTTAGCACTGCATGAGGAGTGAGGTTGCAAGTATCTGTAACTCCAGTTCCAGGGGGATCAGATACAGAGTACTTCCACTCAAGTGGTGCAGTAGTCACAGGCATATCACACATAAATTTTTTTTTCTTTTTTAAAGATTTATTTATTATATGTAAGTATACTGTAGCTGTCTTCAGACACAGGATAGTAGAAGTACAGACCAAATGTGGAAGGGGATAGTCATTATGGATGATTGTGAGCCACCATATGGTTGCTGGGGTTTGAACTCAAGACCTTCGGAAGAGTAGTCAGTTCCCTTAACCGCTTAGCCATCTCTCCAGCCCCACATAAATCTTTTAAAAATGAGTTTATAAAATGTTTCTAACAGAAGCCATAGGTAGAAATTATAATTTATCTAACTTTTACAAATTCTAAAACATTTTATGTTTTGGTCCCATACTAGGAGAAGCCAGCCAGCACAGACAGTTCCTCATTTTCATCGAATTTTTCTTTCTTTAAGAGAAAGAAAAAGAACATGAAGTAGAGTATGGATACTTGGGAGATGTTGGCACAGTGAATGTGTATGAACTTCTCAAAACTATACATAATAATATACTGTCTTGGCTCATTGAAGTCATTCTGCTGTTAACCAGAGGTTAGCACTTACTAGAACAAACTATCATGAGAACATGCTCAGACTTTAACGGATAATAAATGGATTGGAGAGCTGGCTCAGTGGTTAAGATCACTGGCTGCTCTTCTAGAGGTTCTGAGTTTTAATTCCCAGCAACCACATGATGGCTCACAACCATCTGTAATGGGATCTTATGTCCTTTTCTGGTGTGTCTGGAGACAGTGACAGTATACTCAACATATATAAAATAAATAAATCTTTTAAAAAATATGATTAGGAACAGGTAAACTGTTACATGTGTACTAGTATTTAGAAAAACACAGCTGGGAAGCATGCAGAGATTTTTCCCTGTTTTTTGTTTGTTTGGTTTTTTTTGTTTTTCCTTTTCTTTTTCTTTTGAAGGGTGTGGGGTGTGGGTGCCACAGGTCTACATCTCTAGTCTAGTAAAACCTTTTCTTCCCAGTCATTGATAACTGCTAAATATTTATTGCTCAGGGAAACTTCTATTTTGTCTAATGTTTGAAAGTAGGTATTAATAGATTAGAAGCGTAAGAATGCATGGAAAAGGATTCTTGGAAAATCTTGGTCTCTTGGGTTTGCTTCATTGTCCTGCACACCCAGGGCAAGGTACTTAAAAGCACCTTCTTTTGCTTTCAAGACAAAAGGCCGGGGCTTACCTGACTACACAAGTGCTTTTCAGCCCCAAACCTTCTTTATGTGTTGAGATTTAAAGAAAACTTTGTTGTGTGTGTAGCTGATCTTTTTCAGCTGTGGGATTTGTTTGCATTTTTGGATTCAATTAAGTATAGATTAAGAAAATCCAGCAAAATCACACCTGTAGGGAAGACATACGTGATTCCGATCGTCGCACACAAGTGGAAGCTGCAGTTTTCTCCACTTTATGCAATGCAACTCTCTTTGGCGTGTTTCATAACTTGATTCTGATTGGTATGTAAGGTGACATAGCACTTTTGGTCCCTTTGCAAAACTCCCATCTTTTCAGTGCGATTCCGATCAGCGTGTAAGGTGGCATGGCACTTTTCGTTGACATACAGTTTTTCTCATTCCCTAAACAATGAGTATAACAATTGGCCAGTATTTAAATATTAAATAATTTGGAGATGATTTTGAAGGCGGGAGGGTATATGGATTATATAGAATTCTGTGTCCTATAAAAAGGATTTAAACATTTATGAATTTTGTATGAGGGAGTCCTGATCCAAATTCCCTCACATATACCAAAGGATGATACCTAAGGATAACTGCATCAACTTGTGTATTTGCAATAAATGGTGTGCATCTAGATATCATACAGATTGTGGAAAATAACGTGTTTCTCCTCTTAACCTCTAAGAGGAAAGTGATGAAAGCTTTTCACTATTTCCTAGTTTTGTGTAAAAGCACTGAGCTATAAGTTGATAGCTAAACAGTAGCTGAAAGGACTCTGCTTATTCCCCAGGAACCTTTCTTAACCTGTTCCAATGCTTTTAACAGTGGTGGTCCATTCCTACTGGGACAAACCCCATTCCAAATGGGTCTTGAAAGAGCTGATGAATGAATAGACTCATGTCAGGTAGGGAATGTGAATATTTATGGGTGGATATGAGGGAGAGAGAGAGAAGAGTGTGTGTGTGTGTGTGTGTGTGTTGTGGAGGATGAGTATTCCTGTGTGTATAGGTTATGTGGTCAGGTGTGTGGAGATAGAGGGCAACCTGGAGTGGCTTTCTTCCTTAGGTACCATTTGTTTGAAACACAGCCTCTATTGGCTTGAAACATTGCCAGGTGTGCTAGTGCACTAGTGGACCAGTGAGCTTTCTTTTCTGTTTTGTCATTATTTGCCAGGTGCATACCACTGTACCCAGCTTTTTATGTGGTCTGTGGGAAATTTGAACTCCTGCTTGTGAGGCTGGTGCATTTAGAGCACTTAAAATTACCATGACAATAGTTTTAAGAGCGCTCTAAAAATAATACATGGATGTTTTGCTTACATGCATATCTGTAAACTGCGTGTGTATGCCTGGTGCCCAAAGAGGCCAAGAGGTCATCATATCCCCTGGACCTGGAGTTTAGAATATTGAGCAACATTGTAGGTGCTGAGAGTCTGGAAAAGCATCCAGTGCTCTTAACCACTGACCCCATTCCTTGAGCACTTTTGAATGAATGCCCTTCTGCCTCTTAACTTGTGACTTTGCCATACTTTTCTGATATTCTCAAGATTGTTTTGTTTTGCCTAGGACACAGCAAGCAAATACAGATTCAGTAATCTTTTTCTGTTCGATTTGTATTGTGAGGGAGATGGCAAGAGCTTCTGTATCAGAAGTCATTCTTGTTTGGCCTGCCACCTTGGTAGATTTTTGTGCCCCCAATGAGTAGGCATGTTCTTGGCTGCTTACTTTTTTGGTAGCTTTTCCTAACCCAACGGGGCAGACCCAGCATTTGAGAGGGTCTGAAGAAAGTTAAGTGTGGTTTCTCAGCAGTAAAGAATGTGAGTATGTGGTGTTTCAGGAAGGGTGTGAGAAACTGTAGGCTGTTTCTGAGACTTGGTTCCCTACCAGGCTTTGCTACAGAAGTTCCTGGCTCCCTGTTAAGGTCTGAGTGAGAGCTATTAACAAAATAACTTTTCCAAGGGACTTGAAACTCATACACCTTAAATCAGTATCTCTTGCTGAGGGCATATGATTGTTCCTTTGAAGACTCCCTCTCCCTCTCTGCCTCCCCCCCCATCCTTCCCCCATATCCCTCCTCCCCCTCCCCCACTCTCTAATGTATATGAGTACACTGACACTGTCGCTGACACACCAGAAGAGGTTATTGGACCCCATTACAGATGGTTGTGAGCCACCATGTGGTTGTTGGGAATTGAACTCAGGACCTCTGGAAGAGCAGTCAGTGCTGTTAACCTCTGAGCCATCTCTCTAGCCACTCCCTATTTCTTAAAAAGCAACTGAGGAAACGCTGTGTTTAGTACTGCATCCCACAGATCTAGGAGGGAAAGCATGATTGAGAATCACTCATGAACTAGTGGGGGTTGCCCCACCAAGCCACCTTTTGGGAGGCAGGGCGGTAAGGAACTTGTGCATATGCTTGTTAATCATGGCTACTAAGCATTAATTTACCCAGAAAGAGAAAATTTAAGTTTCCAATTATAGTGTTGGTATGGGAGGCTCACAGTCGATGAGTGCATAATCCTTAAATGCCAGCAAAATTGCCATTCCTCATCCTGTATCTAGTCTTACATTCAGCTACCTTGGTCTTTTACTGTTCAGCAGTGATGGATGATTATCTTCCCTCCTACGGGGCCATGTTTCTTCCTCAGACAGCTATTTTCTTTGAATATTCTCTGCATTGGTGTCTATAGAAATGCCAACTTCCATTGTATTTTTCTACTTAAATACCCTGATGTGCCTGTTTTCATCTGCTATTGTATTTCCAGCATCTGCGTGGTACTTGAGGAACACTGAACATTGAATGAATGGATGAATCATGGAAAGAACACTGTAACAGGACAGAAATTCTACAAATGCATGTGCAGAACCAAATAAATCCGAGAGCTAAGATACAGGGATATGATCGGGAGCTGTCAGGGGCTGTGTGGAGTTGGAGGTGGAAGTGGGAAGAGACATGGCTACTATGTTTGGGGTTAGACCGGACGCAAAAGTGACAGTCACATCTGTGTTAACCTCCCCCCAACCATGTCTTTCGTGCTTGAGGAAGAATGGCATTAGATGAATATGGCGGATGGCAGTTAGGCTTAGTTGAAAATCCTACTGTCTAAAGGGGAAACCTGGTGGAGAGGAAATAGCCAGTGTTTATGAAAAGTGTTTATTTAGAGCAGTTGTTACCAAATGATCACTACTGCTTACTGCATCCAATTTATTGACATGATTAGGATAGCTAAGCCTTTCCTCAGTTACTTGTTTTTAAGAGGCAGAGATCATCTAAACCTTTAAAATTCTAAATTGCTTGGCAGACCACTTGTTTATTGTCTGGTGTTTGTTTGCTTATTTATTAATAGCAGATGATTCTTAGGCTTGTCTCTAGATTTTTGTAGAATGTTTTTACTTATCTGAGTACTACTAAGAAAGTTAAGTAAGTGAACATTAAAGGAAGTTAGTTAATCTTAAGGATTGAGAGCAAGGCCACTATATCTAAAGATTAAAATCACTAAAATTAAGGAATTCAACAAACTTGAAGTTATCTGGGCACGGTAGTGCACACTCCTGTAAAGCCAGTATTCTGGAGGTTGAGAGGGGTAGATTGTGATTTCAAGGCCAACCTGGAGTCCAGAGCAAGATTTGCTTGCATTCCTTCTACTAAAAGGCAAGGCCTTAGAAACTTCGTGTGTGTGTGTGTGTGTGTGTGTGTGTGTGTGTGTGTGTGTGAGAGAGAGAGAGAGAGAGAGAGAGAGAGAGAGAGAGATATGGAAGTGGACTGAATATTTTTTAGCAGAAAGGGAAAACTAAAACATGGTTAATCTCAGAGCTAAAGCATTCTAGTAAGCACTAGAGAAGATAGTTGGTCTTTTGCCCATTAAATGTCTGTGTTTCTAACTGTTGTGGGGAATTAAATGCAGTGGTTTTTGCTGAGTTTCTTGAAGGAAGCCTAAGCGTGTTTAGTGGGTAAGTTCCAGAAAGCATTGTCGTAAAGCTGGGATCTCTAGCGGTGTTGTCTGGTCTTGCTGTGCAGTATTAAGTGACCCGTAATTGAGAATTTGAGGACAGACAAGATTTAGTTATATGTGTATATATTTAGTTAGCTGTCCAAAGCATAAAAGTGGAAGTTTCTCCTGTAGCTCTCTCTGCTCTTCATCCTTTGTGGAACTATGATATAGTTGGACATACTTGAACATCTACCACCATATCTAGTTTCTGTTATCTAGGCCCCAGGTCGAATATTCTGTCTTTTATTCAGTGATTTCCCCAAATTGTCTATAAGAATGACTCCTTAAAAGTTACACTTCTGGGATGGAGAGATGGCTCAGTGGTTAAGAGCACTGACTGCTCTTCCCGAGTTCAATTCCCAGAAACCACATGTGTAATAGGATCAACCATCTGTAATAGGATCTGGGGTGTGTGTGTGTGTATGTACTCATAAAATAAATGAATCTTAAAAAAAAAAAAGTTACACTTCTTTTATCACTTGTACCAAAGTGGCTTGTGTTCTTTAGGCAACAAGCGGAGCTACCCAGAGTGTTTCAAGCATGTGGAGAGAAATCTTTTCTTCCCTCAAGGATCTCAGTTGCTGTGCTGAAATCTCCCACCCCATGCCAACCCCCTATCCCATTGTCTTTTATTATATTTTATTCACTTTGTGTATGGGTGTGCATCACTGCTTATGTTTTGAGAACAGAGAAAAACTTGCAGAATCTGTTTTCCTTACACCACATAGGCTCTGGGGATCAAACTCAGATCAGGCTTAGTGGAAAACACCTTACCGAGCCATTTCTCCATCCTGGTTATGATTTTTAAATATCGAATCCTGCCCCCCTTTGTGTGTGTGCGCGCACATACATGCCATTATACCCTTTGCAGAAAAGAAAACGGAGTTTAATTATGAAATAAACTCAACTAGTTTCCTTTCTTCAACTGTTTCGAACCTTTTGTCTTTATTCTGTCCCTTTTCACCATACTTTAAAAGTTTTATAAGAAGTTGTAATAGCTACAGTTATGTATGTAAAAATAAAGTTTCTGATTACATTGACTTTCTTTTTCCTTTTTTTTTTTTTTTTTAAAAAAAATAACTTTTTAAGATTTATTTTATGTGTTGGAATGTTTTTTTCCCCCCTTCTCTCTCCAGCCCCACTCGCTATGGCCCAAAGATTTTATTTATTTAATGTATGTGAGTGAGTACACTGTTGCTATCTTCAGACACAACCAGAAGAGGGTATTGGATCCCATTACAGATGGTTGTGAGCTACCATGTGGTTGCTGGGAATTGAACTCAGGACCTCTGTAAGAGCAGACAGTGTTCTTAACCGCTGAGCCATCTTTCCAGCCCCTACATTGCCTTTTCTTAAGGCGTACATACATTTCATTCAGTTTTTAGCTTTATGTCAGCAGGTCTGTACATGCAGATTGATTGTAAATATGGCTGAAATGCTTAAGACTTTGAATAGTGTCTCAATGTGTATTTGTACTACAAGGATCTTTAGCTTGACACCTTACCTCCAGCAGATGACTGACTCACTAGAGGGAAATCAGGTTTTCCCTAAATGTCCTCAGCCACTGACTGAGCAGGAGACCTTGTAAAGAGCTTGGCGATCTGATTTTACAGTGAGCACCTGCCTCCCCATTTGTGGCTGATGTAGCTTGATACTGTTATTTTTCCTGTGGGGGTATTCGGGGTCATTGATTGGCCCACCAGACTGATTTCAAGTGCCTGCAGTGATACTTTCACTTGAAAAGACATTTAATGGGGAGCTTTTATTGGGGGAAAGAATTCTACAGGATTAATAAATCGTAATTCTAGATACAGAGACAAAATACTGTCTTAAGGCAAATTAAAGACTGAAGTTTTCCTTTAGAAAATATTTCACTGGCTTTTTGGAATTGCCCTAAGACGGAAACCTCGCCTCCTTCATGAGGACTTCTGCCCCTTTGACAGTTGCCTTAAGGATTAGCTTTTAAATTGGGAGTGGTGTGTGTATGTGCAAACATTCAGACCTCCTTGCCTCTAATACACTGAAACAGATTAACATTTCTTTTTCTTTAACAGAATTGAACCTTTGTTCTACATGGCTCTGCTGGGTGTCTAACAAATATTAACTGTGGAATGAATGGCAAACTTTCTCTGAAAAAGTAGTGATTCTACTTTTATTGCTAGGTTTTGTTTTTTATTTTTAAATTAAGATTTGCTTGTAGGACCACTTTTGAGTTAGTCTTTTGAAATGCAAGCAATGGGAAAGTTTGGGGGTTGCCTTAGTAGGAGAGATTCTCTAGATTCTAGTAGACAAACCACAGCCTACATACAGCCTTTGTAGTACCCAAGAACTCATGCATGACTTACATATAGTAGCAGTTGTCTCCTAAGTCTTGATTTTTGTGTCATTGCTATATTTGGGGATTTGCCTGGTTTGCTACAGAAAATGTTTCCAGATCTCTGATCTAAAGAAGTGAAGTGACTAATACTGACACATTTTAATTGAATATTTATACAGAGACCATTAACTGGAGTTAGCTAAGTCAGGTGTCACAGACATTTTGATCAGTTACAGAGTAATAATTCAGTGATGATCCCATGATATTATCAAGGAACCGAAACAGTCCTCTTTTACCTGGTAACATCCTAGCCACCACACTGGAAATAGAAAGTACTGCATATGGTAAAACTAGTGTAAGCGATCCTGTTGTATTTCTGGTGATGTAAAAGTATGTTGTTCACAGCTGGATACAGTATTTTTGATAATGAATGACTGAGGTGTGTGTTGCCAGATGATCTCAGGCTGGTCTCTACCCTCTCATTCTCCTGTCACTAACTCTGAAGCATTGGTATTATGGGTAATGTGTCAACACATCTTGCTTTACATTCTTTTTATTGCTTCATGTAAGCTTATACATATTCACTGTAAAGCAGTGTACTGTGTTTTGCCAACAGCAGCCTCACATCTGTTTGGTACACCTTGATTGTGTCATTTGTTTTTGCTGAATTTAATGCTGAGTTATTTTGTTCCTCATGGGCCTGTGAGGATTAGGCTATATAACACCACTACCACTGTCCAGTATTACAGGTTTGTAGTGGTGCTCAGATCACTCAGGTTTGTGTAAATGCAGTGTGATACTCAGTGAATTGCCTAACAAATTACTTAGAACATAGAGGCATGATCATTAGGACTCACGTCTGGGCTTACTCAGATATACCATTATTCTCTCCAGAGTAGGCTTAATCATAAAGTATAAGTTGGATATTCTCACTCCATGGCATCTATCACAAAGTTATTGTACATTTGGGAAATGATAGATGTGTTTTTGTATATTAGTTGCGTCTGTACTGTTGTATTAATTAATGTATTATCCCCAAATCAATAATTGCAAGATAAGTGCTTTTTTTGGTAAGGGATCTGGGAGTGGCTTGCTCCAATGAAGTTCTAACTGCTGCTTCATTTGAAGGCTTGGTAGGGGCTGGACAAAGTATTGCGTAGCTGAAGACCTTCGGCACTTGATGGTTGTTAGCATACAGATCTCAGTTGCTCACCATGAAAGCCTGTCCATACATAATAAGGCTTTTTTTGTGGTATGACTGCCTCACTCCCACATACAGTCTTAGTCAGTCATCATGTTCTTGCTTGTTTTATGAAAATGGGTGACTGCTGGACCCAGCCTGAACAACATGGGATCCACAAATCACACCTTCTGTTCAGTTCCTGTCTAAGTTCATAGTTGTTATACTATATGTTTAGGTTTCCAGGAGAGACCTCACTCAGCCAAGTTAAGATTAGTAGATGTGATTTGTGATACAGCATTCTTCTCATTCTGTTTGCTTAACACATACATAGCTCAGTGAATAGAGGTGTTCCAAGGATGGGAAAATCACTGTAGATTTATTTCTCTCTAACTCCTGTGTTTACCTCTTGTTCCACATGAGTGGGTCCAACACAGCAGAAGCAACTGCATCAAATTTGGAAGAGTGTTTTTCAAAGATGACTGAGGTGTTTGTTTAATAACAGCCCTTTTGATAGTTGATAAAACTTCATAACTTTAGGCACATTCTCACAGAGTTCATATGCCTCTCCGAAGTGTTGGACAACTAGTTAGTTCTCTTATGAAACAGGCCTGGGACTTCAGATTCTCCTGCCACAGCTGCACAAGCACTTTGATTTCAGTTGTGCACCATCATATCTGGCCTGGACAAGATTTTAAAGTTGGATTTATTTTCAGGGGAAACTATTTTAGGATAGAAGTAAATCAAATTGTACTCAGTCTGTCCTTTTGAAGTAAGCTTGTTTCCTGCGTTTGACTGGTGAACTTGTGCCACATATTAAAATCACCAGCATCTCAGTCAGAGAATTAGTGTCAATAGAAAGAGAGTGAGTCATGGTGTAGAAAACGCTGATACTCGGAGCATGGAGGCATCGAAGAAACCACGAAAGACTTTTACCTTAGAAATGTTTCATCTGAGTGTGTTGGGGGGGGGGGGCGCAGACTTCTTAGTACCAAGTGACAGTGACTTTAAAGCCACTGATAGGAAAGCATATTACTGTTCCCAGGCACTCTAGCAATCAGACAATTTCTTACCTCTGGAATTGTTCCTTAATGATGCTGTATGATAATACCCTGGAGCTGTGATATAAAATGTTAGTTATTACAAACTAAACAAGACATTAGGAACTTCTATTATTATTATCCTATGTTTAAAAACAAAAGAAAAAACCAGCATGTCTTTTTTGTTGTTGTTCTTTTTTTGTTCTTTTGAGACAGGGTTTCCCTGTGTAGCCCCGGCTCCTGGAACTCACTCTGTAGACCAGGCAAGCCTCAAACTCAGAAATCCACCTGCCTCTGCCTCTGCCTCCCAAGTGCTGGGATTAAAGGCGTTCGCCACCACTGCCTGGCTAGCATATCTTAGAAGTCACTCCAACAGCTATTGAGGCGGAAACAGATTTCATTGTTCAGTTTACAGGGCATGTAAGGACTTTAGCTCTAAAATTTGTTCTAACAGATCCAAGACCCTGGATTTATCTAATTTGTAAAAACATGCCTTTTAAAAATTACCTGTCCACCAAAATAACTGCCATTCTGGCCAACAACAGCTTTAATTGCTGATTCAACTCTAACATTCTAAAAATACCTATCCTGATAAGATGCTGATCAAGGGTACCAGGAATCTCAGATATCACACATTTCCTTATTTTTACATTCTTTTTGGTTTCAACTTCCAAGTCTTCATCAGTACTACTTTAGTGTAAGACACAAGTATTTCAGTTAAAAATGGATTTGAATTTTTGCCTCCTGAGACTAACCCTTCTCCTTTGTGTCAACCACTTCAATCTTGTGCCCCCACCCCACCCTGCCGTCTGCATTCTTCTCCAGGGACAATGCAGTATTTGCTCTTATCTCACTAGCCCCTGGCATTTATGGAAGCCTTGTCTTCCTGTTACCTTGTTGCTCATATTAGGAAGGAAGGGGGTTGCTGGGGCTGGATAGAGATTTTGGTCTAGACTATGATAGAGGTCTTGAAGGTACTGAAAATCTTGGCAAGGGCAACTCCTTGTCTTTCTCCACAAGGGAACTAGGTGGGAAGATGCTAGCTCCTTCCATACTGCCACCTCCTCCCCCTCCCCCCAATCTTCATCAGAGTCTGCGCCTGGTTGCCTGGAAACCCACTGGCCTGTCTTTAGACCTCCTCCCCCCTCAACCCCCCCACTATTTCCTTCTCTTTCTAACTCCCACCTTCTCATAATCATTAGAAAACAGGCTCATTCATCACCTATCAGAATTTCCCTTGTAGAAAACCCACTGGGAGCTGGATCCTTCCATCTGGGGTTGGAAGTTATGCATCTTCAATCTGTTGGTCTCTTAGGATCCACTCACCCCCTCAATTTAGGCAAGGACTTTTTTGTTGTTGTTGGGTTTGTGTGTGTGTGTGACCCCCTCTCCTGGCCATTGGCTGTTTGCTTGAGTGAGAGCTGGAATGGCAAAAGCTTAAGGTTTTTAAACCAGCCTTCAGTTTTGAAGTCACTGGTCTTCACTGCCATGCCATCATAAAGGAACATCCATTTGGAAGTTTTTGAAACAAAAGTCTCACTAGGTAACTGAAGTATACATAACTGAGGTTAGCCTTGAACTGATCACTCTCTTGCCTCAGCTTCCAGAATGCTAGGGACAGATGTATATCACCAAGCTCTACTATCTTGGCATCTTTTGATGGTAACCCATGACTAGAAAAAGAGAAAACTGAACTATTCTTTAGGAGCAGTACAACAATCCTTACTGCCTTCTCCGCCAAAGCCTCGTCTCTAGGTTTTGTTAGTTTGACACATACAGAAATAAAAAACAATATGGTAGAATTTTGATATTGATTGAGAAAACAAGTAAAGCAAGAAGGTTCTGGAGTCAAATAAGTGGGAGTTATTGGTTGCAAACAAAGCTGTAGGCTCTAAAAGTGATTCAGAGAGCAGACTAGATAGAGTTTGGCTTCCTGCATCCACAACTGGTGGATCACAACTGTCTTAATAACCCCCACTCCTGGGGATCTGATGTCTCTTCTGACCTCTGCAGGGTTATGCATTTACACATGCATATTCCCCCATACACAATTTATTCACTTTGATAAAATTATCACAACATTCTTCAAAATACACATGCTTTACCCAAACAGTGCTAGGAATGGCTGGTTGCTCAGGTTATAATGACCAACCCTAAGCTAAGCCTTAGGAAATTTGTAGATTTTGTTTATTTCTTAGAATTTCACTGAATTGACCTCCTCTAAAGATATTTTCACAATACCAGCTGGATTCATTTTTGCCTCTGCATGAAGCTTTGTTTGTCTTGAGGTCTTATCCTTATGTGCATCATTGGAACTCCAGACAAGATCTAGTAGTTGACCTAGAGACCGGCTTCCCATCCAGTCAACTTACTACAGTTTGTGTGTTGCAACTCAAAAAAAAATCTGATGGGGTTAGTATTGACATTTGTTCCTTTTTCCTCAGGTCAGATCACTGGCTATCCTTATTGCTTCTCTTATAAACGGACACATTCATGTTTTCCAAAGTCTTTGAAAGAGTTGGCTCAGTTTCACCAAAACCTTATTGATTGGGGTGGCAGTGGGGTTGACATTCTATAGCTGAGAGAAAGGTGAGTTCTTTTGCAAAAGAAAGTTGGACTGAAGCTGAGAGTAGTGGCACACACTTTTAGTTAATTCCAGCATTTGTGAGGCAAAGACAGGTAGATCTCTGAGTAGTTTGAGGCCAACCTGATCTATATAATAGTGGGTTCTACACCAGCTAGGGCTACACAGTGAGACCCTCACTATGGAAAGAAAAAAGAAAACAACTTGTGTATGAGCGGTAATTTTTATCAGAAAGCTAACTTTGCATTTTGGACATCATCATTGACTCCTACTCAGAGCTCTCTTGTAACCTACCTACTCTGTTTTCATGATCCTTCTGAATAAAACCCCTTAGTGCCTAGAAAGCTAGGAACTTCAATTTGTTGAGTGGATAATACTTTCTTATAAGTTAAGATTTTAATTTGTCTTAATACCCCCACCCTTATTCCAGCCAAGCAAAATATATTCCCTAGCTATTTGAAGGTAAGTGTTTTATTATGTTGTAGTTTCCACAAGATAAGACTTCATGTTTATAGAGGAAAAAGACTGGGAGGGCAAACATCATCTTTAATTTTTTGGTAGTTTTTAAAATTGGAGCATCGATACATGTTGAAGTAAGATGACTGACTTATTAGTAATAGTTAATTTTAAAAATTTTAATTACTGAAAGCTAACAAAGTAACTTTAAAAGGCTATGGCTTGGGGATCAAAGGGCCTGAGGAGATGGCTGAACAACGAAATCCACAACTGTGATCTGCTTCTGAAAGAGTTGTATTCAAGTCCTAGTATTGTTTTAAAGATAGTCAAATACACTGTCTTCAAGAAACAGGGCTGACAAATTAACAGCAGCAATCATGACAGCTGCTGGTATAACAGGTGACACACTTTAGGACAGTGTCATTTTCTGTCCTTTGCGGTCAGTGTTGGGCTCCACTGGGCAGGACAGCTATGCAGACTCCTTTAGTTACCTTACCGGTCATCCTGAAAGAGTCAAAAAGGGATACATTATTTTCCATGTAACATTTCATGTTTTGTTTTGTGGGTGAGGAGGTCTTGGTTTGTATTCTTAGCTAGCTAGCTTGCCTAAATCTTGCCATTATAGACCAGACCTTAATGCCTTATGCCTGTGGCAGTTTTACTTGAGCTTCCTCAGTGGTAGAATGACAGGTGTGCAGTAAATGTTAGGGCAGTTAAGGTTATCTTTTGCATAATTGGAATATCTTTTTCTCTTTCAACCCTCTTAGACATTTGTCTGGAACTTGGAGGAAAATAGTTGGTTTTATTAAACCAACTTATTAAAACTTAATGCTTTATGAATAAGCATGTAAAAAAACATGGGGTAGTTCTTTGCTTGCTTTATTCATTTCAGCATTGTGTTCTCAGCTCTGTTGGAAGAGTGATGTAGGACAAGTAGTTTTCCTTTTTAACAGCTAGAGAAACAGGCGGAGGGACTGTGTAGTTTCTTGTTATATAATTCATGTGTCAACTGATGTGTCAACTGACAGGCTAGGGCTACACTTTGTTTTTCCTAGTAACTATAATTGTTCCCACTAGAACACTTATAGCCAAAGCTAATGGGTGGCCTTCTGTAATCCTAGCATGCCAGCAGAAGAGGTAGAATTGTGAGATGCTGTCTCCAGAAAAAGTAAAAACCACATCAAGCAGATTGCTGTCCTTTTTTGCATCTTATTGTCAGGTCTTGAATCCATTGTTAAGTTCACCGAACCTCTTTGGATTTTGTCTGTCATCTGAAATGCTATCTCTTATTGTCTTGTCAGCTGTCACCAGTTTTGCAAACCTCTGTATAAAATACAAATTTCTTCATTGTAGACAGCTGCCTAAAAAGTTGGTTGCCTGTCTGTCTTTTCCCTGGCTATCTTAGCCTCAAATGAAATAGAGATCCCTGCCTGCCTCAGCCTCCCAAGCCCTGGGATTAAAAGTGTGCTCACCACTACTGTCTTTTTTTAAAAGAAACTTTTGCTCTATGCTTTCTGAATACCCGTATTTCAGTTAAATTCTCTAGGCCTGCAATTCAGTAGGCTTCTGGTTTACTTTTAACTTACAAAAAGCCTGATTTAGCATGCATGCCTGTAATCTCAGTCCTAGAAAGCAGAGACAAGATCCAAGGGCCAACCAGTGTAGCCAAATCAGTAAGAGAGCCTGCCTGTGTCAGAAAATAAGGTGGAAAGCAATGGGTGACATTGCACACGACCTGCCTCTGCATATACATGCACATGATTGTGTCTCCATCTATTATACATGATGTAATTGAAACATAAAAGTAGAAGTAGCAGTGTAGTTGCTCATCACTCAGCTTTAAATGTTAAATTAGTAATCATTCTGATCTTCACAAGTGTCATGCTGTTCCTTTGGAGCTATAGTGCTCAGAAACACAGTAGCTATCAGAGGATTTCATGTTAAAGCCAGTTTGAAGCTGTCTATGAAGACAAGATTAGGGGCTTGGGGCTGGTCTGGGCTACATGAGACCATGTCTCCAAAACTAAAACCCTATGTGGAAAACCCTACTGTGTAGGTTCATGAACATGAACCCTACTGTTCATCCATGTGAATGTGGCTCACATGAAAAAGATTGCTAGCTAGTGCCCAGTGTTGGTAATGGAGAACTATCACAGTGTTCAGGTTGTGCTGGAGAGAGTGTGTGAAATGGCATAATGTTGGGGAAAAAAATGGGCAGCTTCTCAAAAAACTGGATGTAGACTTGCTCTACATCTAAGCTAGGAGAAATGAAAACATATGTCCACAAAGATTTGTACTTGGTGCTCATTTCCGCTTTCTTCCTTTTAGCTGATACACTGAAAAGGCATAAATGTCTATCAAAGGAGATTGGGTAAACAATAGGCATACAATGTTGATGAAGCTCAGAGACCAAGCTCAGTGCAAGTAGATAATGCACTTGAAAGTCTGTGCTGTGTCATTCATGTACATGAAACTGGAGGATGGATGGATCTGATGGGTGGATCTGATCTGTACGCCAGATCTGTGGTCTCCTGGAGCTGGGAGGGAACTGTCTGGGAGAGTGATATAGAAGATAGGAGATGGGCTTGGGAATTTAGCTCACCAGTGGCAGAGCTGGGTTCTGTCCCCAGCTCCAGGGAAGAAAGAGGGGAGGGGGGAAGAAGAGAGACAGACAGACAGACAAAATAACAGATGATAGATGGTAATCACTCTGCTGTGTGCCTGTGATACAACTTCTTAGACTGTACTGTATACCTTTGAGATATAAAGGGCTAGTTGACATAATCAGGCACACCTGTATGCTTAGGTACTGGCAGGAGGAGCCTAATATATAAGAGTTCATGGCCATCCTTGGCAACATAGATGTCTTTCTCTTAAAACTAGAGAATGGTGACCAAGTCAAGCAAACTGCAGTACCCACTGTCTTTTGCCCCCTTTACTGCTTTTGAGTGAATGATAGCTGTTTAGGAATGAATAGTTTTAGAGTTATTGCTATCCTTTAGCCCTGAGCTGAAGAGGGCCGTGGGTTCTCTGTTTCCTCCCACAAACAACAGGCTACTTGCTTTTCTAGGCACATGAACTAAGTCTTGGCTTTCGAGCCCTTATTCCTGAGGGAAAAAAGCCTCCGTTTCTGAGATGTTCCGCCCCCTTCTATTCACAGGATTCTAGAAAGCATTTTATATTTAGAGAGCAGTTCATATACATACATACATACATACATACATACATACATAAACATACATACATACATGGGGGGGGGATATTTCTACCTTTGGCCACGTACTGTTTGATCAAGTATGGTCTTGGAACACAGTATTCTTGGGTATTAGAGGCATTTGGTCAGTGCCTGTGATTCAGGTTCTTGTAACTTACACAAGCATCAGTCTCTTTCTGGTCATGCTCATGCTACCTGGGTGGAAGACTCATTTTTTTATCACTTTGTGCCCCCAGATTAACTAGGATTAATTATTTCTTCTCTAGATAATGTAATGCTTAAAAATGGTAGCTGATCTAATGATCATTTGGTATTAACTTTAGACTTTGGAACACACTCAGAAGGACACAAGGCAAAAGCTAGAAAGAGTTACAAGGAAGAAACTTGTTACGAAAACTAACATGAGATTTTAAAAACAAAATATTAACTGGGTCTGTGCAGCAATTCAAGGGGAATCCATATGTGGATACTCAGTCAGTGACTGAAAGTTTAAGGAGAAATAGATTCGTAAAGTCCAGAATCTCTCAACTGAAGATGCAGCAAGTGCTCTTGACCACTGAACTGCCCTCTCTCTAGCCCCTACCCAGGGGTATTTCTAGAAAGCAACTCCTTACAATTTTCCTGGTCATGAAGGACTAGCTACCACAGGCAGGCAAGAGACAGTAAGAAGTAAAAACAGTAAAATGTGATGTGAAGGCTTCATTTGAACTCCCAAACAGAAAAAATGCTTGAGCATGGGGAACAGAGGTTTTGGGGGTATGGTTTGAACAGTATCATCTAGACATTACAGTTTCCTAATTTAGGTCACTGCCCATGTCTACACAAGATAACATTGAGGGATCATGTGGGAACCAACCATTGTCCTTGCAACTTTTCTGTACGTCAAACTAATAGAATAGCCTTTGAAAATTGGTGAGTTATTTTAGCAGTTTTTGTAAAAAGTTTTCTGACAGTTATTTAAGAGGGTCTGGGGAAGTTTTTTGCATACACACTTTTCAGTCATTTGTGGAGTATGGAGACTCCAAAGCCTATTAGCTGGGCAGAGGCAGGCGGACTTCTAAGTTCGAGGCAAGCCTGGTCTACAGAGTGAGTTCCAGGACAGCCAGGGCTATATAGAGAAACCTTGTCCCGGGAAGAAAAAAGAAAGAAAAAAGTGTAAGTGTACTTGCTTTGAGGAAGGCACTGGATTTGAAGTAAATACTGAGTTGAAATATAGGTGATTACAGCCATGTATGCGATTCCAGTTTATCCAACTATTATCCCTTTATATAAGTGAAGGGTTTAGCTAACATCGTGCAATTGGAGATTTTGCTGGTCGTGTGGGACCCCCACTTGAAGCCAGAGTGCTTGAGATGGTGTTGTTTCTCTCTAAGCAGACTTACTTATTGTACCATGCTTTGGGGGGGGGGGGGTTTGTTTATTTTTTTAAAATCTGTAGATCCCTTTTACTTTGCCAGAGAAACAAGAGTCAACATTTCTGAAGGGCTTCAGCTTCCTACAGTTTTTGCCCCTTGGCCATAGTACTTAAAAAGTATGGTGCAGATTGCCCAAGTAAGTCTGTCTGGTCCTGTGAGCAAAAGTAGAAATGTGCTTGAGTAGTTGCTATATTTGAGTTGGGGGGGGAGGGTGGGGGATTAGAGCTTATACCTCACCCAGTACAAAACTGGATTAGAAACACTTGAGGATGCTGCTGGGATTCCTTTTGCTTCCCTTTAAAAACAGTGTGTAGTTCTTTGCTTCTTTCCCTTCACTTGCTTCTATTCGTTTTCCTTCTCATGTTGGTATGTTGAAAGCTCTACTGCATAGACTATCCTCATGGAAAGCACTTTTCATTGAGAACTCACAGTGTCTCACTTTCTGCTAGGGGATAGCAATATAGAAGATAGGTTGTATGTACAAAGGTCTCTAAAGAGGTATGTTCTGAGACCCAGACAGTTAAATATAGCATTATAATAAATACTGAGATAAGCTGCATGCTATGGTAGCATCTACTGCCCCAGTTTAGAAGAAATACATGTTCTTATAGTATTCACTGAGCTCCTGTCAGGAAACTATTAGTTCAAAGCAGATTTGGGGATATAATGCAAAATTGAAAAGGTCGGTGTACTGCCTTATAGTTATTCATAATCTAATAGAGAAAAAGTAAAAGTAATAAATTATAAGTTAAGCAGCAGATACACACCAGGGTGGATTGAAGTTTCCTAAAACCTTGCCTCAGATTACTTGTCCAGAGAGTTAAGGAAACTTAAAGTGTCTTTGAGCTTGGGTGTGAAGCTTGAAGAAGGAAGGTATCTCAGAAGCTAAGGGATAGAAGGTAAGCAAACAGATCGTGGAAGATATCATCCAAAAACACGAAGTCCAGTGTAGTTTGGGCTTGTGTAGATGGACAGTGTGGAGAGAGTTTTAGCAAAGTTGTGAGAGAGTTAAGTTCAGGAGTTGAAGATTCCCTTCTGTATGCATCCAAGTGTAGCAGAGGTGTTAAGCAGAGTGTGTTAATTACCAGTGATTTAGAAACCATTATAGCATGAGCATTAAATCATAAATTACCTTCTTAACAGCTGTTATTTGCTTGTACTTTGGGGTAATTTTAAGGGTTAAGTTTGAGGGAAACATTTGAAAAGATAGATACCTTAATCTAATTTATTACTTATTAATTTAACCATCACCTGCAGAAGATAGTTGAATGAGTACTAGATCTTAAATTGCCTAATAGCTTTTATATTTGTTTAGAGAATTACAGATCCCCTTTGTGTTTTATAAGTATTTATTTTAGTGAAATGAACTATAATTTCAAAATGGTTACATAGATTTTTAAATAGGGTCTTTGACAGCTATGAAGTAATTTGCACAGCAGATTGGATTGCTTTAATGTCTTGTTTCTTGGAGAGAGGCTTGATTTATCAAGTTTATTTGCATCTGGAACTGTATTTGCGCGCACATGCACACACACACTTTTTTTTTTTTTAAATGTATTTTGTCCATAGACTTTTGAAGACGCTATGGGAGACCTAGAGAGTATACTGATGGGGCATTTGCTAAAATTTTTGGCATGGCCACAGTTTTTTCTGGTACTATAGGTACCCCAGGGAAGAGACAAGTAGAAAGAAGCTATTCTTACATATGGCTGAAATATTTCAATCACTGTTCGATGGTTGTGCTAGTGTTTAGTAAGTTCAGAGTCTTTGTTTTTAGACTGATAATTACTACTTTGCATGTTTCTCTTTTGAAGTTTGAGTTCTTCTGAATGATTCTGCAGGTTGCCTTTTTGGCAATGGGACTTGCCTGTGGTGCATGTCATGTTTACATATAAAGTACTTCGCGGGAACAGCCCTGCACTCAGCAAAATTAGAGCCCCCAAAAGAGCTTTTGCTTGTTTTGGTTATATCAATAGAAAAATTTCATATCAGAATTTATTAATTTTTGGTGTGATTTTGTTTGTTGTTTGAGACAGTTTCCCTATGTAGCCCCAGCTTCCTTGTTACTCTATAGACCAGGCTATCCCTGAACTTAAAGACCCACCTGCTTCTGCCTCCTGATCCCTAAGATTAAAGGCATGTGCCACGATCACTGAACTTCGGATCAAGGGGGTGTGGGGGGAGTTGAAAACACGTTTATAGCACCAAAATAACACACTGGCTGTCAATGATGCCACAAGCCTGCAAGCTTGGAAATGCTCCATTGTAAACTAAGAAAGGTCATGATAGAAAGTGAAAAGACAGCTTATTTTAGAGTTATAGGGACACAAGTCGTCCTAGACCCTCCTGTGAAGGTCTTGGTCTTCAGGAGTCCCCAGATCAGTGAATCAGTTGACTGAGGCTTCTGGCTGTGGTTGTTAGGCTGGTTTATAAATTGTTTCCCAGAATTTGAACTACTTGTAGCATTTCTAAAATTTTAATTCTTTGGTTGTTTTCTGTTGACTCCTAGTATTTGAGCACACATCTGTAACTGAGATGGTGGTGCATTGGCTGTATTTATTTTCAGTAGCAATTATTTTGCTGCATATGTATATATGTCGTGACTAGAGCTAAATGAGCTTTTTTTCTTATTTTACTATGGCTGTGGCCAGATTAATTTAGATGTGACTCTCCTCTGCTCTAAAGTAATTTGTTAAGGCTGTGTAACAGAGCCTGAGGAGCCCAAAAGCTGTCTCAACTCCAATCGGTACTCTGGGTTTTTGGACAAGATTGTCTTTTTATAGCCCTGGCTGTCCTTGGAACTTGCTGGCCTCATATTCACCGAGATCCTTCTGCCTCTGCGTCCCTAGTGCTGAGACACCCAGTTGTACTCTTCTACACGTCCCATATAGCCTGTAAGACAACAGGAAAAATATCTGGTAGAAAGGGCTTTATGGTTTTGGTTGTGTTTCCTGGCTTTTTGAGACAGAGTTTCTCGGTGTAGCCTTGAGTGTTCTGGAACTCACTCTGTAGACCAGGCTGACCTCACTCAGAGATCTGCCTCTCTCTGCCTCCCAAGTGCTGGGATTAAAGGTCTGTACCACCACTGCCTGTTAAGAAAAGAGTTAATTTAGTAGTGGGAGATAATATAAAGAGAGCCCAGTGGCTTTCTTGAGTCTGGTGTCTATTGGTGGGAAAGAATAGCCTAGAATGGGAAAGGGGGAAAGCAGAGAAATTGATACCGTACACGGTATGGCCACAGTCAAATATGGTGAAGGTTTTAAATTACCCTTGTGTGAAGGTAGCTGGTTTTAATATGAAGTCAAGAGTCATATAAGTTCCTTGGTATTCAAGATACCAAGGCCAGGGATCAGGATTAAATCAACAGAAAAGTTGTACTGGCTAAGAGCCAGGACCATTCACATGTGATGTGTGCTGCTGCAGGGGTGGGCAACTAGCCCAGATAAATTCACAATGCCTCAGATAAATGCAAGAATCACTCTGAAATGTATTCATGTCTTCACAACTTAGAATTTAAATTCTTTTACAGAGACTATTCATATGTTTTTGGAAGGGGGGGGTGGGCTGGAAGTTGTGCTGTTAGGTGCACTACCTGGCCTTCACAGATTGTTTGAAGTTTCAGGAGCTCCCTTTTTCTGTCTGTTCCTCTCCTTCTGTAAGACTACATTAGCGCACATGGCTTGCACCAAAACAGATACCATTTCTGATCTCCATGATACCAACATCTGTTTTGATTCTTCAGATTCTGCACACAACCCTATCCTCACCCATCACCACTGCCCATTACTGACAGCCTGCAGTTCCTTCATCTTTGCTCTAGCCTTGATCTGTAGGAGTGAAAGTCCAAGTGGAGAGCTTAGGTGTACACAACATTCTCCCTTTGCTTTCACCTGTAGTGGTTATTTATTTGCTTTTTACTTGGCTTTGAGGTGTAAAGTGTAGCCTGGTAAAGAACACAACAAAACTTGACTGAAGTTCTGCTTTGGATGCCTTGGTTCTGTCTCTATATGAGATGCTCTGCAGGTGGCTTCCCTTGGCCTTGTGTTCAGCTTGTTTGCAATGGGCTTAATTGAAAGGACCCTCAAGTCAAGGTGCTTGTCCATACATATAACAAGGCCTCATGTAGCTCAGGCTGGCCTCAAATTCATTAGGTTTTAACAGCGTGCTAGGGATCTAACTCAGGGCTTTGTGTACACAGGGAAAGCATACCTAATCCCCCACACCTGTGTGTCAAAGTTTCAAATAGGTTAAAGTGTAGGGCGTCTTACTTCAAGACTGTTTGATACTGCCTTATCTCAGTCCCTGAAAATGGCTGGTTTTGTTCCTTTCTCTATGAAGGGCTTTCATACTGCTTTTCTTTTGTAGCTATATCTCTTTGAAGGAACATGTTAGGTAGGGCTGCCTTTTGTTGTTGTTGTTGTTGTTAAAAACAACACCACTGACAGCACCTTTTCACCTAAAGGTGAAGCTCTGTGGACCTTTGGAGGCAAGGGCTTAATCTGATCTAGAGCAGTGTGGTTCTTAACCTGTGGCTCATGGCCCTTTTTGGGGGGAGGGATCCAACAAACCCTATCTTCTGGTTGCATATCAATCAGTTTTTTATATTACGATTCATAACAGTTACAAAATTAAAGTTATGAAGTAGCGACAAAAATAAGTTTATGTTGAGGTTCACCATGTCAGGAGGAGAGCTATCACATCCTTAGGAAGGTTAGAGAGATCTTTGGGATTTTTATCCTTTTCTTAGAGAACTGTACTCTCTGATAACTGGTATCATGATCCAGACTTGTATTGCTGATAGCAGACATTCTCTGAGGTTGTACCTTTACTGTAATTATAAGCATCTGTCCCCTTTACCTGTATCCCTTGTCCTCTACATCCTGTCCTTTCAAGGGGTGCTCTAGTAGCCTGCTTGCTTAACACTAAGCATGCCCTGACTGTGCTGTTCCAGGTCCTCTTCTTGGAACCTTTTCTCCGGTCAACTTGGTCGGATTGTGCATCCATTTGAATGCCCATTTGGTGTTTGGAAGATTGAATATTACAGGCATCCAAACTTGCAGTTTCCTCTTATCAGTGGTCAGTAATAGTAACATTCCATCCCAAACATCTCTGTCTGAACACAAGCCATCTCCCTCACCCCCCACCCCCACCCCAAAGTATTCCCTTGCTGGATGAACTACTTGCCTTGCAATATTTGGGGATATACTACTTTTCTGTTATGTGGCTACAGAGGAGGGGCTGCTGTGTGTAGAAACATTGGCGCTAGCATTCTTTCCCCTGAGTTTGGGTCTGTGAATGGTCCTGCATTGTGTTTGGCACCACTTAGAAGCTATGCACAATAGCGGTGAGCGAGCCCGTGTCAGCTGGGGATTGGTGCAGACATAACTGTTACAGAAGCACAGACAATGTATCGCTTGTCTGAGGTTTTTTAAAAAATGTGTGTGTGTGTGTGTATATATATATATATATATATATATATATATAGAGAGAGAGAGAGAGAGAGAGAGAGAGAGAGAGAGAGAGAGACAGACACTGACTGACTGACTTCATCCCCTTGGGAGTCTGTATGAACCACAGTTACCTTTTATTGTCCTGTATGGGTTGTCCATGCCAATCACAGCTGCAGGGGAGCAGGCCCAGTTAGAATAATTAGATTGAGGAGTGAATGTCACACTTTTAATTTCATTCTCTTTTCAAGGGATTACCAGTGTCCATTTAATAAAATGAGATTAGCCCTCTGCATCGGAGGTATTTGAAAGCTGTCAGTATAATTGTGACAGCTCAAAAGAAGCATTTTTAGTACTCCTATAAACTTGTTATAATAGATGGTTGTTTAGGGGTGTGTGCATATGATAGAGCTCTCCTTTTGAAAGTATACATACAACATTGAAACTGGACAGATGCCATAATAAAATCATGAGCGTGCTCACACAGTGGCTAATGCTCTGTCTATCTCATATGTTGAATGCTGTAGGAAACCCCGAATCAACTCTCAGCTGGTGGCACAGCAGGTGGCTCAGCAGTACGCCACTCCGCCTCCCCCCAAGAAGGAGAAGAAGGAGAAGGTTGAAAAGCCTGACAAAGAAAAGCCAGAGAAAGACAAGGATATTAGCCCCAGTGTCACCAAGAAAAACACCAACAAGAAAACAAAGTAAGTTTCTTGGGTACTACAAATAATGCATTATTTAGCACTTAGACATTTTAAATGATGATTTATTTTTATTTTGCCCCTTAGACCAAAGTCTGATATTCTGAAAGATCCTCCTAGTGAAGCTAACAGCATACAGTCAGCTAACGCTACAACAAAGACCAGCGAAACGAACCACACCTCAAGGTACAGTGAAACTAGAGGGAAATCCTAAGTCAGAAGACCAGGGTTACTGCATTCTTAAAAGGGAAATGGAAGGAACCTAGAGGTAAGGCTGCTGACCTTTTAAGATCATCTCGAAATGACTGGTCATCCACAGTCAAAAGCTGTGCTGGCTGATGATCATTTCTCTTTACTGCTAAATTAGTGAGCACAGTTAGTGGGCAGCTTAAGTCTGTGGGCACAGGAAGGCTTCTGTTGATGTTGTCACTTCTTAAATGGTTCCCTTGATGTATTTCAGGCCCCGGCTGAAGAATGTGGACAGGAGCACCGCACAGCAGTTGGCAGTAACTGTGGGCAATGTCACCGTCATTATCACAGACTTTAAGGAAAAGACTCGCTCCTCCTCTACATCTTCCTCCACAGTGACCTCCAGTGCAGGGTCAGAACAGCAGAACCAGAGCAGCTCGGGCTCAGAGAGTACAGACAAAGGCTCCTCCCGCTCCTCCACGCCAAAGGGCGACATGTCAGCAGTAAATGATGAATCTTTCTGAAATTGCACATGGAATTGTGAAACTATGAATCAGGGTATGAGATTCAAACCCTCCACCTGCCCATGCTGCTTGCACCCTGGAGAGTCTTCTGTGGACGGCCTTGTAGTGATGCTACCAGGAGAGATTCTGCTTGCTGTGGGCATCTGGCTACCGAGGAATTTCGTACCCTGACAGTTACTCTTGACACTTTTATGTATTCCATTGTTTTATATGATTTTCCTAACAATCATTTATAATTGGATGTGCTCCTGAATCTACTTTTTATATATAAAAAAAATCTGCTGTGCACAATTTTCCATGTACATTACAACTGGTTTTGTTTCTGTTTTGTTGAAGAGGGTTGGGAGGGGGGAGGGAGCTTTTATTTATTGTGTTCACAGACTCCATCCTGTCAGCATATCCTCTTAAATTTAGTTCTTTCTTCCAGCTATACTCTGTACTATCAGTTTTGATATAACTATATATATAAATATAAAATTATATATAAAGGGTTATTTGAAACCAATCCATGGCAACGCTGGTGCTTGATACACTGTGAAGTGAATACAACATTGAACAGTTGACACAGATCTGGGACAGTCCCTTCTATGAAAGTGCTGAAATATAATTAAAATCAGTCTTACATGAAGTATGTTCCAACCTGCGTGGGAACTTGACTCTCTCATCTGTCTTTAAGAGTACTGGATAATATAAAAATTATATTTTTTAAACAATGTGATCTCAAATGTAAAGACTGCTCCAGATAGCCTGCATTTGCAATGGGCTAATTGACAAATGCCAAGTGGTTCAGTTGGAGGGCTTTGACCATTCGGAAGTAACAAGACTAGCTCCAGAATGCCAAGTATTCATGTAAATTATGGTTACATGTTAACATTGCTGTTTTTTATTATTAAGCACTCATGAAAATATGGTGTTCTGTATCTCGAATTCCGGCTTTTTTCCAGACCTCTGCTCATGCCTGAGGTATATCTAGCAGCTGTCTCTTAGTTCTAGGGTTTTGATAGTGCATTTAATCCACACCACCCAGGGAAGCAGTCCCATGTCTGAATGCTAACAACGTCTACTTCCCCTGTGATATTGCAGTGGTGGGTTTTGTGATCATGGCCTGTTTGCTCCTCCTCTACCCCTATCCTCCAAATCCTCACCCTGCCAATGTAGTTGTTAGTCTTCTTAAAACCTACTGTGGATCATTTTCTTAAACAAGGATTGTCAACCACACATCCAGACCTGACACAGAGATCTTCCAGTCTCTGGAGTCCTTTCTTAGTTCCTTGTGTGGGAAAGGACCGCAGGGGTGCCTGGGTGATTCAGGGGAAGCTCACTTCCCGGGAGAGTGAAAGGATAAGTAGGTGTTCTTCGCTGATTGAACTCTGAAAGTTTCTTTTCGTTTTTTTACCATTTTGGGGGTGGGAGATAATCAAAGACCACTGAAAACAGTTTATCACCCCATCTCATCCCAAGTCTGGGTGACTCTGCTTTGCTCTTAGATTCAGGGTAACTCTCCTATCTGACTTTACTTTCATATCCACTAAGTTTGTAGTGCTTAAGTCACGTTAAACATGAAAACGTGGTGTTAACCTTCCTTAGTTTATCACACTCAAGGACTCATAGGAGAGCGTAAGGAAACATCACATCTTGGTGTTAAAAGAATCGGGTTTGCTTAATAAAAGAATTTCTATTTGTGGAGGCAACAAGTTAAGAACATATTAACAGCTTGAATTGAGTAGCCAGCAGGAACGGTTCCATTCACATTTACATTAAAACCAGTCATTTGATGCGCCGGAGTCTGTCCGCAAAGGCAGTGCTATTTGTCAATGGGCTCCTGTTCTCCACGCATGGACAATGCTCCCCTCTTTTTAAAACAGTGCTTGTGTCTGGGATGCAAGCTGTACTTACCTTTTTAAATACCTTTTTAAAGTATTTATTAATGAACCAAAGGAAACCAGGTGCTTTCTGTAAGCATCAGAATATATAATACATAGTGATTTGACTATGAATTTTAAATCCACATTTTAATATTAGTGGGGTATTGCAAAGACATTCCTTCTAAAGTTTTAATATTCCTTTTATTAAGGGTCTCAGGGAGGGTTAATTAGTCAGCCATATTTATTTTCCAGAGGTGTAAGGAATTGCTAAGTTTTTTAATTAACTTTTTAAAAAAAAATTAAAAGCCACCAAATTCATGTGGATTGCACTGCTCTTTGAACCAATAAGTGTTGGTATGCACTTTGTTCAGAAACACTGTGTACTTTTGCAAAATGAGTTTCATGTAAAGTGATTGGACCCCCTAGATTAGTGGAAAAGGCTGATTTACCAGCTCCCCATAGGCTACTAATTCATTCATCGCTGGTGTCTTCTTGGGTTTTCAGTTTTGCCTCCATGATAAATTAAAGAATGAGGAGAGGTGAAGGGAGGGAAGGACCACTTCAGAACAAATGGAGTGAACTTGCCTTGAGGTAGAAACTGCAGTGGTGGAGTCTAAGCTGCCCAGTCTCAGCTGTCATGGGCTGCATTGAGGTAGAGAGGTGATAGGTGCCACTCGATGACATCCTCAGGCATGCATTCTGGAAATGGAATTCCTATAGCTTCTTGCATTTACAGTTTGCCCTACTACAGTACTCAGTAGGTAAAAACACTAGTGTAGCTTACAAAGAGACATTGAGAGGACCAGACATACTTGGTATTCAGTGGCACAGAAAGCAGATTAAAACAAAAAGCACAGTGTTAAGGCTTGCAAGTTTCCCGTATGTTTAGTACATGATCTTTCACACTCGTGTGCACACACACAGAGCTGAGCTGACATGCTCTGCCCGAGTCATGTAGTTGGGAGGGGGGAAAAGACATCTTGACACCCACGAGAATATTTTAATCAAAACCTTTCAGTTTGGATCTGGATACTTCAAAACATTGGCAGACGCTTCTGTGAGTTTAGCTCCACTAAGATGTCTCGCCTGCCTTATTAAGACCATTCTCAGTCTACATTTTTAAGCTGCCGTATCTTAAATTATTGAGAATTTATTAATTGCTGAATATATAATAACCTTTGCTTGTATGTTACCGAAAATGGTTTAAGAGCCAACATTTAGAGTGTGACAATGGAGCTGAACAGTTTCTAACGCGCAAGCAGTTCTGTTCTTGTGTATGACTTGTAACCTTAATTTACTGTGTAAAGATGGTTACATTATTTCCTTAGCTTTGTTTGTTGGAGACAGATAGCGAATGCTTGTTAAGTATGTCAGAACATAATCTTCCCTTGTGAACTTTTGTTAATGTCTTATACGAGCTCTATTTTCCATTTGCCCAGAAAGATGGCTTGTATAATGCTTTGGAAGTTTCTGCTCCGTCCGTCTTAGAGCTGACAGTCTGTTAGGTTTGTTTTTTCTTCATGCTAAAGTGTCGGTGGTTTTGTGAACTGGTCAGAAATTCACAGGTCTTAAATGTTTGGGGGAAATTTATATTGGACACTGCTCTTTGTCTAGCAAATAAAAGATGTTAATATATTCCTGTTATTGGCATGTGCACGACTATGTTATTAGAAGCCACTTTATCATTTTCCTGCTTTAAATAGAAATGTCTATTTATGAATTCTGCTTGTAGTTTTTTCACAAATAAAATAGTAAAATTTACATTGGAGATGATTATTTTTGTTCCATAGGTTTTCACACTTAGAAAAGCCTAGTTTCATCCCCCCTCCCACACATACTTGTGGGATGTTTGGGGGGGGGTGTAGAAAGTATTCCTTCGGTATTTGAATTTTGAATTACCACAGCTAAAGTTATTTTGAGTGTCTTAGTGTGCAGATCACATGGTACAAGAAAGAATTGAGCTAAAGAATCAAGATTTGGAAGAAAGCAATTGTGTCTGTGCTCCCTTAAGATAGGCTGTGGTCTGAAGAAGGAACCGAAGATGTCTTCAAGCGTTTGAAAGCCCTCAAGACAGCCTTTGCTCTTGACAGAGCTCACTAAGCCTGTTGTGTCCAGATGGAGAGAAGCAGCATGTCTAGCCACAAGCCCCAGCCACAAGGCTGGCCTTTTAACCTGCTGCTGCTTGTGGCCTGCCTTGAGGATTCATCCTGAGGGACTCTTTGTCTGGTTCTGTGCTTGAACTGGCGCTGAAGGGAAGAGTGCATCTGGAGTCTTGCCTTGTTGAAGAAACGCTTACCCAATAGTTCCTGCCTGCATTTCCATCACTGTTTGGTTCTTCTGAAATAATTGGGAAGGTTTCAGAGCGTGGAGTAAATGGTGGTGTTGCTGATGTTTGCCCCAAGACTTGGGTGTAGAAAGTTTCCTGTTCTCTCCTCCCATGCTTTTTGTGGTACTTGCAGGCCCTTGGTGGGGATCCCCACTAGTAGTGATACTGGGAACACTTGGGTGAATGGAATCTCATGTAACATGTCTGAGCACTAGGCATCAGCAAGAGTATGTTATTGACCTCATGGCCTGAGAGGCTGAAGCTGCTACACAATCTAAGTTTTCATGGACACCCAACTATCCTGACCTGAGAACTGCTTGCCAGTTGAGCACAATGTGGTAAAAGTTACTTGCTGAGGGAAATGTACAAGGCCAGGAAGACTCTTGTCCCTTGCAGGACACTTGTAGAGCCTTTCTGGAGGTAAACTGGTGATTTCAGCCAAGTACTGTTTGCTAGCCACTGAGGGAAATCATTGCCTAATCTGACTGCTCAGTAGAAGGAGAAAGGCTCTGAATTTTCTAAAAAGACCGTAGGCCATACTTAGAATACAAGCCACTGTGGGACCTAGGCAGATGATGGAGTGAAAAGCATGCAGGCTGCCTACCATTATTGACTCGTATAAGGTTGGGGAACTGGTGTGGCTTGGGCTTTAGTTTCGATCCTACATTCAGATTGCTGGGGGTGAGCAAGGGTAGGTGGAGAGGACAGTAGGCTTGAGAAAGGCCACTGCTTTCGTAGTCCTGTGCTTGGGGTTGAACGTGAACATGCACATACTTGGCAAGCTCTTCTAACTTTTAAGATGACTTCTTCAAGTTCCCCAGGCAAATTTTGAACTTTTGGTTCTCTTCCCTTGGCCTCTAGAGTAGCTAGGATTTCAGGCCTGCACTATCAGACCCAGCTATGCAGGTGCCTTTGACCCAGACCAGCAGGGCAAGCACACAGGCTGCCCCAGCTTCTCACCATGTGCTCATACCAGACATCACTGATGGTCAATCACTTTTTTATTTTTCTTTTAAGCTGAATCCGGAACCAGACTTTACCAACACAGACAGTGATAACCCATACCCATATTGTAGAGCCCATTTGCTATTACTGACCTGGACAAAACTCATTCAAAACTTTTGAAACATTTGAGTCACTGAAGCTAGGAATCCAAGGAGGCCAGCCGAAAGACTTGGCAGCCTCAAGAAGGAAGGAACTACCCAGGACCTTACTCTTCACAGAACCAGACTCCCTATAGAACAAAGCCAGATTGGAAGATTCCTAGGACTGCCAGGATTGAGCGGAGCAGCTGCAGACTCCTGACCCAACAATCTTGCAATCTTGAGTGCTAAGCGTCACTCCAGTTCTGTCAGTCTCAGCCACAAATCACAAGCCAGGTCACCAAACGGATGTCACTCCTGGAAGTGAAGAATACACTTGTGGAGTAGATGGAGCTGAGAGAGACTTACTTCCAGGGATTGGATGAACTTGGGCAAGTCAGCCTCACAGGCATGTTGCCCTTGCTAAGACAGATGGAATGTGCACTCTGGCCTTGGTCGTTTGCCAGGTCAGTAGCTGATGCCCTGAGAGGTGGCTGTAAAACCGTTTCTAGAAACAAGGGAATTTCTTTTCCTGAATTTGCGTTCTCATGTTCACTGATAACCTCACTGATAGATGAGTTTGTTTTATGATTGGTTTATTGTGTTTTTTAGTTGGTACTATTTTTCCTGGCCCAGAGGCAGGAGCCATTGGTTAAAGGCCATGTATAAATGAATGAAATCCAGAGATGGCTTTGACAGCTGCTCTGTATTTCTATGACTACAGTGGTGTACCCAGTGTACACCATTAAAAGTTTTGAGTTTTCAATGATGTTCATTGTCCTGTTAATATTTTGTTTGGTTATCAATGTTGCTGATTTTATTTTGTTTGTTTGTTTGTTTGTTTTTTTAACTAGTATACACTTGTTGAACAAAACAATGGATTTTGTAATGAGTTTTTTGGGGTAATTTTGAAAAATTAGTTTTGAAGTTTTGGGAAGTTTCTTGTAGTACCCCACCACCTCCACTTAAATAAGAATACAGTATAAATACTCCCATTTCTGCTTACCCCATCTGCCCTATTAGCCACCCTATCATTTGTCCTGGGCAGGTGGTCACCGCTGCTGTGTATCTGTGATTGCCACAGCTGTGTCTGGTATAAAGGACAGCATTTTACAGTACTCTTTCTATTCTTTGGTTCTCACTTTTGTTTGCCTCAACCACTAGGTCCCCCTGGCCTCTGATATCAACAGGTTGTATCTCTGTTTCCAGAGCTCCTGCACTAATCCTGTTCCTAAACAGTCCCTCTTCTAGTCTCATGTCATGTATATGTGTATATCATATATATGTATACATATACACATATACACACATATATATAAACACATACATACATACATACATACACAACCTACGTTCCACACATTTAACATATTTCACTTCACATGAGAGAAAACATGCAATAATTGTCTTTCTGGGTCCAGTTTATATTGCTTAACGTGATTTCCTGTTCCATCCATTTTCCTGCAGATGATATCATTTCATTCTTGGGAGTGAACAGAACTACACTGTTACTTCCTCCCCGATCCCCCATCCCCCAGCCCCATACGTTTAATTCTGAAGGTGGGGAATTTTCAGTCTAAGTACCTGCCAACATGAAACTCTGGAAGTTTAACCCACAGGACTTTCTGAGGATTGAGCCTAGGGCTTCATGCATGCTAGGCGAGCACTATACCAACCAAGCCACCTCCCAGCCCACCAGTTAAGATTTTATTAGAACAGTAGCTGCTTGAATAGCAAACAGTCCGAGAAGTCCTACAGAGAAAGAGAGCCATTCCCCTTTCTTCACCCTGTTTTAAAAAACAAAACAATCAAAACTACCAATTAATATGATGTTGGAGAAGGCTTTAGTGAACAGAGCAAGGGCAAACTTGTCTCGAGCCCAAGTACTAGATGCAAACTGATTCTGTTGCTTGGAGAAAACAATTGTGCCTCCAAGATCCTTGCTTTGGTCAGATGTTTCCAAGGCTTTATGACCTAAAGAATTCCTGCCTCCTGGCAGATGTTCAGAATATGCTAGTTGTCTGCTTGCTTTAGCTGTCAACAAGACCTTCCAGATGCTTCCTTTTGGTCACTCTGCAGTTTAAGTGAGTCCTAGCCTCACCCCACAAGCCTTTCTTCTGAACACACATGAGATGCTGACTGCAGGCCATGACCATCCACCTCAGTGCCTGTGAAACTCCCCCAACCCCCAACGTCTAAAGACTGCTGCAGGAAGGAGACTTTAGGCTTGGGGAGCCCCATCATCACTAACACTGCCCAAGCCAGGTGGCTCAGTGGGACTTGCCTTATCCCCAGGGAAAGATGGTTATAATGGTAGCAGGGTAGTGGAGACGGGTGACAGGTAAATTCAACATGTATTCCAGGATGAAAACCCAAGGTCTCAGAAGGACTAAAACCCCACTTTTAGTCTATCTCCCCAAGTGCGTGTACCAGAAGGTTAGAGAATGGTTGCTGCTCTTATACCTGCCACAGTCTAGTGCCTAGGTGTGGAGGGAGAAATACTTGCTAACCCTGGCTGGGCAATGGTATCGCCTGCCTTTAGTCCCAGCACTTGGGAGGCCAAGGCAAACAGATCTCTGTGAGTTCAAGGCCAGCCTGGTCTACAGAGCAAGTTCTAGGATAGCCAAGGCTACACAGAGAAACCCTGTCTTGGAAAAAAAAAATTACTTACCCAAAATGTCAGGAAAAGAAAAATCTTCCTTACTTCCCTTGATCAGTGAGTAAGTTCATAAAACAAACTCAGTAGCCAGTCTAACAGGAAAAACAAACAAACAAACAAACAAACATTTAACTTCATGCTTCTGAATGGGAATGTCATAGCAAACTCAAATTCAAAGAAGGGCCTCGTGACTGACTTTTATGTCGCCATGAGGAATAGGCCTGGGGCTTCTGAGAGTTACTGAAGACAATGAAGGAGAAACATGGATAAAGTCAGTCCAGTCACGCAGAAGGTTGCCCCTTAGAGCCAGGAGTGCCAGTGTGTGCCTGTAATCCCAATACGGAGGTGGAAGCATGAGGATCCAGAGTCAAGGGCCTCAGCTCTAGACTAAATTCTAGGCCAGTATGGGCTATGTAAAACCCTGTCGACAAAACAAAGCAAGTCCCATGGAGGAGTGGCAAGCCATGACTCTGACTGTGATGTGGACCTTGAGACTTTCCCCCGCGGATACAATTACTTCCTCTGACTTGGTGGAAAAAAATCCCAGATGGAACTTTTGACAGTCCAGGCCTGTTTTACAGATTCTCCATAGGCATGGTAATTAATCTTGATAGTCAGCCTGTTAAGGTTTAGAATCTCGGGCTGCAGAGATGGCTAAGAGCACTGGCTGCTATTCCAGAGGTCCTGGGTTCAATTCCCAGCACCTACATGGCAGTTCACAACTGTCTCTAACTCTAGTTCCAGAGAATCCAGCACCCTCACACAGACATAAATACAAGTCAAAATACCAATGCACATGAAATGGACAAGAAAAAAAAAAAAGATCCAGAATCACCATGGAAACACTACACTAGGCTTGTCTGTAAGGAGCTTCTGGATTAGTTTAATTGAGGTAGGAAGATCTGCCCTGTATTTGGGTGGTGCTACTACCATCCTGTGTCTGCAGTCTTGAATGAACAGAGGCATCCCTCTACTTCTGTTCCCTAGATGCTGCTGCTGTGACCAGCTGCCCCAAGCTCCTGACATCACGACTCCCCCACCAGGATGGACTTCCCTAAACCATGAGCCAAAATGAGTCTTAACTTCCTCAAGTTGCTTTTGTTAGTATTTTATCTTAGGACTTCACAATAGGTGAACGAGGCAGGCTTAGAGAAAGGCCTCCCTGAGCTAGGATATACTTCCTTGGATCAGCAAGATCTACTGAGTATTCTGATCAAGCACCAGAATGTGCTAGAGACCCTGGCTCTCATCCTGCAAGCCCAGCACACAGGTAGGTGCACCTTACATTGGCATATGGGTTTCTAGTTATGAACAGTGAGCTTCCAAGTCCAGGGGTGGGGGGACTGTGGGGGAGGCACAAGCCCAAGAATCAGATCTGAAAATTATCTGTTTAATGGTTTTAATCAATTCTCTCTGGTCTTCTCCTCCCCTTCCAGAATTACAAGATCCACAGATCTACAAGTCACTGGCCTTATGGAGATTTTGGTTGGTTCTTGATTTTTGCAACCTGGCTTGGTATTTGGCATTCTCAAGGCCATGAGCCATCCATCTATTTTCCAGCTCCAAATATTTTCTCCATTTTTCCCTTTCCTTCTCTCCTGGCCTGTGGTTTTATTTTGCTGCTGTTTTACTTTTAAAATAAACAGGGTCTGGAGAGATGGCTCAGCAGTTAAGAGCCCTGGCTGCTCTTCCAGAGATCCTGAGTTCAATTCCTAGCACCTATGTGGCAGCCCACAACTGTCATCTGTAACTCCAGTTCCAGGGGATCTGACACCCTTTTCAGGCCTCCATGGGCACTAGGCATGAAACAAACAAACAGGAAATCCATCTTTACCTGAAACTATTAAAGCCTGTTTTTTTAAAACAAAAACAAAAAACAAAAAACCTAGTATTTACTTTCCTGATGATAGTGCCAACAAGCTAAACATGGTAAGGGACTTTTACAACCTGACAAAGAGAAACTGTGTAAAAATGCACAGGCAACATCACCCCAGGGTGAAAGATTCAGGATCCGTGCAATGAGGATGTCTGTTTTCACAACTTCATCTCTCCCAGGATTCTTGCCAGGAGTTAGGTAAGAAGCTGCAATAAACGGCATCCAGATTAGAAAGGAAGAAGTAAAATGGTCTGTCCTTAAGCATGACATCATCTTGACATAAAAAAAAAAAAAATCCCCAGCCCTGTTCTACAAATGAACACGGGAACAAGTTCAGAGTGCACAGTAGAAGAACGGTGCACACAAATCAAGATTAACATCCATATATTTGCAGTGAACACATTGGAAATGAAATGCAGAAAGATTCATTAAAAAATGCTCCGTGTGGTGGCACACATTTGCAATCCCAGAGCTGGGGAGGCAGAGACCGGATGAGGAGTGTTGCCGGTTAGCCAACACAGCCTGCTTGGTGAGCTGCTGTGCAGCAGGACAGTGAGACCTTGTCAAAATAAAGGGGAGCAGGGACAGCTCTTGAGGAAAAACAGTGAAGGATGCCCTCTCTCTGGTATGCACACACACACACACACACACACACACACACACACACACTCACACTCACACACACTGTGAGGAACACCAATCCCACACTGTAGATGCTTGAGTTGGTTTGAAGTGGTGTCTGTGTAGTCTCAGTTGCATGGCCCATCTGAGAGGCAGCTATGTCTGGGATCTGTCAGAACCAGAGAGCAATTTCACTAAGCCTTCACCCTTCAATGTGGAATTCATGGGATCCTCCTGCAGAAAATGAGTCCAAAGCTTGCAACAGAGGACCTTTGGGAGTTGGGGGTAATTAACCTTTCACTGTAACATGAGCTTTCTCAGCTAAATGGAGGGGAAAACTAGACCAGGTTTAATAGTGAACAGATTCGTGGCCGCCTCAGAAAAACACGTGCTGTACGGAGCTGTGTTTGCCACATGTGGTCTGGCATGATAGGACAGCCACATACATACCCTACTGGGTCTCATACTCTATAGCCCAAGCTGACTCAGAAATCATACTGTATTCTTAGCTAACCTAACACTAGGCAGCTCATGCTGTCCTATGTCGCTCACTATGTAGCTCAGGCTGGCTTCCAACTCACTGTGTAACCCAGGCTTTGCTCAAATCCACTCTGTCACTTCTGCTATCCTCCAACTAGTGTGATGCTCCTGCCTCACCCTTCCTAGTGCTGTTGTTACAAGCATGAGACGTCCTATCTAACCCCATCTCTACTTTTCTCCTCTTGACATGGGCTAGGCCTTGTCTTGCTCTGTGGCTGTGGAAGTCACTGTACCACCTTCCTAGCACATCGAGGTCCTGGCATTGTCTCTGCCATCGCTTTGCCCATGACCTCACATGCTCTCCAAGACATAATTGAATTCACATTTGATCTGCTTGACCTCTTCCACCCTAGGACAGAGTCCCTGGCGGACAGAGCTCTGAGAGCCTATGAGGCAGTAAGAACAGCCACCTGCCCTCTGGGGCCCAAGAGACCTCAAGCCAGTTTCATTTGACTTGTCTGAGGTTGAAAAGTCTCCACCTTCGACGGTATTTGGGAACCAGGATTGCTTTGAAACCTGGGTGCTTAAAAACCACAGCTGTCATCAGTGGTCCCTTGTGCCAGAGGCTGACAGAAGGATTGAGTCTCAAGAAGCTACAGGGAAGGTGCTGTCCCAGGCCAGTCTCCTATGGCACACAGATGGATATCTTGTTCCTGTGACTTCACACAGCCTTCTCCCTGTCTAAATGTCCACTCACCTCTGTGCCTCTGTTTGATTGGTTTGGTGTCTTGTTTTTCAGAGGCTGGCTTTGAACTTGTGAACTCACTATGTTGTCAGGGATGACCTTGATCCTCCTCTTCCTGCCTTCGGAGTGCTGGAATTACTGGTATGTGCACCACTGGTTTATAAATGTCCCCTCTTTGAGGACAGCAGTCACACTAAGGAATGCATCATGGCTTCCCAGAGACATTTGCATAGGAGATCCTGATTAACCCTGATGGACCTCCGGAGGGATAAGTCTTAACAGATGGCTTCCTGGGCCAGGCATTGAGCTGAAGCTTTCTCTAGTGTCGGTAGTTAATTCTCTCTGTCACCATGTCTGGGTTTGGGATCACCTAGACGATACACCACTGGGCATTTCTAGGAAGGTTTAACTGAGGAAGACCCAACCCGAATGTTGGTGGCACTATGGACTGAATAAAAAAAGAGAAAGGAAGAAGCAACCATCCGCTCACATTTACCTTTCTCCTCGTCCTGACTGGAGACAGAGTAAGGAGCCACTTAATCATCCTACGGCCATGCACGCCCTACCATGACGGGCTCTATCTTCTGAACCAGAAGCCAAAAGAAACCTTCTCTCTTAAGCTGTTTTTAGGTACTCTGACAGGACAAAAAGAAAATTAACACACCCGGGGTGTGTTTTTCTCTCACTACAGGCTCAGTGAAGAAGTGCCCTGACTGATGTCTCTTTTGTGGGAGAGGAAACTGAGACACATATTCTGTAAGGAAGAGGCCCCTGTGCACTCCGAGTTCTCTGCCAGTAGCATCTTAAAATCAAACCTTTCAAAGACAAGACTGAGGGTTGAGAAGTGGAGCAACTTCCTTGAGGTGTGTGACTCTCCTGGAGGCCCACTGTCTACCTTTGCAGGGATGAGGGGAAGGCTGGAGCTGACCCTTGTCAGGGATCCAGAGGGTCGGCCCAGCCCCAGATGACCTGGGTTTGAGACAGTGTCCTGGGCCTTCAAGGGCTACAAGAAGCCCATTTCCTCAGCTATAAAAATTGACGTAGGAAACAAAGGTGTGGCTGTCGGACACATTGCATCTCCCTAAGTTTCCCCAACCCTGCTGTACAAGGCCTGGATTTTCTAGGGCAGTGTTTGGCCCTAATCCAAGCCCCATAAATGGCAGTCGGCGGGCCTGTGCCTACTCCCACCACAACACCCCAAACCCCTATAATTGGAGTCTTGTCGGTGAGTTATTGGCTCGATGTTTTTACAGACTCCCCCACATACCCTCCCCCCCCACTACTTCCAAACAGAGGCCTTGTAAGATCCAAGCCAGAAACATAGCTAAGAGAAAGTGTGCCAGTGACCTGGCCCCTACGAGGGTGATGTAGAGAACTTTCCAGGGCTGGGTCTGTTCCTGTTCTCCCTCTGGCAGCTCCTGCTTCTCTTCCTTCCACAGAAGCTGCTCTGTCCCCTCAGACTGGGCCAGCTCCCATTCAGTTCTCTAATGGTTCTGGGAAGGGTAGGGGCTGTGTTTCCAGGCCAACATAGAAGCAGCCAGCCAGGGAAGTCAGTCAGCCTGCCATTGTCTCACAGTCGGATTCTGACAAGTAGCCAGGCCCACACAGCAAGGCACGACCGCTTGCACTGTGAGTCACAACCAGCTAGCCAGTTGCCTGGCCAACATCAACCAGTCTGCTCATTAGCATACCCAGCCAGGCGAGCACTTGGCTGCTGTATGACAGCCAGACTTGGCCACATTGTCAGGGACACTCAGTCATGGCTGCTCTTGTCCAGGGTCAGTCAGATGCCCAGCCAATATCAATAGGCCAGACACTGTCTTGGGGTCGGATTCTATTACAGCCACTAACACTGTGAGTCAATACTACAGTCAGCAGGTCTCTTAGTCAGTCTCAATCCATCAGCCAGCCTGCCAGCCAGTCAACATCCAGCTCCCAGCCACTAGGCATCAGCCACCCAGTCAGCTTAATAAAAGCTAAGAATCAGCCAGCCTTATATTCAGGCCAGTTGGTCCCTAGGATAGTATTTCACAGCTGGACTCAGTGTTCCAGTTACAACCGTCCAGTTAGGCACAACTGCTCACACCATGAGGTACCAGACAGGCAGACTAGGCAGGACAGCCATATGATCACTTTTCAGTAATAATGGCAAGTGGTCAGGCCTGTCCTGTGGGCACAGTCGCTTTCTGTCTGCTAAACAGTCATATCATCATGGGCAGCCACTGTCTGTGGCCTGGTGGGTTACCGGCCAATCAGTAACTCTCTGTGGAATAGACATGCCATCAAGGCAGGCAGACAAGACTCAGGGGTCACAGGCAGACATGCAGTCATACAATCAGTGTAAAATAGACGGCCACTCCCCCAGCCAGCTAGCCTGTCAGTCACAGCCATCAAGCCATCAATCAAGTTCCTCACCCGGCACTCTCAGGAGATCAAATTCAGCCTGTCAGTCATCTGTCACTCAGTCAGTCGATTGCCTGGCTATTTAGTCAGTATGAATTTTCAGGCAGCCAAACCAACTGACACTGTCATCCACTAACCATCCAGGCAGTCATGTAGACACAGAGCCAGCCTCCTGATTGACTCATCCTGTAGTTGAACAGGCTTACTTTATTGGTCCATCTGCAGCCAGCCAGGATTGTCACAATGCCACTGGCAAAGGCCTGTTTTGCTTGCTATGCAGTGTGCTAATTACTGGAATAAGAAATAATTTACCTTTAAATTTTTTATCATGTTTCTCTCTCTCTCTCTCTCTCTCTCTCTGTGTGTGTGTGTGTGTGTGTGTGTATGTGTGTACATGAATGAATGCCACACCACGCATGCAGAGGTCATAAGATAACCTGGGTGGTCAGCCTTGGCAGCAGGTGCCTTGCTGAGCCATCTTGACACCCATTTTGTTCATTTTTGAGTCTGGTATAAAATAAAACTGTTTTTTGAGTTTCCTTTTGAAGTTGTTTATTGCCAGTGAATAGACACCTTTACCCTCTGAGCCACCTTGCCAGCCCAGAGCAATCTACTCTTGAGGCTATCTGATGTGTGTAAACAGGAGCATAGGGTTCAAACTGTCTCCTTGGATTTGCAGAACATAGAAAGGAGGGAAGTCTGAGGTGTGGGGAAAGTCTTGACAGGAAAGTGAAGTTCTGAGCATGTGGGCTTAGGAGCCTCATGGCTCTTCACAGGATGTGTGTTCAGAAACAGAGGCATGCACATGCTTGAGAGTGGTAGACCTTTGGCCCTTTGATATGAAAGGTTCATGAGCTGCTGGCATAGACCCAAAGGAAGGCCCTCAGCTGCAACCAGCTTAAGTAGCCTTTGAGTTCTTGAAAGGCAACTTACGTAACACCCCCCCCCCCGGGTGACCCTGTGATCTGTGTCAGAGGGTGTCATGCTGACAGGAACATATTGTTCAGCTACAGTACCTCCAACATCTGTGACAAAAGCGTAAACATTGAGCAAAGCCAGAGGATTCATTCAAACTTTGTTCATTTTCAGCAAGCTTCCCCTATCAGTGGCCGGGTTAGTCCCACTCACAGCCAACTGGCTGTCACCATAACAAACCCACCAGTTGACCACCAGCCCATCTGTCATCACACCTAATCACACTGAGATACCTCCTTACAGTATTCATATGAGACAGGAGCAAACCTCTGGCAGAAACAGAAAACCATGACTTACCGGAACCTTCAACATATCAAGAACCAGTGGTCCCAGTGCAGCCCCCTGTGTCTGAGTCATCCGGACAGCTAGGGCAGGGGAGGCCAGGATGCGCATGCCAGAGTTCTGTGGAGCCTGTTGTTAGGCAGAGGGCCACACAGGCAGATGCCTACAGAGAGGAGCAGGAGAAACTTAAGCAGTTTTCTATCAGACCACCCAAAAGTTCTCTGAGGATTCCGCATGACCTTGTAGCCAGGAGCTTTCCCTTTCCCGATTCCTGTGCCTCCACCCCCCCTCCCCCATCCTTTCTTTCTCAGCCCTTGCCTGCCTTCCCACAGGGCCACCCTTCCGTACATACTCACACCCCCACACCTCCCAACCGTCACACACTACATATGTGTTCACCTCAGACCCATGCAGTGTGTATATGCAACATACACAGACACGCACACATGCCTTACTTCTTGGCTGGCCTCCTGACAGAAAGTCCTGTTCCTAGAAGCCACCCAGCCTCCTCCACTCTTCAGTCAGGACTTCCACCTGTGAAGGCTGGCCTAGCTGGTCACTGTACATTTGAGTTTTCCTGGTCGTTCTCCTCCACCCTTTAGTTTCTCAGAAGATGGCAGGGAAGGCTGGGAGGAGCCCTGCTCACTCCCTTCCTGTGCCTAAGGCTGGTACTCTTCAGTTCTAGTTCTTAAAACCTGGCTGACATCCAGTCAGAAGGGCAAGTGTGAGCCAGACCTGCTAAGCCCCAGGGAACAGCTGTCCATCTCTCCGAGATGGGGGACTGCCTTCCTTCTATTGGACTTTGGCAGAGAGCCTTACTGAGTCTCCTTCCTGTGTAGGAGGAACCCAGGGCATTTTAAGTCTCTGTAGCTCCATGCTTTCTCTTCAACCTGAATATGCTGACAGCCACCTGCTCTATGCCCAGCTGGGGATAGGAGGGGTTGAGGTGAAGAGCCCACTAGCGGAGCCTATGGCAGGGGCTCCTAGAATCCATGACAGCTGACCTGGGGTGAATTGTAACACCTGGGTTCACTGGTGGCTCTGGCCAAAAGGCCCTTTCTTTAACCTCTTTCCTTGTTTGATCTCCCAGGTCACACACTGCCGCAGACAGACACTGTTACACCTTCGTGTTCCCCGGAGTCAGTACCTCCTCTCTCCCCACAGTTCTGGGAGTTGAAGCAGTGATGGCCAAGCCAGGACTGACTGGCTCCTGGTCCTAGAGTGGTGTATAGTACAACAGGCCCAGGTGCCTCTTGCCCGTGTACCTAACCCATGCGAGGGCTGCCTCACGGTGGCTTTCTTTCTGCCTGGTCCCCTCTCTCACTTCATGGCTGTCTGGGGCTCTGCTCTGACTTTACACTCAATATTTCGTTTTTCCTTAGAGATGAAATTCCAAATAGCCAGAGGTGTGGGATACCACCCCACCCCTATTCCCCCAATGTCCCCCTCCCCCACCGATAGAGAGAACCTCTCTCTTTCTTCCCCTCGGTGGTGGGATGTGAAACTGGAGCGTCTCATCTGTTTGCCCGGACTCTCCCCACAGCAATTGCTTCTCTAAGGTCTACATCTGGCCTAGTACAGTTCAGTGGCAGGACTGTGTTCCTTGGAAATGGCATTCCAGAAAGAAGGGTGCAGCCCTGTCAGAAGTGAGTGAGTTGACAGGGGTTTGGATGTTTATCTTCTCCCCACACCCACCCCACGACAGAACCAATCCCTGTACTTCAAGGCTGCAGGGCCACCCACAGGCTGTCAGCTGCAACCTGGTGGGAGCCTCTGCCTCAGTCCGCAGACCCTACTCTGTGAACAGGCCAATGTCCTTAGCAGATTCCTTCCCTTACCTGCCCCTCCTCCTTCCCTCTCTCCCTGCCCTCTCACCTACTTTGCTCAGCCTTTTCCTGCCTGCCCCTCCCCCCTCCCAGCCATCTTCTTTCCCTCTCTTCCATAGGCAACGCCTTTTCCTCTCCTTTTTCTCTCCCTCTGGGTCCATCTGCCCTCACCTCTCTCCTTCCTGCAGCCTGTCTGTTTTTCCCTCTGTCCCTGGCTTCCTATCATTGGGGTTCCTTCCTCTCTTCTTCCTCTTATCAATGTTCTGGCCTAAATCCAGGTCTGTAAGGGCCAGGCTATTTTGCAGGATTGCCAGCCTGCTGACCCGGAGATACAGGATCTCAAACTGTCTGGTCCGCACATGTCCAAGGTGGGATGAACTCAGCCTCTTCAAGAAAGCACTTCCTCATGAGAGCTACTTCAGATGACAACACCATCTTTTAAGTCACCCAGGGGCTCTGTTCTCTAAGCCAGGTGTGTGATATCGGGGTCTGGGGCCTACTCTCCTCAGAGACTATAGAGCAGTCATCTCCGAGGGGAGACCTGCTTACCTTCAGGCCTGAGTCATTTCTGGAATCTGCCTCTTTCTCTAGAGGCCCTGCCTCATCTAGATTTCACAGTATCCGAGATAGGCTGTCTCAGACGCCTACAGGAACCCTAAGGACCTGGCTACCCACAAGGGCATACCTCACCCAGCAACCAGCGGCTTCCCTGATCGTTCTTCCCTGAATCAGCTGTCTGAATACACACACACACACACACACACACACAGAGAGAGACAGAGACAGAGACAGAGAGAGAGAGAGACAGAGACAGAGAGAACGCCACTCCCTGAAATGCACAAACACTGCCTCCACCTTCCTTTTCTGGGCTCCCAAACCTCCACCTTGTATCATGTGCCTCTTCTGAGCAGTGGTCTGTCAGTCACACCTGCTTCTGGTCTGTCCTGTCAGTCCCCGAATGGCGCACTGTAGACCGTGGGGGTTCCTCTAACAAGCCAAGCCTCTTCCTGTCTTGACCCAGACTTCCAGGCTTCCTGCTTGGGCTCTTCTCACCTCAGCCTCCACTTGCAGAGTCTCAGCGTTTAAGTTCTGAAGGAGGAGCCAGACAGGCCTTGGAGGAGGGGAAGGGAGGGGGAAGGGAGAGAAAGTGGAGTGTGGGGGGGTTTCCCCCTCAGCTCCTCCCCCATGGGTCTCCTGATGTGAGAGTTGCTGGCTTTTGTTGATTGGGACTAGTTTCTGTAGCTGAGTGACTATCAGGGAACATACTCCAGAAGTTGGGGTGGCTTAGTGTGTATGGGAGTGGACAGTGACTCTTCAAAAAAGTGTGGTGTGGCTACAGACTTTAAATCCAGCAGGAAAGTAGCAAAGACTTTCCAGTCATGAATGATGGATATGTCTGTAATTCCATCACTCAAGGGACAAAGGCAAGGCGAGTTCAAAGCTCAGGCTACTGGAGTGATACTTTACCTCAACAAACCCAGACTGTGGGAGACACTGACTGGCTTTCTTCGGAGGAGAGGGCACAGGTAGTAGTGGAAAGGCTTCCCGTTGTGTATTCTTGTCCTCATCGCCCCTGCCAACCGTAACTCTTTCTAACCTCTGGCCTCAAGAACCATGAGGGGAAACTTGATATATAAACCAGGGGCAGAAGGGAGTCCATACCTGAGCCTCCCAGATGGTCCAGAGGGCTCAGGGGACGCAGGCTGCCAATGGGAATGAGGCTCATGGGAGGAACCAGCGTGCAGCCTCCCGGCCCCAGCTTCCCACCCTGTGGGTCTGTCTTTATTTGAAAGTGTCTTGGTGCTTGGCAGCCAAGGCACTTTCTAAGGGCCGCTGGGTGGGAGTCACAGCAGAAGCCCTTCATTCACAGGCCGGAGGGGGCTTTGTAAAGACAGTTGCTCTCCTGCTGAGCGCAAACCCACCATTTCCTCTCTTCCTGCTCCCGAAGAGGAGGGCCTGGCCACTGTGTGAAATGTTCTTAGAGATCTCCTGCTGAGGAGACAGGGCTCTGAGAAGAAAGCAGCAGGCTCCCCACTGACCCCAGGATGACTTCCAAAGGCCTGTGAACTGCATGAAGAGGCCACCCTCAAGTCTTGTCTGCTTCTGTCCAGCCCCAGCTTCAGGCCAGGCCTTGTTGCTGTCACCTAAATTGCTGAGTCCTCTGGGCAGGTCTTCCAGCCCCCACTATGTCTTTCTGTGGAGTGCACCCCCTCACCATCTTTCAACTGGTACTTTATACCCCCAGGATGGTCTTTCTTCAAGAAGCCTTCCCAGAATGCACCAGAATGCCAGGGGGAACATAACCAACAAGGATTAGAATCTCCCTTGCCATCTGTGGTTTTTTGTTGTTGTTTTGTTTTGAAATAGGTTCTCATTATGTAGCCCTGGCTGTCCTGAACTCACTATGGAGACCAGGCTGGCCTCAAACTCACAGAGCTCCACCTGCCTCTGCTTCCAGAGTGCTGGGATTAGATTAAAGGCATGCGCCACCAAACCTGGCTACCTGTGTTTCTACCATCAGACTTCTAGAAGGAACTACTATACCCCATTGCCACCTCTTTGGCCCTATGCTACCTCTCAATTTAGAGGCCAGACACCAAGAAGTAAGGTTTCAGCTGAGCAACTGGTCTCTTGAGGTTGTGAGAGGATCTGATGATCTCAGTGGGTCCTTGACTAGGACAAGGTGGGGGGTGTCGTCTGTGTTCACATCTCTTTCCCCTCTCTCTGTGCTTTTTATAAGGACACTCAGTCATACTGAATTGGGGGGGGGGGGTCCACCAACAGACCTTGTGTTGATTTGATTCCCTCTGCAAAGATGCTTGCTCTAATAAGGTCATAATCTGGTGTACTGGGAGTTAAGACCTGGACATGTATTTTATAGAGGAACACAACCCAATCTATAGTATTCACACTCTTGACCTTATGGGACTTAAATCACAGAACCCTTGTTCCTGGTCTATCATATGAGGTTTGTGAAAGGGAGAGGGACTGCCTAGAGTTTGATCTGCCTTGGCTGCCTCCCAGCTTTGTGATGCAGGGCAATCATGTAACCTCTCGGAATCAGTTAGAACTAGACTCCCTCCTTCATCTCTAAAAGAAGGTGTTGGTGAGAGTTAGAACCATGGACCCTGATTGGTAAGCCAGGAAAACTGATTCTGTGGGAAAAATATCCAGACCCCCATCTCACTGTTTTCTAGACACATCCAGAAGCTTCTCGAAATGTACTTGTAAATTGCTGGTATCAACGGATGTCATCCGGAGAATTACATTGTTGCAACTGTTTTGCAGGTATGCCGGTATGCTGGGAGGACCTAGACTCTGATAGATTGAGTCCAGGTCCTGATTCTGGCAGTCATAGGAAATCAGGTCATAGAAAGCAAGCATCAGTCCTCTCCATGGCCCTAGTTGAGTGATGGAGAAGAGTCCAAGGGTCAGGGAGGTGAATTGTTTTATCCCAAGTCTCAGAATGAGTAAGAGACAGCTGGCTTCTGTGACAAACCCTGTTTCCTCTTAGCTCTTCATGCACTGGGGCTGTTCTGTCATAGAAGAAATAATGACAAGAGTCATTGACTTGACTGAGGGGCAGGTTCCTTCTTCCTTCTTAGCTCTTCACCAGCTGGCAAGGGCTGCTATGTGGCTTGAGGGTAGGTCAAGAGTTAGCAGACTTACTTCCTGCAGTCCTGGCTTGGAATCTTGGCTGCACAAAGATTAACTGTTGTGTCCTCGTGCAAAAGGACTTTACCTCCTTGAGGATGGCGTTCTCTGTCTGGAGGAGGCAGCTGAGGATGTCAGCAGTGCTGAAGTAGTGCCCATGAAGGCATTTGTATGGGACTGGGCCATCATGGACCCTGCATAGAGGTATCCAGGGTTTTTTATATCTATGGCCTTTTGACCCCTGAGACGAAGCTGGTGACTGCAGCTGGGCCCACAGGATTCTAGTGTCTGCTGACTGAAAGACTTCTAGAGATGGAAGCAGAGATCCACGGGAACTACTTTTGCTCATACAGTGGGAACTTACAAGGAGAACCTGACAATAGAAGAAAGGAATGGATACCAAAGAGGTAGCCTTGACACATCGGACCAGGAGGCCTCGGAAGCACCCGAGGTAAATGTGTGATAACAAACCATTCATTTGGGAAGAGCTCAGGAAATCTGGAAAGGGTGTGAGGAAGTGAGTGGAGGAGGGGGAGCAGGCAGTACTCACTCAAGATGAGGAAGCTGGCTGGGTATTTAGCTTTTTTTTTTTTTTTTTTAATGTTTGAATCACTTTGTTAGGAGGAAGAATAAATTTAACCAAATGAAAGAAACAGAATTTTACAAGAAGAAAAGATGATTTCTAGTGTTCAAGTCATGAAACAGTATCCACCCCTTTGGTCACTGGTGACACTAGAGCACAGAATACAAACCTAAATACTAAAAACTCCCAAGATGCAGGGGGCTTGTTGGTCCCAGGCCAGCCTGGGCTATGACAGTGTCTCAATAAACAAACAACCCCAACCCCCCCCCCAAAAAAAAACCAAGAAACACACACAAAGCAAAGAAAGACAGACAGACAGACAGAAAGGGAAAAGAAAGAGAAAGGAAGGAAGGAAGGAAAGAAGGGACAAAATTCTTATAACACCAACCATGGAGAAAAAGCAAGCTCCCCTACAGAGTCCACATCCATGGAAGGGACTGTAGCAGCTGGAAGCTCATGGAAATATTGCCCTGTGACATGATGTGAGACCATTCATGGGTGTGTAAGCTCTGCAAATGTCTAGCTATAGCATACTGGGGAGCTGTGTAGAATTGTGACAGAAATTATCTAGCTTGTAGGGCTCCCCTGGGACCTGGAAATGTCCAGAGAGTTAGAAACACCCCTGGGCCTGTTTCCTCCTAATCTGCAATATAACCTTTAGCCCAGTATCCAGATGTCACCAGGAGAGTCTCTGGAAGCCTTGTATACCTGAGGGGAAGTTCTAGGCTCCTCTAGTGACACAGCATTGGGTGAGAGGTCCAGGACATTGGGTCTTGAAGCCAGGCTGTGGCTATAGCAGGTTGGATGCTCTCCTAGTTGAGAAGTCGGCTCGGGAACTTTGAGATATTCCACCAGGTCCCCTCCCTGCTCCGAGCACATGGGCACCCCTCCCCTCCTGGAAGAAACAGGTTCACATAGGCTGGGAGGGAGGGGCTGATTAAGCCCCTGCTACCTCATTCCCTAAAGACCAATCAGGGTAAAAGTCACATTGTTCTGCCAATCACATTGTGCCTAATGGCTGCTGCTCTAAAATCTGTATATAAGGTCCCTGAACAGGTTCTGAGGGGTTGCTCTCCCGTCTTGGTATGCAGAGTGGCCTCAGCATGCTGAATCAATAAATTCCTTTTGCTTTTGCATGAATCCCTGACTCCATGTGTTCACTTGGAGGGTCTTCGGTAAGTTAAGGCTCCCCCAGAGTCTTACATAATGATGATACCACCCCACCCCCCCACCCCCCCCACACCCCCCAGGTTATAGCAGGAGAAGCTGAAGTCTTCTGAGGTCAAGACCTTATGGGAGGGGCAGAGGGGACTGGCCACTCATGCCTTCTGCTACACTCAGAGCACCTGGTGGACCCAGGGTGGAAAGTGCAGCAGGCCAGGGATCATCAGCTCAGCTCCGGGAACCACTAGTCACTAGATCTACAGTTGGCATCCTCTCTGCATCGTAAGAACCAAGACTGCATTTAGTGCTTCTCCAGGTCCTGGCAGCAGGGACCACGTGGGCCTTGTAGTCAACATAGCAGCCCATCCTGAAATGCTTTTCATTGCTGATCCTTGCTGCTGTTCTTTGTTGTTGTTGGTTTTGTTTGGTTGGTTTTTTGTCTGTTTGTTTTTGTTTTTTGAGACACGGTTTCTCTGTATAGCCCTGGCTGTCCTGGAACTCACTCTGTAGATCAGGCCAGCCTCAAACTTAGAAATCAGCCTGCCTCTGCCTCCCAAGTGCTGGGATTAAAGGCATGAGCCACCACTGCCCCCAGCCTTTGCTGCTGGTCTTATCCTGGGGAGTCAAAGCACAGGCAATCCTTCGTGCGATGGATCATAAGCTAGAATTATCTGAAAGGAGAAATGGAGAAAATGTCTCCATAAGATCTTGCTGGAAGCTATTTTCTAATTAGTGATTGATGGGGGAGGGCCCAATCCATTGTGGGTGGTGCCATCCTGGGCTGATTGGTTCTGGGTTTTATAAGAAAGCAGACTGAGCAAGCCATGGGGAAGCCAGTTAGTAAGCAGCACCCCTCCAGGGTCTCTGCATCAGCTCCTACCTCAGTATTTCTGCTCTCTTTGAGTCCCTGTCCTGACTTCCTTCAATGATGACTATGCATGGACTTCCATAAGGCAAATAAATTCTTTCCTCCCCAACTTGCTTCTCTGTCATGGTATTTCACTGCAGTAATAGAAACCCAAACTAAGACACTGGGAAATTGCCAGCTATTTGTATCTTGGCTCCTCTGCTTTGGTGTCTATGGTTATTTAACTATTTAACAGCTCCCAGGTGGGAAGGCTAGAGGCTGCTCCTGGGACAGGTGCTTCTGTAGTCTCCATGTGGCTGCCACAAAACTGCAGATAGAAGGTTCCAGGCACTCGCTTAGGAAGCTACTAGATACAGAGGAACAGTGGAAGTTCAGGGACAAAGCTGATGCGCCAAAGAACTCACTCACTGGTTCTCTGACTCCAGGTTCTTCCAAAGTATACCATGGCCAGGCAGTGGTGGCCCACGCCTTTAATCCCAGCACGTGGGAGGCAGAGGCAGGCAGATTTCTGAGTTCGAGGCCAGCCTGATCTACAGAGTGAGTTCCAGGACAGCCAGGGCTACACAGAGAAACCCTGTCTCGAAACAAAAAACAAACAAACAAACAAACAAAAAAATCAAACAACAAAGTAGACCATGATTCTGAGGCCCATCATCTGTGATCCCCTAACCCAACCCCGTACACCCCTTCTGTGGTTCAGTAGACCGCTGGCATACTGCTAGGCTTCTCCATGGCCATGGCAGTTCTATGGTGAGCTAGTTTGATTCTGCAGATGGGGGACTGACTAGGAAGATGTGGGCAGGTTTGGGAGCTGCTGGTTTTCAGGATGCTCTTCCAGTGTTTAGGTTCCAAGTCACTGGTCAGCTGCTTGATCTTCTACTTGTCCATGCAGCCCTGATGGAGAAGGAAAGGTAAATCACCCTGTTCTGTGGGACACGGGGACACAGTGCCTGCCTAGCCGATGGTAGGATCAGGTATCTGAGATATGCCATTTTCTGGTGGTGACTTTGAATAAGTCTCCAAGTTCATATAATACAGTGTGGTTCCTGATACTAACCCTCACTGGGGTAATGAATCAGCTGTGGATGGGGTCATTAAGTAAAACGTGGGGTCAGAGAGTGTTTCCTGTGCCAGTCTGTATTCTGGGAGCTTTCCCTAGCTTCTTGGACGATTCTGGCATGCATGCTATTGCCTGAGATGTTGGGGTCCACTCAGCTATCTTGGCATGGAGTGTTAGTGAAGGGACCTCTCTAGAGATCCCAGGTAGTGATCAGTGAGTGTTAGGAGGGACTGTGAAGGAACGAGAAATCTTATATGCTCCATGCGACAGGGTGGTGGGCCCTAGGGGACACACACTGTAGGAACATTCTCAAGGATAAATGACAGGAAACAGAGGATGCTAAGTGGTGTTAGCCCTGGGTATGGGCCCCAGGACACTGAGGCTAGCTGTTGTTATCTACTATACCTTTGTGGCTGGGTAAGAGAACAGTCACATGCTTATGATGCCAGCCAGCACTTGGGTAGGGAGGGCATTAGGAGTTAAAGGTCATCCCCAGGTACCCAGTGAGTAACAGGACAAAAACCAAATTCAAACCAACCAACCAAATACACACACACACACACACACACACACCCCAGCTGCGTGTGCTGCTTGAAGGAGCTAGTAGCACAGGAAGAGGCTCTCTAGAAGGGAAAGGGCTGAGCTCCTAGGCAGATAGCCTGGGGTTGAGCCCTGAGTCCCCTTTGAGCTTGCTAGCAATAATCTCGAAACTCTTCTCTCCGTTTTGGTGCTGAGGATGGAGCCTTGAACACGCTAAAAACGCATTCTACTGCTGAACTGGATTCTCAGCCCTTTTAGTACCTTTGTTGAAGAGGTCTTGGCTGTGTTCCTCAGGCTGGCTTCAAACTCACTACCTGGCCTTGAACCTGGGACCTCCTGCTTCATCACTATGATTACCTGGGACCACAGGTGTGCACCACTCCACCTGGCATAAGGATGCCTTTAGTGTCTGTGGGCTCAGTCTCCTCACCTGTAAAAATGGAGCAATGAGTGTGTTTATGTTCTAGCAGTCTTGTGGACAGATGTAGGTGAAGTACCTAGTATTGCTCTGGCTTGCAAGGCCAGCAGTGCCAGATAACAGAGTCCTTAATCCCTAACAACCCTACTCCTAAGGCATAGATCCCAGAGATTCCGGGTCCCAGCTGTGGCCACTCCTGTGCTGCTCAGCCTGAGCCAGGTCTGAGATCCAGAAAGCGGCAGCCTCCAGGCTCCTGCAATGCCTTCTCCCTTGCCCATCCCCCAGGCTTTTTAATGAGTTTAGTATTTTCATCAAATCCTTCTTCCTACAACACAGGGCTGGGGAAGGCTAAAAATAGCTCCCAACTCACGTGACAGCTCCAAATGCGGAGGCTCCCAGCAAAGGTACAAGTGCGACGCCCTGTTTCCTAGGAAATGAGAGTCATCGTGATGCCTGGGCTGCAGCTGCCACCAACGCAGCCAGGGCTGCTCACAGGCACATTGTTTCCCACGACAGCCCTGCTGTGACAGGCATGGGGTGGGGGAGGAAGGGCAGGCCACCACCTCAGAGTTGACAGGTCCACAGCCTGGTGTCCTGGGGTCCAGAAGCCACTGCTCCCTTTCAGAAGTGAGGGGTCAGAAGGTGACAGCTGTCTTCTCTGTGAATGGTCTGGCCCTGTCCCTCCTCCCAGGAGCAAGCAGGACAGTGCTTCCCTGAACTCCTTAAAATAAGTTTTTATGATTTGTGAATGACTGTAATATGTTGACAGGCAAGCTTCCCACTCCTGCCCAAACCTTCCCAGCCTCCACCCACCTCCCAGACTCAAAGGTGACTCCCTGTCACCTACAGAGCTGGTTCTCACAGGCCTATTAGGGCTGTGGCTGGGTTCAAGGCGGTTCCCATTGATCCAGGGCTCCTAGGAGGAGAATGAGATGCTAGCTGCCATTTTCCTCTGGACCCTATCTTCCCACCTTTCCCTCTCGCATCTTTCCTTGCAGCAACTGTAGTTGACTTGCAGTTCTTTTACATCCTGGCCTCTGCAGGAGACTGCCTCTCTGCCTTGCCCTGGCTCTTGCTGCCTGGACTGCCCTCCCTCCAGTGCCCACTTAGCTTGCTCTTAACTTTTACCAGTCATTTAACAGAGGCTCTCTGTCTCTCCACGGTTTTGGATGATAGGTGCTGTCAATGCCCCAGTTCATAGATGAGGAAGCCGACACTTGGTGGAAAGTCACAACCCCCCTGTCACAGAGGTGGGTTTAAGATGGCTTGGATTTCAAGCCCCCTGGTTGACTACCTCAGGAGACTTCTTCTAAAGTTTCATACTCTTCCTCACTTCCCGGCTCTCAGAACAGTGGCCTGTTAACAGATAACATTGTTTCATTTAGGTTTTCTGTGGCTTAAGGACATTGTCCAAGTCATCACAGGTGTTGAAACCAGGGTCTACTGTTAGTAAGAGCTCAATAAGCATCAGATTTCTGTCTAATTGACCCAATAGTGGCTGTGCAATTACTGGTTGGGAGAACAAATAAATGGCTGCTACCAGGTCACTGTCAAGTGAATACATTGACATGAGTGGACAAATAAGACCCTACATTCTCTGCACATGCTGGCTGGTTGAGTTAATGAATTGACAGCTATTATTAGTACACGTTTTCTGCATAAATTAACACATACAGGCATGGCCTAAGTAAGTACTCATTCAGTACTGAATACCTGACTGATAGAGATGGTAGAGAAGGAAGTGGATGGACTGGGGTCAAGAGAGGTTGGGGTGGTGGGGTGGAGGGGGAGTAGGAGGAGGGGGGAGAGTTGGAGGCATAGGTGCCGCTGAGGTGGGGGATGGGTGGATGGATGAATAGATGGGAGCAGGGGAAATAGTTGGTTAGGTTAATAGATCAAGGAGGCAGGGCCGTGGAAGGAAGGGAATGTTTAGATCAGGGATTCTCAACCTTCCTAATGCTGCAACCCTTTAATACAGTTCCTCATGTTGTGGTGACCCCCAGCCATAAAAGTTCTTTTCATTGCTACTTCATAACTGCAACATTTCAACTGTTATGAATCATGATGTAAACTCTTTTTGGAGATAGAGGTTTGCCAAAGGGGCCACAACCCATAGGTTGAGAACTACTGTAGGTTTAGATGGCTGGCTGGGTGGGTGGGCGGGTAGATGGGGGATGAGGAAGGAGAGGTAGATAAAAGGGTAGATGGTGGATTGACAGTAGGCAAATGGACAGATGGAGAGATGATACAGAGGAGGAGGAGGACGAGCAGATGCTTGTATGAATGGATTTTGTAGGTGAATATATAGAGGGATGGAGTCTGGAGACTTGGGGAGGTCACGCTAGGTGGGAGGTAGACCTTGACATTGTCACCATGGGACACTGTGATGTCATTTCTGCCAGGATAGATGATGATGTTTTTCTCAGGCCCCTGAGGCAGGCGGTGTCTACCTGGCAAGGTAGCCTGGGTACTCTCTAGGCCATCAGCTCTGACTTTCAAAGCCAGATGGATAATACCTCCTGAACATCAGGAGAGGCGTGGAACTGTTTTAAATGTCAAGATGTCACCCAGCTGCAAGGCTGGGGCTCAATGGCTGTCATGTTCCCGGAGCACTTGTTGTAATGATTAATTATTTTCCCTCTCCTGACACGGCGGCGCCTTGCAAGGAGAGCCAGGGAACTTGGCTGGAAGCCCAAGCCTGGTGAGCCACAATTGAATTCACTAACAAGTAGGAAGTAAATTAACCCTGACCCACCAGGTGTGTGAGGTGGGCATGGAAACCTGTAGGTTGGGCTCCTAGCCCCAGCCAGGTGCTGCTCGGTTTAGAGACCCTGCCAGGGCACCAGGGCACCTGCAGAGAGTCCACAAAAGGAAGCCAAGCCCAGGAGGATGCCTGAAGTTATGGAAGGCCAGGTTGTTGGTTTGAGAGTTTCTTGACATTGATTTTTGTGAAATGATCACTCATTTTTAAAGTACTCACTGTGTGTGGAACATTCTAGAAAGGCTTCACTTCAATTTTCTCGTGGCATCCTTTCAACTGCCTTTAAATGAAAAAGTTTTATATATAATACACATATGTATATATAATATATACATATTATATACATGCATATAACATATGTTATATTATATATAATACACACATATCTTATTATAGAGTATATATGTGGCTACGTCCCACAGCAGGCATATGGATGTTAGAGGACACTTTTTGGGCCTTCTCTCCTTCCACTGTGGATTATAGGGATTGAACTTGGGTCATCAGGCTTTCTGGCAAGGGTTTTACCCACTGAGCCATTTTACTGGTCTGCGACAGCCTTCTGAGGCAGACTGCTGCTCTCCTCACATCCTCATTTGGCAGATGACACTGAGGGACAGAAATTGTTGTAGACATTGTAAACCATGTCCGTGATTAAGTGGTGACATGCGACCCCTGAGACCAGATTAGAATGGAGACAAAGCTTCCACCTGGCTCTGGCTGTCTTGTGGTATGTCTTTCAGAGTCCTGGCAGGAAAGGGTCAGGCTGTCTCCAGGTCATCATGTGTGAAAGCCACAGGGAGAGAGTAAGTGCCTTGAAAGCCAGAACTCTCTTAGCGGTGTACCTCTGCAAGCTGCTTCTGTCCCCAGCCCCTTGCCTGCCTAAGATAGCATGAATGAGGGAGGAAGAATGACCCAGCTGAGGCCAGCCAGGCTTCAGAGTTCCAGTGACAATGATAGATAATGGTCCTGCTAAGGGATGGAGCTTTGTTTTGCATCTATGTCTGGAACAATGGTGCAATCAGCAGCCTTGGATTCAGCAGGGAAAGTGGAGGGGCCTGGCTGGGAGCCCTGCCCTCATCATCTTGCTGATTGAATCTTCCCACCCAAGGGCCAGCATTGTAGTAGACTCCACCTGTTGGGACATAGTGAGGTCACTGTCTTCTCTGGTTTGCACATACCCATGCTGTGCAGGAACTATGATTCTCAGTCTGCACTGCTTTTCTGTGGCAAAACTTTTCCTGGGGAGACACAACACACATGTGTACTTACTCCAGGTAGAGATCCCACAACAGACCAAAGTACAGATACCACTAAAATCCAATTTGGTGAGCCAACAAGTTGGTTTTTGTCTGTCTGTTTGTCTGTCTGTCTGGTTGGTTGGTTATAACAGGTTTCTCTGTATAACCCTGGTTGTCCTGAAACTCACTCTGTAGACCAGACTGGTCTTGAACTTGTAGAGATATACCTGGCTCTCGAGTGCTGGGATTAAAGGTGCACACCACTACTTCTCTGCTAGAACTAGAGTTTTTATTGGGGTTACTTACAGGAGCAGAAATGACTCAAGACCCACCTCAGCACAGGGACAGCTCACAAAGCTAGAAACCCAGAGGAGCACACTGCACAGCCTGCAGGCAGCTCAACAGGTCGGAGAGAGTCCTTTCCAGGTGCCTCAGTTGATACAAACCTCTTCCAGGTGGCATGGCTGGTTTCTGCTTCCTCCAGGAAGCTGGTCTGGTCTGAAAGTCTGCTTTGCATCTTGGCTCTTCTGCATCAGAGGGGAACTCACTCAGCTTTTATTGCTTACTCTGGCAGGAAGGGGGCTAGTGAGTCTGGTCAGTTTTAGGGACTTCCTGAAGCTCTTTTGAATGATTTACTTTCCTGCTTAAGGAGTGTTCTGGAGAACGAACTGTTTTAATCTCAGAGGAGACTGTAACACAACAACTACAGAAATGTTTTCAGAAACATGGAGATCCTCCCTGGCATCCTTTGAGAGCTTATGTATTGTCAAGGGGTTCCTGGCTGCCTGTTGCTCTCCTGTGCATGACTTCATCTGATCTCTCTCCCTCTCCCCCTCTCCCTCTCCCTCTTCCTCTTCCTCTCCCCTTCCCTCTCTCCCTTTCCCTTTCCCTCTCCCTTTCCCCCTCCCTCTCCCTCTCCCTCTCTCCCTCTCTCTCTCCACCTCCCTCTTCCTTTCCTCTCCCCCCTCCAGACAGGGTTTATTTGTATAACAAAACAAACCCCTGGCTGTCCTGGACATGCTTTGTAGACCAGGCTGGCCTCAAACCTCACAGAGATCTGCCTGCCTCTGCCTCCTGAGTGCTGGGATCAAAGGTGTGTACCACCATGCTGGACCCTGTGCCATCTCTTATCATGAAATGACCTAGCACAGGATCCCTTCCTGGAAGTAAACTTTCCATGTTGGACTTTCTAGCTGAGATAGGTGCTTCTGTTCTTTATAAATTTCGCTGCCTCAGGCATTCCATCACAGCTACAGAACAGAATCCAGACAGTATCTTAGCTAATGCTACATGATCCCTGCAGCTCAGCTGGAAACCCAGGGCTCCAATACTCATGCTAGCTAATGCTAAGGCAGCTCCTTTCTTACAGGCACCAAGCCAGAGGTAGGTGTGTCCTCCTGGCTATGCTTCCCTTCTCTGGCCTCCACACCCTGGTGGGGGCCAGCCCTGTTCCAAGAGTTCTCCCTGATGCATACCAGCCCCTTCTGTTTCTTTTAAATACAATAGCTCAAGATTCTCCAACTAAATAGAACTGGGGCTGTTTCTCCCCACTGCTTCCGATCTTCCAGTGACAGCCTGTTTCATTAAGCCTAGTGGAAGCAGAGCCCTTTGCACGGTGGGCAGCAAGGCCCTTAGTGGCTTGCAGCCTCACCCCACCTGGATGCATTTTGTTCCCTGGCTGCAGGCTGCTCCCCTTTTCTCTGCTCCAGCCTCTAAACTCCTGGAACACACCAGGCATGTCCCACCTTAAGGCTTTTCCTTCTGCCTTTTCTGTTACTATGTGCATGCTCTCTGTTACACCCCCTTCTGAGACAGGACAGCCTCCAGCTTGTGACAGCCATCCTGCCTCGGGCCTCCCAGAAGGCTGGGGTTGCAGGACTGAGTCAGCACACCTGGCTCTCGTAGTTCACCTTGTTTCTGTTTGTTTTTTGGCTGCAGTTCATGTGCACCTTCTCATTGCGTCCTGCCCTTCACTACCTATTTAAAATGACACCTCTTCTGCCATCAGACTCCCCTTCCCATTTTTTCCCATAGCACTTACTGTGTGCAATCTAACACTGCATTCTCCCTGTCCATCAAAAATAATAACAAAACAGCCATCTATGACTTGTCTATTGTGTTTACTGGAGTAAACACATTTCATTACGTGTTCATCAGAGGGTAGTTTTGAGCAGTATTGGGCAGTCGGTTCTCTCCTTTTATGTGGGTTCCAGGATTCAAACTCGTGCTGTCAGGCTTAACAGCAAGCACCTTTATCCACCTGAGCCATCTAGCTGCTCCCTCCCCACCACCGTGTAATTTCTTTTTATTTTTTTTTTTTTTTTTTAAGACAAGGTCTTGATATGTGCATGCAAGCTTGGTCTTAAACTCTTGGTCTACTTGCCTTGGCCTCCTAATTGCTAGAATTACCAGCTATGCTACTATGCTCTGTTTTCTTTCCCCTGGTTCCAGCCTGCCTCTTGCAAGCAGAATGTGAAACCCCAAAGGATGGAGATGTTCACTGTTTGTTCACTGTCCTGCGATAGCACTCTAAACATGGTACATACTCAGTAAATAACTTTTGGAATGATGGATGTCATGTTAGGACACTGCTGCCAGACTCCCTGTGAGGCAGGCTGTTGTAGGTGTGAGCTGTGTGCCCAGGAGAGAGGCATAAAGATGCTTGTAGGCCACTTGGCCTATGACCAGAATCTGGTGGGGAAAGGGTGCTGGAGTGGGGGTGGAGTGCTTTGAAGAGCCTGTAGTAGGACCAGAAGCCAGATAGAAGGGGAAGCCATAGGTGACAGACATGGTCCAGAGCAGTGAAAGAGCAGAAGAAAGAGGAAAGCCGGTCTTCCCCTCCCAGAATCAAGCTGCTCACATAGGGAGCAGGAAGCCTGACACCAAACAAGGCACCTGGATCCCCAGCAAGAACGGAAGTGGCTTCTCAGAGCTCCCGAATGGATGCAGCCAAGGAGCTGTGGTATGTTGGAGATCTTGGCATTCTGAGACAGTCCACTCCAAGTTCGTGTCAGCTCTGAATTCAGCCTTGGGTACTGGCTGTGGAAGGAGGGAAGAGAAGGGAGGAAGGAGGTAGACAGCTCTGGGGAGGGGCCGTGCTGGGGAATTCTCAGGAGGGAGGGAGCTGTACAGCTGAGTGTCAAGGGAAGGTATGACTGAGAGTGAGAACCAGCTCTCTGGGGTCACTTTGGGTTCTAACAGAGCTTTCAGTCACAGTAGGGACAGCAGTCAGGCCACTTGGAGCTGGGGGCCATCTTGCCCGTACCCAAAATCCTACCTGCTATGGACTGAAGATTCGGTTGGCTCCTATGTCTATCTGTAGACATCCAAACCTCCAAGGGGCTGGCTTAAGAGATAGAATTTGAAGGTAATTAGGGTGGAGGCCTTGGAATGGATTAGTGTCTGGTCTGTCTGTCTCTCTAGCTGAGACAGGGTCTCTTGTAGCCCAGGCTAGCCCCAATCTTTATAACCAAAGATGACCTTGGTGTTTTGATCCTTCTACCTCCACCTCCAGAGTGCTGGGACCCTACCTGGTTTAGTTGGTGATATACTCCCAGCTACAGATTTGCATATTTCTAAAAGAAAGCCTGGATCCTCTCTGTCCTCTTGTCATGGGAAGGCCTGACAGAAAGATATTTTCTATGAACCAAGACTTGGGTTCTCACCAGATCCTTAGGGTCCTGGGTCCTGGGTCCTGGGTCCTAGGCTCCTCAGTGGCTGGAGCTGTCACTAGCCAGTTCCTGTTGTACAAAAGCTGCCAGGTCCCTTGTGTTTTGTACTTGCACCCCACACAGACTAAGACACCCCTTTGCTTAGAAGGGTCGATGGAGTGAGGTGGAGGTCTTCGGAGCAGGGATGCCCCAGAAGGCATTGGCTGGAACTGCTGGGCCCTAATTCCTAATCTCCTAATTCCCTGGGAGGGAGGGAGGGGGGGTGTACTTGAAAATGTGATAACTGGGAACCTCCTGGGAACTTATGAATCACCAAGGCTCTGAAAGGGAACATCAGCTACTCAGAACAGAGGGAGTCAGGATCACAGCCTCAGGCCCAGGGCCTAGGCCAAGAGCAGAGATATGAAAGCTGAAGTAGCACCTGCTGGTAGAACTTTCCAAGGGGATATCCTTGTCTCCATCTGCATGGCCAGTATACTGAGAGTGAGCCATTGGTGTGTGCATGTGCGTGCATGCGTGTGTATTTGTCATTGAGTGTGTACTAGGCAGTCACTGCTACTGAAGATAGAACAGCGATTCTATTTAATTTAAATGGCTGCCTGGGGCTAGCCCCTGCTGTGCTGTGCCTTCTGGCATTTAGCACATTGGGAGTTTTGCTATCTCAGCTAATAGAGGCCCTGTACCTTTTTAACTGCTGTGCTCTATTCCATTGCATATGTGTGGTGTAGGCTACCCAGTCCTTCCAAGACATGGATATTATTCCTTTCCCCATGGGATGCAATACACACATGCAAAACACACTTGGAATATTCTTGTATCGACCTCTGCACATGTGCAACACACATGCCACAGACATACCACACAGTGACCCAGACTTCCTTCCTCCACTCCTGCAAATTTCATAGAGGGAGTGTAGCTCCTATCCCACTGATGTGGTCTTAGCCACATGACCTACTTTGTGACCAATGGTGGCCAATTCTGAGATCAGGCTATCAGAGACCTTGAAAGTCTCCATGTGTCCCCCCTGTTCTTCTGTGATCCCAGCAGAGACACATTCCCTTAGAAGCTACTGGCCCAAGAAGCCTGAGACACAGTCTGGAGTCTGGGCAGGTCTAGCCTGGAGCAGCTCATCTCTGGCCACACTGTCAGCAAGAAAGGAAAGAAATACAGGCAGTTTTCTCAGCAGAGGTTCTAAGGACAACAGGGTGACCATAGCTGACAAGGGAACACACCATAGCACAGCTCTGGAAGCTATTGTGGCATTACGTGCTCTGAGTTTTTCCAGGAGGAAACTGAAGCACCTAGACCAAGAAGCTATGAACAGTGATCGTTTTTAGAGCCCTGCTCTTGAGAAAGAATGAACTGCTTTCAGCAGACACTGACCATCCATGCAGAGAGCTTTAGTCATCAGCACCTCTGTTGGGGGAACACGTTGTGACTTGAAGTGATTTGAGTACATCCCCCTGGTTTCTGTGTGGGGAGGTGGTGTGACCCTCTTAGGAGACAGAGCCTCAACTGGTGCATGCACATGCAGGTAAACACCCTTTTTAAAAAAAGGAGCCTTATGAAAGGCTATTAGGTCCTTGGGGTTCAGCCCTGGGAAGGCCAGATGCAGAACATCCAGAATGATTAACCCTTGTGAGGTTTGATCCCAGGAGAATGCTACTCCTTCCAGGACTCTGGCTTCCCTCCCTCTACCAGATCTTCTGTCTTGTGTGTGCTCCATGATGGGACTCACCTCATCGTGATACAATAGACACGGGGGGGGGGGGGGGGGGGGGGGGGGGGAGGCCTGACCAGAGCATGTGCTATCCTTTCAGTTCCTAGGAGAGTGGGCTGAACAAACTCTTTTCTTCCAATGTTCCTAGCTCCAGGTATGTTGTTACAGCAGCAGAACTAGGACTAATACAGGCTGTGCATGGTGGCCTGTGGGAGTGCCTGTATCAATGTGGCACCCACCCATCTTAGCCCTTCTCAGTACTACAGCTCTGGGGTCAAACATCCCCATAGCCACACTTGGCAGGATACCCCCTCGCATCTCTCTGGCTACCAATCATGGATTTGTCTCTGTCTCTGCCAGTCCCCCAGTGGCCTTTCTAATCTCAGGATGCCATGGGTACCTGGGCCCTAGATGGGATCTCATCAGATGGAAGCACATGGAATGAAGGATTTCCTTTCACATTGAATGTGACTGGTTTCCATTCAGCCCTACTTCTGGCAGCCTTCCCACCTTGCCTCCTGCACTGATGGGATGAGGAGATGCCCTGGGTTGGGTGGAAGGGTGTGCAGCCTGCCTCCTTCCCCAGCCTCGTCTGTGAGTGTGGAGGGGGAATAAAACTGACTCCAGTACAAGGACTGAGAAATTTGTCTTTTGTTAGGGGGAAGCCCAGATGGAATCCAGGGCTTGGAAATAGATCTGCTTGTTGGCTGTCCCTGCTGGCCTCTCAGCTCATCTGTCACTGTTAGCTCAGAGCTCATGATTCTGCCGGGCTGGAGAACTTGCTGGGTTTGGCAGTGAACTGAGCTGAGAAGGCTTTTTCCCCAGAAGAAACTTACCAGGACCACAGACATTTGCAATGGATGCTGATGCTGGAGTCAGGCCAGGGATGACTTGTATAGGTGTTGGAGTTATGTGGGCCATCATGCTTAGCCACAATTGTAGACATCTGTGCCTCATCCATAGAGAAGAACTGAGACCAAAAATGACTCCAACTCCCCTGTCTTATGAGGAGCTGGTTAACTTTTGCCTCTGCTAGGAATCCTGTGTCAGTTAGTGAAGGTTGGCCTTTTTTTTTTCTTTTCGACTGCTGCATAGTATTCTATTGCACATATAGCTTCTGTGTTGAAGGGGGTGGCCATTGATTGATCATCAGGTACACATGGCTGGTTATTTGCAGGCTGTTAGAAGTGCTGCTTACAAAACTCTAGCCAGTGGGTGTAACAGCATTCTCCTCAGGACCAGATGCCTGGTCCTACTGTACTGGGAAGGAATCAGAAGAAGATGAGGAAGCTAAAGCACAGAGAGGTTAAGGGATTTGCCCTATATCACACAGCTGGGAAGCAGCATACTGAATGCAGACCCAGGCTTGTCCCATCCCAAGTCTGTGCTTGTAACCTCTGCCTCCCTTAGGGAATTGTAGAGGTAGAAAGGGTTGCAGAGTCCTCAGAGAGTTTGTTAGAGGCAAGTTGTCAAGAAAAGAACCTAAGAGCTAAAATTCCAGTACCTCAGAAACTGAGGCAGAAGAGCAGTGTGTTTGGGGCCATCCTGGGCTATGCAGTAAGACACTGTCTCAAAACAAATAAAAAATCCTTAACTGACCCTCTATCCCCAAGTCTTTTATTGTTCCTGATTGACAACAACCCTCTGTGTCCACATGCAGCCTTAAAGAACCACAGAGGGATGGCTTGTGCTGATGACTGATAGCTTACCCTCTGTGGCTCATTGCAAAGCCTTTGGCTTTTAGTTCTCTGCTTCCCCCTGACATAAGCAGATAATTATAGCTGCAGCGGGTCCTTCAGCTGGAGCAGCAACAGCAAGCTGTCCCCCCTCCCTCCTTCTGGCCCAGGCCTTGGCTTTACTGACCTCCCTCTGGGAAGCGCACTGTCAAGGCCAGTAGCTAGAGCTTGGGTCTCAGTCTCAGCTCTCTTTCCACTGTGATGACAGCCCCTCCCTGGGGCCTCAGTGGATGCTTGGGGTGGGGGTGGAGTAGGCCAGTACCAGTGGTGGCCTTCCCTCTCCATCCTTTGAGCAGCCAGGGGTGTAGGAAGGCCAGGCTAAGGGGCTCCCTCTGCCCTGTGGCTCCTGGCAGCCTGCCTCCAAAGGCTCCAGCCTTGGCTCTCCTGCATGCAGTGCTCTGGGCTGGGCCAACACTAATATTTACTTTCAAAGGCAGGCTGTGGCTCAAGGCCATTTCCCGTCTCTGGCCCTGTGGCTCTCCTGTGCCAGGGGATGGATTTGCAGAGCAATGTGTGGGGAGAGGCTTGTATATGCTGAATGGGACCCCCTAGGATGATAGGTAGGAAGTGAGTCTCAAATAGAAAAACAAGCAGACAGACAAACAAACAAAAAAACTAACGATAATGACCACAGTGTCTTAGAATGTGCCCACCTATGTTAAATGCTGGAGGACCACTCCACCGGGTGTGTGTGTGTGTGTGTGTGTGTGTGTGTGTGTGTGTGTGGTGTTCGGAGGTAGGATGTTTTAGAAAACAGAAGGAGAAAGAAGCAAAGAAGTGGCAGCTCTGGGTTGTAGATGGGCTATAGGATTTCTAAAAGCAGAGGCCTAGGTGGTCATCTGGGAGCTTGCTGAGTTCAAGGCAATAGGGAGTGGGGGGGGGGTAGGTGGGGGTTGAAGTGTGCTGACCAGGGTCCCCCACTCCATCCAAGGTTATCTTTGCCACAATCTTTTGTGAGCCCCTTGGGACTAGCTTGTCTGGTTTTTGAGAGATTTTTTTTTTTTTTTTTTTTTTTTTGGTTTTTTGAGACGAGAGAAATCTTACCATGTTTGTTTCTGTAGCTGGGGGTTAGGGGAACTGTATGTATTCATACACCTACAGGTTTTGATTCCAAGTGTTCCGAAATTTAAGCGTTGGCAAGGTGTTCCTTTTCTAAAACAACATGGCAGGAGCCAAGTCAAACACGCACTCTGGTGACAGTTCACTTGGGACTACTGAGCCCAAGTGTTTGAGTTTGCAGGACTTCCTCCCACCCAAAGAAGAGCAAGATGTCAGCCCACAGATCACCAAGAGCAGGTACAGGCCTGGGTAGGTGCTACTACCATCCAGATACTCAGAGCCCTTGGCTTACTCCAGCTAGGGTCCTGTCTGTGAAGTGGAATGCCTGCTGGGTCTGGAGACCCTGGCATTCCCTGTTTCAAAGGCCACGAGCCCACTTTGAACCCTGAATAGCTGTTATCTGTTGCTGGGAGAAACTATAGAAGGTTTGGGGAGTGGAAGTCCCTTCCCTTCTCATCCCCCCCCCCCCCCCGCCCTTTCCTTCTTCTCCTCTCTCCCCTCTCCTCCCTCCTCTCTTCCTTCCTTTTGGGGCAGAGTCTTGCTGTTTGGCCAGAGTTGGCCTTGAACTCTAGAGCCGACAGCTCATCATCTATTCTATGTTGTGATCTGGTCAGGTCAAGGAAGGGCTCCACTTCTCTCTGGGCCTGGAGTCTAGGTAGATGCTTCCCTCTTTAAGCTGCCTGATGTCTGTGGTTGTCTGGTGATAGCTGAAGACTGGTGAGGGCTGGCAGCCACAGCACCTGCATATGACCCCTCAATTATCTTATTTTTTTAAAATTTAACTTTATATATTATTACTGTGTACATATGGCATGTATTTGTGTGAGTGAGAAAGGCAGCTGTGGAGAGTTGGTTCTTTCCTTCCCCCTTGGGTTCTGAGAATTGAACTCGGGTCATCGGGCATGCGCGATAAGTGGTTTTCCCTGCTGGACCATCTCAAAGGCCCTCAAAGGCCTTTCCCTGCTCTCCCCACCTTGTTTCTAGACAGTCTCCCTTGTAGCCCAGGCAGGTGAGGGTGGGCCTTGCTATTCTCCTTCTGCAGCTGCCCTAGTGCTGGGAGTACGGTGTATTCCATCTGGCTTGGCCGCCAGCAGCCCCTGGCTATGGCTTATCCTTCCTCACAGCCTAGCATTGGGGTGCTAAGAGCAAGCACCCCAAGAGGGAAGCAGAAGGAAGAAGAACCTTGTGTTGACTTCTTCAAGATGGTGATGAAGGTAAGCCAGACTCAAAACATCTCTCCCCTCTGAGGCAGAGTTCCTGGAAGGAGCTGTGACAACAAAGGTTGATTAACAGACCAGAACCACAGTGATGTAGAGAGGTTGGAATGTTACAAGTCCTGAGCCAAAGTATCTTGGGGCATCTTTAGTCCCTCTAACAGCCATTTATCACCCTCCTCTGTAGGTGACTTAACATCATTATGACCATAAGGTAAATCCTTAGGAATGTTTGAATAGACCTCTGGTTTCCACCAAGCAAAGGGCTCAGCTGGCATCTGAGTCTACGGCAGAGCTTCCCTGCTTTGCTATAATCTGTGTACCTACTAACATATTGAACAAATGTCTTGGTTTATGGCTTGCTTTGCTATGTTTTTATAAAAAGTCTATTAACTGCCACATCACTGGAATGTAGCATTGGAGAAACCTGGATCTGTGTTTTGGGTCTGTATTCACTTGTATCTGGCTCCAGAATAAAACCTCTTTTTTTTTTTTTTTTTAAACTTTGAGGCGAGCCAGGCAGTGGTGGTGCACACCTTTAATCCCAGCACTTGGGAGGCAGAGGCAGGTGGATTTTTGAGTTCGAGGCCAGCCTGGTCTACAGAGTGAGTTCCAGGACAGCCAGGGCTACACAGAGAAACCCTGTCTAGAAAAGCCAAAACAAAAACAAGGACATAAACAAAAAAACAACAACAAAACAAAAACACAAAAAACAAACAAACAAAAAACAACTTTGAGGCGAGCTGTTTCTTTTGTAGGTACCACAGATGATGGGCCTTCTTTGGGCAAGGCCCAGGGGCTTGTTGGAGGTTGATGGAAAGAATTGGAACCCAGGCTCCAACCCTATGTGCTGTATGGAAGGCCTGATGCCCTCAAGACAGGTCAGGGCTCTCAGCTTTGCTTTGAAGCTTCCCCACTGAAAGCCACTAGGCTACAGATTGACAGAAATCCCTGTGAGGCTCCCAGGAATGCTGAGAACAAGAACAGAGAGCCTGCTCTGTGGCTGCTCATGTGCTGCTGGGCATGTCTTGGCCAAGAAGGCACAGTGGCATTTGCCATGTCCTGTGAGGAGTCATGGGTGGCCCACTCTTACAGGAGCTGAGGTCTGCAACTGAACTGAGCAGTTTTCACACAAGGAAAGTTGCTGCAAAGTCTGGGCTAGACCACAGCCCCAGCTGCAAGAGGAGGTCTTAGCTCAGCCAAGTGCAAACATAACTCACCCAGGGACCCTCAGAGCTGCTAGCTGCAGCCCAGCCAGGAGTTCTGATGCACTCAGTTGCTTTACAGCCCACATACAGGGAGTTTTACAAGGTCCTCCCGGGTGTGCAGCCAAGCCCAAGACTCACAGCTTCAGGGGAGAGCTAGCTGGAGAGGAAGACATATTGAGGGGCTGGCTAAAATGAGGCCTTGAAAGCAGGCACATTGACTTGTGTCACTAAAGGAGGTACCTGTCATCAGTCTGAAAGCTGCAGGCTGGAAGTGTCTCCCTAGCTGGGACTAGGAGCAAGGACTGTAGGCTAGTCCCCAGGCCTCGTCTTCTTGCTGATGGGGATTGCTGGCTGCCACTGCTCTCTCTAGGGAGGCTGTAAACCACATTCTAAGTGGGGAAAACTGGCCGGGAGCCTTCCAACTTCTGGTAAGATTATTTCTAGATTATTCTTATGCTGAATTGGCAAATCTGGCTCCTTAATGCTGCCATTCAAAGCAGCTCAGACTCAAAGCCCAGCCCAGGTCCTGAAGAGGAACATGGATTAGCTGCAGGGCTACTGCCTTTTCTGCCCTGGCTCCATCTAAGGTGACCACTGCTCTGTCACACTGGTAAAGTGACTCTCAATAACTGAAGAGGTTCACCCTCAGAGGGAAGGAGGGGAAACTCAAGGATGGGAGGACTCACTTGCTCCTGGGCTGGGAGAGGGCTCAGAAGATAAGGGCTGAGCAACCATGACTACTTGAGTTCAAACCCCAGTAAACTCATAAAGCTAGGCATGGTGGCATGAACCTATTCTAGCATCCTCGGGCGAGGTAGTAGTGGAAACAGAAGAACCCCTGGAAGCCATGGGCCAGCTAGCCTCAAGAACACAGTGCAGACAACAAAGATATCTCAAATAAGATGGAAGGCAAGAACTAACACCTGAGGCTGTCCTCCAGCAAGCACATATGTACTATATATATGTGCATATATATGAATATATGTATATACACATATACACAAGCCACCATTGCCGCCACCACCATCGCCACCTCCACCACCACCTCCACCACCACCACCACCACTCCCATCTCCAACACCACCACCTCCACCACCACCACCACCATCTCCAA